>JBAMCJ010005468.1:0-26668 GCA_037075205.1 Drosophila prostipennis | reverse complement strand
ATTTTGGGGGCGTTCGGTATAGTATTACCCAGAATTTTTTTAGTTTTAAACGTTTCTTAAAAAATACATAACTTTAAATTTAAAAATGTCAAACAATTCTCAAGTGCTGCATGAATTTCTAAAACAGAGCTTAATTCTAAAAATATCGATAAAAAAAATTGTAAGAGATACAAGAAAATATATATATACATATGTATATATTATCCGACTTCATACTGATCTATATTTCCTAAATTCAAAGCAAAATTTGTGCAACACTCTAAAGTTTCTTTGACACCGACGCACAGTGGCGCCTTGGCCATAAATCACTTTTTCGACTTTGTCCTAGAAAGTTGCGACCCATACCAATCGACAGGTAATTGATCCACTATTACAAATAATACAAATGTAACCCTTTTTCAAATCAAAAAAATTTTGTAAAAGTTGTCAAAGTTGAACAATTTTTCACTTAAAAAAACACACCGTTTTTAGGTAATTTTTCGCACTTTATCTTAAAAACTAGGTATCGAATCGCTTTGCTTCTTTTTTCCACGGATTGGTGTGTTAGTTAAGATTAAAAAAAGTAAAACATATTGCAGTTTGCCAGCCGCATCTCTTAGTTATGCGTTATTTGCGAAACGTCCATTTTTCCATATTTTTCAAATTTGATGGAAAATAAAAAAAACTATTTAATACTATTTTTTTATACTTCCCTAAAACGTTATTTGGACTTTCTTCTTGATATTAGGAAAGTTGTAGCTGCGTCCGCGGTTTTAATAGCCAAAAAAGGTAAACAAGTCATGGTCCCAGAAATTGCATATGGCGCAACCTTGTGAAAGATTTGTCCAAAAAATGGTTTAAAAGTCCTGAAAATTTGATATATTGTTCAACAGCTCGATATAAGAAACATTAGTTTTACCACTTTTGGAAAAACCCGCAAGTTTAGCGGGAAAACAGCTATAAATAGCTAAAATACATAAGGCCGTAACTTCTAAACTACTGAAGCTACAGACTTGGGCTGTATTTCGTTTAAAAGGTATTTTGAAATGCTTTAAGCGCCTCCTATATGTAATTTGTGTAAATGTAATATTTAAATATATATGCACAAAAGAAAATTTTTTAAACTTTTTTTTTAGCTTTTTTTATTTTTCTCAAAAACGGCTATTGAGATTCCTTAAATTTTGGTATATATCAGTTTACTGTAAAAAAGCACGTTTAAAAGTTATTCAGAAACGAAAATAGCCACTTTTGCCAGCTCAAAACAACCGGTTCAGTTTTTCAAAATTAAAACCAAAAAAAAATAAACTAAACAAAACAACATTTAAAAAAAATTTTTTTTTTTTTTTAAACCCCAATTTTGTTTTTTTTAATAATTTTTAAAATTACAACATAAAAAAAAAAACTAAAAAAAAAAAACTTTTTAAAAAAAAATTTTTTGTCGGAAAAAATTGGAAAAGCAATAATTTGAAAGGTGCATAAATTATAATGATAGATAATTATCTATCATTTGCCGTTTACATCATTCAATTATCTTCACTGGTTCAAAAGTTAGGATTTATTACCAAAAAAAAAGTCCAAAGGCGCCACTGTGCGACGGTTTTTGTTGGCTTGTTTCCTAACCAACCGCCCACAAAACCCTTGACGCTTTCTGACCCCCTGAATATGTCGTTTTTAATGCAATTTTCCTAAAATGTAGTCCCTAAATACAAAATTTGGCCGTGATTGTACAAAATGTAAAATCTCATTAAATACGAGTAGTGTGGGGTTTCTTCTTATTTATTTATTGTCGCTGTTGCAGAATCATCGTCTGTCTGAACGGGCTATTACCACAGCATAGTTACCGATAGTATCTTTACATCTCTAATGCAACGTAAACAAAACAAAGAATATTTTGACATAAGTAATTGTACGGCCGTAAGATAATAACATTGATGCATGGTGTAGATCAATCACCTTGTTTATTTAATTTTAGAGCAATTCATTCTTTAATATGCTGCATTTGCCCGGAAAGTTTTGAAACCCAATTTGAGAGGACGCATGAAGTTACCATTACCTTTACGATTTCTCAGTACACCAGGTGTAAATTTTAAATGGAGGATCGATCTCCGGAAAACTTTAGCACTTCCTCCTGCCAGCAAGATCCGCCAACGGCTCACTTGGAGGAGGAATTACTGAAGAAAGAAGTCAGCAAAGAGTCAGACTGCGAAAGTGTGCTATCAAACAGTAAGAAAGGCTCATCCATATCTGTACGTTAGACTAATCAAGGAAGGAATGGTCAAAGTTTTGCATTAAAAGGCGCACCCACATGGAGCCCGTTGAAGAAGACGATTTTAAGGAAGAATACTGTCCTATTTCTGACCGCGACACCGATCAGTCCGTCAGCAATTTGAAGATGGAGGTAGGGTAACTTGCGTAGGCACAAAGTAGAACGGGCGTTCAAGTGTTCCCACTGCCCTGTTACTTTAACCCTGTAGTTCCCTGCAAGCGCTTAATCTCTAGTGATTTTGTATAAAATGTGCTGTGATTTTTCCATAGGCATGTCCTTTGAACCATCAAAGCACGAATGAGTTACAAAAACATCAGCTTTGTATAACCATTTTTATCAAAAAATCAACGCAGAGAGAGTCCGTGAAAGCGTTCATTTGTGTATGCCTTTTAAGTCTACCCACTGCTCAAAAGTATTTATTAAAAATTCAGATCTTCAGGACCTTATAGGAACGCAACCACGAGAACAACCCGTTTCCCTATTGTTTTTTCAAGAGTCTTAAGAAAAACTCTGTATGGTGAAATAGTTATTCCTGTTATTCGTAAAGTAACACGGTATATTGAACTCGTTGGAATTTATGTAACAGGTAGGTTAGGAGTGAAGATAGAAAAAACTTAGCCGAGTAAGGGGTATCTTAAACCAAACAAACAAATCTTGAAATCCTTGAATCTATTGCGTTTTATAGGAGTTTCGGAGTTAATTTGTTTTGAATTTTGAGAAAAAGGACCTAAAAATGGAAAATTCTGTTTTTGACAATAATTGAACCGCAGTTAAAAGCAACCGAATTCTTTACAAATTCTGTGTACCATACTTTAGAAAGCCAAATTTTGCGTAGGATTTCACCCGAGAGGAAGAGAAAGTTGCTTGGAGGAGATTTCTGTGACTTCCCTGAATATACCGTTTTACTTTATGAGTGACAGGTATAACAATTTGTAAAATTTCATTTTTCAAATTATGTTATTTTTCAAAAACGTTGATTTTATCGATTGTTCCATCGATGTATTTGCAGTTTTCCCCTTTCTCTAGCTCCGACAAGGTCGATAGCTGCTCCTTGCAGTATGTATTCAATCGATCGAAGTGTTTTTGTTACCTGCGTATATCTGAAATATCATTACAAACCTAAAGGAAAACCACCCCCTAATTTAACGCGCACGTTTGTAGTTGTTCGATGGTTTGGGTTGCTGTCAGTTGATCGGTCAAGGTGTCTCTTCTGTTAATCTGTACTCGTAGGTAAAGAAAGCACAAATTAAGATCTATGTAATACAAATTTATGCATTTCTTTAAGTTTTAAGGAAGTCAAAACGGATTTAATGATAAATTTATCATTTTGCGCAATCTTTTCGATTCGATAGCTACATTTAATTTTGTTTTGGCCAATTTCACAACAAACATGGAGCGAGCGAGGTAGCTATAGTCACACGCTCTTGATTTCACCATTAAAACATCCCCAGTCGAATGCATTCAATTTAGCTGATATTTTATCCGTTTGTTTTAAGAGAAACTAAATTTCTATATCTGTAAAAAATTCAGAAAACGATTTTGATTTCAAGATATTTTTGTTATTGCACAACGATGTTATTATTTTATTATTATTATTGGAAAACGATGTTTTTCCGACTTACGCAGACTCCTTTTTCTTTGCCACAGTATACCTGGAAGATATAGAATCAACGTCTTACACGTTCAACAGCGACAATAGAACCGATATGTTTATTGATACGGATATTATTGACCTTGCTGAAGATGACAGCGGGAAGGATATTCTTGACTGTGATATATACGAAACTGAGCGCCAGGGCAAGAGATATTCATATCCCTTCGTTCTGACGGAAGACAAATGGAATAGCACTAATAATGATTTCGTCGCAGCCTGCCCAGAACCCTTTCAGATTACCCATAGAGTAAGTTCTTGTACCACTTCAATAAATAATAGAATCTTAGGCGGATTAAACTAGAAAATTTTCACAAGAGTTATTGATCATTAGGAAATGGCATTTCCACCTAATCATTACCGATATCAAAAATTCTTCCATTCTATTTATAGCCCAAGGCTGTCCACACGAGAACAAGCTCCACCCAAGCAGTATCTGTTGGGAAAGTTACCACCTTAACGGCGGACGAGCCCATCTTCTGCGACAGTAGTAGTAGTGACAGCGACGATGTTATGGTTATCCAATACCCTATTGAATCCACGATCAATCGAACTGCGCGATACCCTACTCACGGTCCGAGTACTCCTGAAATCATCAAAGAATTCCTGCCTTTCGAAAAGGTTCGTAAGTGTTTGGAAAAACTTTGCTTAATTAAATGTTTTTGGCCGATTTCTCAATATCTTAAATAGCTCTTGTTTGTTGTAGTTGTATTGTAGTTATCCCTTATAGAAAAATCAGCTTATAACGTTAACAAAATCGCCAGCATTATATTAACTTTATTCCATCTTTTCTTTACAGTTTAGGGCAGCCTACATCAGTAGCGACACCACCCAAAAAGAAATCGAAGAGGATGTCAGCGACATCCCCGAAATCTCAGCTCCAACAACATTCAGCACCACCAAGGAGCCACTGATTTCCGTCGGATCCAGTGACGTCGATCTCAGCCTTGGGGAAATAGCACTGCAGGTTAGTTATTGTTAGAAACAAAGTAAATTTTATGTTTTTGTATGTTTAGTACCCTAATGCAGTTGAACTTTTCGACTGGGTTCTCTACTAGCTATTATTTAAGTTCTTTCGTTCCATAAACTTGCAGTTTGAGGACGCCGACACTTGTAATAGCTCCAGCAACACCTCCTTCACGGAAACGGAAAAAGCAGATATCCTAAACGAAGTCCCCAATGCCGAATATGAGACCACAACCGACTCAGCAAGTTCCAGCTGTGGGAAGCCTAACAGCCAGACAGAATTCCGTGCTTCCCTCACTGCTACATCCCAGTGTAACGCCTCGACAGCCGGCGGAAAGAAACGCGGCCGTCCTGCCAAGGATCATGCCGACGGACCCAATCCCGAACTCATGTTGCGCATGAACGACGAGCAAGGGAAGGCCTACGAGGACAGGATCAAGAACAACGAAGCGAGCCGCATGTCACGCCGAAAGAAGAAAAAATGCGAGGAGGAGGAAAAGGCAATCGAGGACGAACTGGTGGCCGAGAATCTGAGGCTGAGTGAATTGGCCGATAAAGTGGCGTCCCAGGAACGCAAGCTCAAGAAGTTCCTGATGAAGCAAAGGGGGAAAATGGGTTAGATAGATATAGTCTGTTATTGCATATGGGTGTCTCTGCCTTTTTTAGGGCAGATTCCCGTTTAAAAGCCTTAACAAGCATAATCATAAATAATACATTTTAAGTGCACCAAATTTATTTTAAGAAAACAACTCTTTGCCAAGAAAAGGTATGTGATTCTCCTAGCTATAGATTAGCTTTAATTTACTCTAAAATATGTATATGCCTCTAATTTCTTCTGAACTCTTTAGAATAAAAATAAAATTTAAAAAAAATGTACTGTTATTGGCTCTGACTTATGTACTTTTTTTTTGTACCCATTACTCGTTGAGTAAAAGGGTATACTGTGTTCGTTGGAAAGTATGTAACAGGTAGAAAAATGCTTTTCCGAACGAATAAAGTATGTTGGTATATTCTTGATCAGGATCCCTACCCAGAAAATTCAAAAGAGAACGCTATGGTCGAACACCTAGACTATAAGATTCCCGTTACTATGCTAAATGGAGTGCGAGGGAGATGCAGTAGCAGGAACCCCTAGAATCTGCATGCTTAATACCAATCTTGTAGCTTTTATAGTTTCCGAGATCTCAACGTTCAAAGGTGGTATTTGTCTCAAAAATTCGGGAAGAGACGGCTCTAGATGCACACATTTTTCCTTGTATTTTTTGTAAGTCTGTCCACCGCATGAAATGGGTTGTTAGAGGTGAACAAATTACTTAAGTGGCTTACTAGCTTTATTTGATTTAAATAATGATGGAACCTCAAATGTAATTCTGTAGAAGGGCATCTAATAAATTATTTGGCATAGGTAATAGACCATTTGACTCCCCAATTTAGGCTCGTCATTGGGATTTTCCCCGCTTAGATATTTTTATACCCGTTACTCGTAGAGTAAAAGGGTATATTGTATTCGTGTAAAAGTATGTAACAGCTAGAAGGAAGCGTTTCCGACCCCATAAAGTATATATATTCTTGATCAGGATCACTAGCCGAGTCGATCTAGCCATGTCCGTCTGTCCGTCTGTCCTCTGTCTGTCTGTATGAACGCTGTGATCTCGGAAACTACAAAAGCTAGAAAGTTGGGACTACCAACACATATTCTTGGGCTTCCTACGCAGCGCAAGTTTATTTCAGCCGAGCGCCACGCCCCCTCTAACGCCCACAATCACCCACAAACTATACTAAAATGTGTCTGGCTCCCACATTTTTAAAGATTTTGGATAAGTATAAATGCAATTCTGTTGTGTTTAGTTATACCTATCGAAATGTAGAAGAAATTTTTTAAATCGGACCATTCGTTAAAAAGTTAGGCCTGATCAAAGTTTATATCTCCATCTCCCTCGCACTCCCCTTAGCCGAGTGACGGGTATTATATAGTCGGGACACCAACCCGACTATAGCGTTCTCTCTTGTTCCCACTCAAATGTACCAAATTTTAATTATTTCTATCAAATAAATTTTTTCAAACATACTAAGGACACTAATAAGTAAGTTTCTCGTGTGTATCCAAATGATCCCTAAGCCTAGCGGTGAACGCTGATTGCTTTGGGCATATAAGTGTCATGCAGGTCCTTCCAAAATTTTTTTTTTGACTCGACGATTAAGATTTGAGTTTATCTTGAATTAAAGAAGTCAACATTACTTTAAAGTTTTTGGTGGAGACTGGTTGAAATAAGCTGTGAACCACTTTATATTAACACAATTTAATGGAAATACAGTGACTTTTAAGTGCGCGCCATAGCCAGTGCTGTAATGCGCTTATAAGCCGTGGGAACGATACTTTGATTGGGAAGTCATCGGAATATCGAACAGTGTTGTTAAAAATGTGTTACGTATAAATGACACTTACGATTTGACAACGTGCCCGCTTGTTTTTATTTATATTTATATTATATATATATTTCCAGAATCAATTGGAATTAGAGGTGGAGGTTCGATGTTTTAAACATCGATGTTACTCCATCGATGTAACATCGAAAAACATCGATGTTTCTCCACCTCTAATTGGAATCCTATTGGGAGGGTAACACTGGGCCAGTGTTTTTTTCAGGCCGAGCGGTTCGGGCGCATCTCTGTTCGTCCGCTGTGGTTTTTGTAACGGCCACGGAAGTGCATTCCTAATTGTTCTCGCAAATTCTTTGTGTTGGCTCCGCTCCACGAAAAAGGGGTCAAAGAGCTCCGGTGACTGTGCCTGATTAACGGGAAATGTCGAAACGCAGTTAACTCCAATTGATTTCGCTATTTCCCAAACTGTGTCCGTGTTTGTGTGTAAGAAAAGTGCAAGTGTGCGAAACTGCAATGCGTATCCGTATCGAGTTTTCGTGATTTCCCAAAGAGCAACGAAAAGACAGAGCAACTTCAACTAAAAGTGCAGCAGTTCTTGTATGGATAAGCGGACCTGCCTGTCTACTTGGTGAGTTTCCAACCAGATCGACCAGTCAAAAACCGGCACTCCAGTTGGAAGAACGAGAATAGGGCATTAGTACAAGTACACTTGCACTTGGGTTGGAATTGAAGGCAGAAATTCCAGCCAGACAAACACATACCAGCATTCGCTTGGACCTGCACACGTACACGGGTCCCCAGCTGAGTTGTTGCTGGCTCCACAGCTGTATTTTGTTCTGATAACGGCACTAGTAGTATGGAGATGACAGCTGTCCCTGTCTCCCCTCCGCCCACTCGTTCTATCTCCCTCTGACGCACTTCTGTTATGCCGGGGCAAGCGAACCGGGATTCTGGGGTGTCTTGGTGGATTGTTGTTGTTTTGGGGGTGCGTGGGGCTGTAATACTACGCAGTCTCATTATGAACACATTACTATCTATGCAAGTAGATTTCTAAAATGAGGGAACTTTAAATGTATTAAATCCTAACTCATCCACATGCGTTTTCCCCAACAAAATGTAAATTCTCTGGTGCGGTTCCTGGAATTCAAAATATGTAAAATAAACATTTCCAAATTAACGATGTGCAGTTCGGAATTAATAGTACATGCATTTTGAATATACAATTAATCATTAAGACATTTTAATTTAGAACTAAAACCCAACAGAACCTTTTTACTGACAACAACGAGGATATACAAATTATGTTCATTCAAAAACCTGTTTTCTGATCTTAATATTCTAATTTAAATGATTTTCCTTGTTACTTAACACTTATATATGTATGCAATTCCGAACCACATACGTAGGATGTGCATGCAATTCAAAAAGCTTATTCGTGTACGCCTTCATTTTGATTTCTGGGGGCCAGCTGCTTTATAGCACTGATTAATGCCCCCTTACGTGTCAGAGGGAGCCTCTCCCCAAGATGTTTATGATTTTGTGTAGCTCTGCTGTTTGATGGCGTGTACCGTCGAAAAGGTCAGACGTGCGTTGATCTATGGGTGCGATAAAGCGGGTCAAGACTGAATAAGGCCTCAAAGGGTAAAACCAGGTTAGGGGTTGGAAACCTTATGAAGGTGCTACGAGTTGAGCTACATCTCACCTACTGACAACTTTACCAAGTCTATTATTCCCGTTCCATTTGCCCTGTCTGGTTATCAGCTTACTCGCGCAAATTTAGCTCACATTTCCGCTGTTGTTGTTATTTCCTTATTCGTACGAACTGTCCAAAATCGACCCACATGTACTAGACCTTTTCGCTTTGTTAAATAATTACTGCTGTCATGCGCTCTCATTTTGGAGTGAGTCAGCGAGCTGTGAAGTTATCTGAACTTGATGGTAAAGCGCCTAACAAGTTAAATATCGATTAGGCCCCAAAAGTTCTGTCATTAAATTTGAATCTATAACTATGTTCTCCTTGACCTCTATATAAGTTTATATATAAACGAAAAGGTAAAAAAATATTTTTTATCCTACACACTTGGGGTTTCTAATGCTGACGAACCAATTATGCTAACCAGTAACTTCCACATTGCAATTTAACCGAAACTTGATGTCATCGATCTTATCAGTCGCATACTGATGTAGCATATGGAGTGTTATATTCATTGTTCTCCAGCTTTATACAACGTGTCATGCGGACCCACACAATTTCCAAGATAACCCAGTCTATACATAGGGTACTAAAGTACTCGATTGTTATGGTTTGAGTTACTGATAAGGGAGTTCAGATTAAATAGCAAAAACGGATGGCTCTACACAAAACAAATACAATATAAATATCGTTACACGTTGCAAAAAGTTTAATATTTTGAGTTCGCTATCTTTGAAATAGTTTTGTAGTTTAGCACTTTTTGAATGCCACTTTATCCCAACAGATCGCTTGCGTGTTCGCCAATTAGCGACATCTAAATAATTAGCCGTAATTAGATGAATGAAAAGCAAAAAGGTCAGTTTGTAGTGTTTTATCAACATTTATTATTCAATTCGATACTTTTGTGTAGGGTTTCATAAGAGTACCACCACTGGGAAATGGTGCCCATCTCCTTTCATAAATAGCAAATTACCGGGCTCCGTTTCTTTTTGGCCCCTCATTTTGTAGTTTATACATATTTTATTTAATTTATTTTGCTTGTATAAATCAACACATTTCCTGAGGGGACGCCTCGTGCTTTGCTGCTTGTTTTTCTTCCAATTTCTGTTCTCCGATGAGTGGCATTTGTGTTCATTTCTTTCCTTTCATGATTGATTTGTTTGCAGAAGTGGGAGACGAACAAATATTTATTTTATAGGTATTCTGGTTGGCTTATGTTATGTTTATTTATGAAAAAAACATTTTTAATTTAGTGCAATGAGTAGGCAATAAAAAAAGTTAATTACTTTTTGGCACCAAAAGGGAAAAGGGTATGCATGAATGGCTAAAAGATTCTATAAATGGCTTGTGCAATTACCTGTACTTCGAACGTGAGCCAAATTCTTGAGGTTTCTCAATGATCTAAATATAAAATTTAACAACTAAAAAGTTCACGAATTATCACGAGTCTTTTTATGGTTGCTATTAAATGCAATTATACAGTCAGCCATTAAAATTTGAATTATGATAATTTTTGGCGAAGAACTTTATTTGCTGCTTTCAAAATGCTCAATGTCAAAGAGCTAATATAATATTAAAGCTAAGCTTTATCTGCTTTTGCAAGCATTTAATGTATATTGTGTACGCATATCTACTTAATTAAAAACAAATAAACGAAACACTTGAGCTTTATATTTGCCTTGCCATTTTCAGATCTAAAAGGGGTTCTCCTCCACCAATGTCAAGACTTAAAGCCAGGAAATGCGCCCCAAACCAGCTTGCAGTTCAGGTGCAAATGTGGACAAGGTCCGAGGTTGTTTTAATGATATACTTTAACCAACAGCCGGTTATTGCAGCCTGGCCAAGATTACTCGACCGATTCAAGGCGAAGGTCGCCGGCTGCACGCTACTCGAGCGGGGAGAACTCGTTTTCCAAGCGGTTCGAAGCTCGAATACAGCTTCCGCGGTCCGCTTTTTTATGTCTCCGAGTCTGGGGCGATTCTAAAACTGATTTTTGCGGGCTTTGGGTGCCGTCTCGTCGTTAACCTTGAGGCAATTCGTTGCTCATACGCCGAGTACGACGGGCTGTGTTGATGCGAGTTCTGCTTTCAGGCGTTCGATGTGTGCGACTCTCTAATTAGCAACAGCAAAGTTGCTTTGTTAGTCAGCTAACTAAACCCTGAACACTTCTCAATGGATTTGCATATTTTTTCTGCCATATTTGACGGAACTTGGTTTGTTCTCTTTGCATGTGAAATACAGCGATTCATTGTTATTTATCGGTGTAGTTTAAAGAACTTCGTACCTACTAAATGTTTATTCGATAACTTTTTTGTTCTCTTTCTCTTTGCCCAATTTCAAAGCAATTGTTTATTGTTAGTAAATGAGAAACCATAAAGTTTACGATCCGAACATGAATTGAATACGCAACCTGTTTGGTTCTGGTTAAGTGCTCTATGAATCAGACTGCAATTTTAAGTAGTTTAAAGGTATTTTTATAGCTGCAATCTTTTTTGTGATCTTTATTTTTAGCTACACCTTCTGACAGCTATTTTCCCTGCCGAACCTTAAAAACTGCAATCAAGAGTTCATTCAACTCATTTTGACTGGTACTTACTGCATTGAATTTTTTCTTTTCCCTTCCCACTGAGAGGCGTACAATTTAAACCAGTTTTTTTTACATTTGCGCAGTTCGGTGAGCTATGAACACGAACCGCGCAATGGTTGTACTCGTATATATAAGCTATAACTGTTGTGAACAACTTCTGGGAATGTGCACTTTATGGCGTCCGATAAGCTATTGAGAAAGGCAAAAACCTTAGAATTTTGAAATCTAATTTGCACAATAAATTGGACAATTTGTAATGGCTTTTTGTCAACTCGTGCCCTACTTTTTATAGCTCGTGCCATATTAATTACTTTCCATAATAGAAGCTACATCTACTTTTTTTTGGAACCATAAAAACTATTTATAAAACACCTAGCCCTTAAAATATGGTCCGTAAAATTTGTTTATGACAAAATATTTATTTTTCATGGTGACCTTATCATAATTGCTGGCAAATTAAATTCCTTGCGATTATTTTTATCGTCACATGAATCATAGAGCCTTACAGTTTAAAATTATTTATGGTACTCTCAGTCCGATAAAGTATTTTCACAAAAATCTACATAAATTCGTAATATTAAAACTTGAAAAAGTTTGTGCAAGTAATATATGGTCGGTCAATATAATAAATAAGTATATTTATAACTAATGTCGTAAATAATTATAAACCATTACTGCACCACTTTTGTTATTGCGTTGTTCATACTTTTTAAGTGACTTTATGATACCAATGAACCCAAAAACTCATATAATCACCATTAGAAGAGATTTTATTTTTCGGCCTTTCAGAGTTTTCATTGAAAAAAAAAAAAAAAAAAAAAAGGGCTCAAAAACAACAAACCCACCCACAAAAAAAAAAACATCACACTATTTATCGTGCCCATGTTAATGACAAAAACCACCAGGTCAGAAAGAGATTTGAAAATGTCTCCGTGGAGTTGATTGAGTCACTTCTGTCCCCAGTCAACTATGCCTTTTCCGTCCCATTTTCATTATCGACACCTCTCAGTAAGTAATTAAGAGTTGAAAAGCTTACGTAAATTGCAAAAGTAACAAAGGGCGAACATTGAACGGAAAGAGAATGGAGCGTCGTAACTCAGATTTACTGTGAGGAGTAACCACCATTCCCCAACTACTCTTCCTCCTCCACTCTTTCCACAAGTACAGTCATATATTCCTAAAGTTAACTTTGGATTTCATTGCATCAAAGTTAATAAATACCTTTGATTTGCAACCCTGTTTTTGTATAAATTAAATTAAATTAAATAAAATGACGCTCTCGGAATCAAAAATATCGCAACGAAGGTCACTAACTTCTTGTAAAATATGTGCAAAAGTAATAAATAGTGTCCCTTTTATACCCCATTTGAATACTTTTATTTGACTTTTAAAATCGACAATTTTGAAAAATGTATTATTTTATAATAAATACTATTTCTAATTTAATTTTTTTTTAATTTTCGTTTTTTCCTATGTTATAAACCCCTTAACTCTTGAGTTTGAGTTAGTAAAGTTCCACTGTATTTCTAATCGAAACCCGTTTTTTACTCTTAGTGCCGACAAAGCCGCCGACGGAGACGACGTCCAGTCGAGATGACGCAGACCAAGCAGCCAGCAGGGGGGTCGACCACCTCGGCCGCCGACTTTGTGGCCCCCGTTACCTCCACGAGTGCATCCAAGTTCGCACCCTGCCCCCCCTCCGCCCACGATGTCTTGCTGAACAGCTTCCAGCTGAAGAAGAAGAGCTACCGGGTCCTGCTCCATGGGCAGCAGTTGGTTTGGGAGCGTCTGCAGAAGATCAAGCAAGCACCCCAAAGCAACGAGACCAAGGCGCCATTGCCACCAGACTCGCCCTCTCAGCCAGGGGGAATATCCTCCTACGGGCCACAAAGTCATGTGCTCCACCTGGACGATGTGGTCAGCATAAGGAGCGGGGACACCAAGGCGAGCTCCCTCAAACCTCCGTCGCCGCCAGGCTCGGAACGCAGTTCCAGTTGCAGTGGCGATGGAGCGCCAGGAAAGCCCACCAGTCAGTACCTGACCATAAACTACGCCATGCGGTTGACCAAATCCCAAACGGACTGCAATCGCTGGGAGCTGAGGAGGCTCACCTTCTTCAACTCGGATCCCTACATAGTGAGGCAGTGGGATCACGAGCTGCAGGTCCGTCTCCAGAGTTCCTCGCCCGCCCGGATGCGAGTGCGCCGTCTGTTGGTTTTTATAAACCCCTACGGAGGTCGCAAAGCGGGAGCCCAGACCTACGAGCGCCATGTAAGGCCCATTTTCCAGCTCGCCGGAGTGGATGCCACGTGCATCACCACTCAGAGGGCCAACCAAGTGAAGGACATACTGCTGAGCCACGACCTCGGAGTTTACGATGCGGTTTGCTGTGTCGGAGGCGATGGAACCGTGGCGGAAGTGATCAACGGATTGATATTCCGGCAGATGCGGGAGTTGGGTCTGGACGAACAGCGACCGCCTTACATTCCAAGACCGGCTCTGCCAGTGGGCGTCATTCCCGCCGGCAGCACCGACACCATAGCCTACAGCATGCATGGCACGGCGGACGTGAGGACTGCGGCCATCCATGTGATTCTGGGCCAGCACCGCGGCCTGGATGTGTGCAGTGTTAGCAATGGCCAGTCCCTGCTCAGGTTCTGTGCCAGTGTCTTGAGCTACGGATACCTGGGCGACGTGGCCGCCCAGAGTGAGAACTACCGCTGGATGGGACCGCGGCGGTACGAGTACAGTGGCGTCAAGGCCTTTCTGAGTAACCGTGGCTATGACGCCGAGCTGAGGATGCTGGAAGAGCCCGATCTGCTGCTGACCACGCCCCTGGAGGAGGTTCCGCAGAGTCCGGACAGCGTGTGCTCGCTGGGGGAGTCCGTGCCCTCCGTTTGCTATGCCAATTGCCAGCGCTGTAGCTTCGCTAGCAGCGTACAGGAGCAGCGCTCTTCTCTGTTCATTCAGGAAGAGTCCAGAGAGTCAGAGCGGAGTAGGAGCCAGGAGGAGCCGGAAGACTCCCGTCTAGCGCCCAGTGAGGCAGCTCTGCTAAGGCCTCGCCCGCGTCCAGGGAACCTTCAGTTGCCTACCGGCTCCATTTCATCTATGAGAAACCTCGGCACCGATCAGTGGAAGGTGGTGCGGGGAAACTTCTTCATGATCTGCGGAGCGAACATCACCTGCGCTTGCGCCAGGAGTCCCAACGGCATCTCCCGCTACAGTCACTTGGGCGATGGTTGCCTGGATCTCATTCTGGTCAAGAAGACCTCGCTGCTCAACAATGTGCGCTTCCTGCTCAACACGGCCGGCAGGAGCGGTGATATTGTAAGTACTTCTTTTGATTTGCTTTCAACTTTATAATACAAATCTAATATTTATTTTTATTTTAACTCAATGTATAAGCTAATACAAACCTAATATTAATTTTGAGTTTAACTAAATGTAAAAATGTACATGAAATACATGGGAATTGTGCATTTATCCCAACGTTGCTTGCAAACATCTTGATAACTTTGATAGCTTACGTCTTTAGCTTTGTTATCCTGTTTTTTAGCAATACTAGGAATCATAAATGAGAAACGTATTTTAATTTATTTTGCAAAGCTTCACAAATTAGACGAACTGCCTGGTAGAAAAACTGTATGTAATCTCATGTAGAATTCTTGAATTTCGTGTAAAACTGGTGTAAAATGTTTAAAAACTAAGAAATACAACATTTTAAAAGGGATGTATTAGATCAAAAAGTGGTAAAATTAGAAAAGTAGTTTAAAAAAATGTATATTTTTATAGTTCCAGTTAAATTTACGTGTCCACTTTTTTCCCATTTTTTTAAGTTGTGGTCGGAAGTTCAAAAAGTAGTTTAAAATATATAATAATTTAAAGTTCTTCAAATCTGAAAACAACTGATTATGAATTTATTCTCCATTGCAGCGCAATCTACCCTTTGTGGAAGTCTATCGTACCAGGGAATTCCGGTTCAGAACGCTTTCCGGCGCTGGTGAGGAGGACTACAGCTTAGCAGGCTCTTGCCAACCAATTTCCCCGCCAGGAGAGATGGCCAACACCTCCTCCGCGACAGAGTTTTCCAGCTGGAACTGTGATGGCGAGGTGGTTACCGACTTGGACATTACCATGAGGTGAGTTATTTGTACCTTTAACTCGAAATAATTAGTCATTAATTAGCTTGCATTTTACAGATCGCACTGTCAGCTCATCGAGGTCTTTATGCGGGGACCCCATTCCTACAGCAAGCCCCTCAAGGGTGGCACCACGCCCACAACCCCTGCTAGCTCCAGCGATAATGTCTATTGCTGCTGCAAGGACTAGAAGCTTTAACCACATAGAATTAGCATTAATCATTGGCCGTGACAAGTAGCTCGTAGTTTTGCGTAGGGTATCCTTATTCGTATTCGTATCGTGTTAAAGAGCGGGTCTCCCCGCCATTGTTTTTAGCATAGCTCAATAAAGCAACTGATATTATCGACTGTATTATGGCATCTGCAAGATGCGAAAGCAAACCGAAACATTCCCCTCGGAAGGCGTGCATTATTCACAAACCATATATTTACAAATTGTGTACTGGTATACTGGCAATAAAAAATGTGTCTATATGTAATAAACCTGTGAGTTTATTTTTAAAATAAAGCGGGAATAAATCGTTTATTGGGTATAAGGTCTGCTTCCAAGCTACTGGAAAACATAAGTTCGTGGGAAACATCATAACTTATGATTCATAAGAATGCCATAACTTTTAACATTTCGGAAATTGTATTTTTCGATATTTCTAGAAAAACAAATCACAGGACTTTGTGGAAAGTAATTAACTTTGTCCCCTAAAATATATAGAGATTTTTAGAATGTGGAACTTACTATTTTTATTAGCTTTATAAATCAAAAGTAGTTATACTCGTAGAGTTTAAGGGTATATTGTAATGGAAAAGTAGTATAGTAGAAGGAAGATCCACCCTATAGTAAAAGTCTTTTTATTTAAATATAGGGGGTTATAGAAGGTTCTAAAAATCAGTCATTTGCTTTCAAGGTATTTATTTATCACTATTAATTTATTTCTTGGAATTGTTTTATAAACGCTAACCTACTATAAGAATAGAAATATCGAAAAAGATTTCAAAAATTTTTTTTCGGATATTTCATTTTCTTGAGCCATAAGATATAGTTGTCCGATCCGGCTGGTTCCGACTTGTATACTACCTGCAATAGAAAGAAAACTTTTGTTGTATGCCGAAAGAAAGACTAGTTCGCGTAGAAACGAACAGGCGGGCAGACGGACATGGCTAGATCGACTCGTCTAGTGATGCTGATCAAGAATATATTGCAAACTTCTGACTAAAGTCATTATTCCTTTGCAAGGGTATACACAAATTTGTCTAGAATTGCATTAATACAAAAAAAATAAAATAATAATAAACAACGATATACATGTAAATATCTAGATAAAATAAGATTTAAAAAGATGCATGGCAATAGCTTATACAGTGCACATTGCGCCAGCGAGCCGATTTTTCGACGAAAATTCAAATTTTTCATAGAAAGTAAACCTTTTTTAATAATAAAATTTGAATAGTATATACTTTGACTAAAATGAATCAAAAGATTTTAATTGTTTTGATGCATTCCTGAAATTTTGGCAGCCCTTCAAAGTCAGCTGTTTGATTGCATGCGTGCGAAACTAAAAAGCGCGGGAAAGATTTTGTTTACTTACGAGCGTGCCAAAATTGTTGTGGTTTAAAATTACTGAAGTACTAAAATTAAGGAAAAGAAAGCCAAAGGTACGTAGAATATTTGTATTAAAAAAGTCTTTGTTCATGTTTGATAATGTGTTCTTTGTGTGCGTTTATTGATGTTGTCCAAAAGTAGAAAAAAGCTAACCTGCTAACCCGTCTGTTGTAGATTATAACAAATTTTGTGCCAACTTGTGCCAAAAAGTAACTATGTGTCATTAAAGTGCAAAGTGTATATGTATATACTAATTTTATTAAGCTTTTTTGCTCCATTTTGCCCCGATACACACAAAAAAAAAAAACTATGTAAAATTAACATAGCAAAATAGTAGTTCACTATTTTCTGAATTTTTCATGTATTTTGTTGTTTTATTTCTTTGTTCATTGAATAGTATTTAACAATTAAAATAGTGAAAAACCTATTTACGAAATTTTCATGTATGTTGTTGTTTTCTTCATTTGGAAAATTAATAGTAACGTCTTAATTAATATCGTAGCAAAACTATTTTATTTTTTTGCGTGTATTTTGTTGTTTTATTTTTTGGGGCATCGAATAGTGACACCACAATTAATATCGTAACAAAACAATTTTTTTCCTTCATGTATTTTGTTGTTTTAAAAATACAATTATAAATTGTAGGTCAACTATTTTTCTGGACTTAGGGTGGTTAGAGTATCCGACTCATAATCTCTGGGTCGTGAGTTCAAATCCTGCTTTTGCAGATGATGTTTTTCCTTTTTTTAAATGTTGATTTCAAGTCAAAACATTTTCCTCTACGAAAATCATTCTTCTGTGGCGTACTGGTTAGAGTGCTCGACTCCGACGATTGCGGCCCCGGTTCGATTCCCAGCGGAGGCAAGAAACCTGATTTGCAAGTTTAAGTATCTGTGAAATGTTAGTGTCTATAAATATTTATTTATTTATTATACATTGTAGCCCAAAGTTTAAACTTGGGGAACAGGAAGAGAACCGGCCATAGTTGCAATGACTTTCGGCCGAGTCTATAAATAACTTCAATATAAATTAATATAACAAGTTAAATTAAAAATAAAAATAGTTAAAAATATAAATTTAAAAGAACTACAATATTTTTCGGGTAAAATACTATTTTGTAGGTCATCTACTATTTTTTAGGTAATCTACTATTTTTTGGGTCATTTTCTATTATTTATTGGTTGGGGCAGTTTTCACTATTAAATCGTTGATTTTACATAGTTTTTTTTTTTGTGTATGTATAAATCCCACATATTGTAGCAGACGTAATACAACTTTTGGAATCACCAAACTTGCTATATTCTTGTAACATGAACAATAATAACAATGTTCCCGATTTTAATACTAGCAATAGTGATAGTGATTCATATTCTGACTCTGAAAATCCGTTTTCAATAGAAATTGATGTAGAAGACGACTGTTGGGAACATTTTTAAATGTAAAAAACTTATTCATAGTCATTTTGAATGCATTGCTATTTTTTACTTATTAATATTAAGGTTAAGTTTTTAAAACATGAATTAAAAACATTTGTTGAATTAAACGAGTGCTAGCATTATTTATTACCGTACAAGTATCAATAAGAGGAAACCTATCTCATATGGGCGGCTGGGGAAGGCGTGGTCAGATCGGTCTGAAACTTAGATATATTTTTATGTGCATCGACACTATCATACGTACCAAATTTGAAGAACCTAGCTTTAAAACTTTAATTTTCGTCGAAAAATCGGCTCGCTGGCCCAATGTGCAGTGGTCGAAATATGCTCAACTTCTGCAAGTTATATCCGATTGTTCCTTTGGGAACAATCTGCTCGCAAACGGTATTGAAACAGACTGATAGGCGGACATGGCTATATCGCCTACCTTAGTGACCGTGATCAAGAATATATATCTACACTTTATATGGTCGGAAACGTCTCCTTCACGGCGTTAAACACTTTTGATCAAATTAATAGGGGTGTAAAATAAATGTTTTAATGCAAAAACACGACGTTGTATATTCTAAAGTTTGAGGATCTAGATAACTAGATGTTTTAATAATAAAAAAGATTTGAGAATTTTAAAATTTGAATTAAGTAAAAAGGTGTGACCATATAAAATACTAGACTCAATATCGGTATATTTCGGTATATCGGTATTTTAACCGTTTTGGCCGGACCGTGGCGTTTGCCGGCGCACAAGTCTGTCCACACTGCGCTGACTGAGGCATTTATTTTTGTGCCCGTCATTCTCCGGTAGCGAAAACAACTTATCGTTTTGCCTTAACTCAGTCTCCTGACCGAATAAATTACCATGTTGAACAACTACAACAGCCTGGCGCAGCCCCTGTGGCAGAATGGACCCGCTCCCGGCGAGTTCTACAACTTCACGGGCGGCCAGACGCCCGTCCAGCAGCTGCCCCGTGAACTGACCACAGCGGGTCCCTATGGAACCAAGCACAGCACGTAGGAATCGGGTATAGAATTCTGCCTAAGCCTCATATTATAACCCTTGCCTTATCCGCAGAGCTGCCATCACCACGGGCTCCTCCGTTTTGGGCATTCGCTACGACGGCGGAGTGATGCTGGCCGCCGATACCCTGGTGTCCTACGGATCCCTGGCCCGCTACCAGAACATCGAGCGTGTCTTCAAGATCAACAAGAACATCCTGCTCGGCGGCAGCGGGGACTTCGCCGACATCCAGTCCATCAAGCGCAACATCGACCAGAAGATGATCGAGGACCAGTGCTGCGACGACAACATCGAGATGAAGCCCAAGTCGCTGGCCAGCTGGATGACCCGAGTGCTCTACAACCGTCGCTCTCGCATGAATCCCCTCTACATCGACGTGGTCGTGGGTGGCGTGGACACCGACGGAACTCCCTACCTGGCCAACGTGGATCTCCGCGGGCGTTCGCACGAGGACTATGTGGTGGCCACCGGCTTTGCTCGCCATCTGGCCATTCCACTCGTGCGTGAGAAGAAGCCCAAGGACAGGGACTTCACCGCCGTGGAGGCTTCCGAATTGGTACGTTTTTCTGTCCCTTTATAGGGATTATTCAATATTCAATAGTCCTCTCAAAAGCAAAGGGTTTATAAACAAAAATTCTATTTTAATTTTTGAAATCAAAACAATCCCAGAATTATTTGAATTAGCTCCACAAGCAAAAGATTTTTGCTAATTAGATGATATTTGGAATATTTTTAACTAATTTAAATTTTAATAATAAATTAATAATACTTATTTTATTCAGTACTTGGTACTTAAAAAATTATTACAGTATTGACTGTCGACAAATTAAATTCCAGTTTATATTTAAATGAATTTGGTAGACAGAGATGTTCACATATAAAACTCGGAATTAATTGTTATTTTATATTTTTATTTAAGTAATCTGTTACATTTTCTTTAATTATAGATCCGCAAGTGCATGGAGGTTCTATACTACCGCGATACCCGTAATATTTCCCAGTACACGGTGGGAGTATGCAGCGTCAATGGATGCGGAGTTGAGGGTCCTTTCCAGGTCAATGAAAACTGGACGTTCGCCGAAACCATCAAGGGATACTAAAGTTTCCGATCCTGAATGAAAGTAGTTTAGGTTTAGCTCGGCGGTTTTTGTATGCATTAAAATCAGTTCTCCAAGGATATGCGTCTACATGATTTTTTGAAAATAAATGTGGCTAAATATACTATATTTCAAGTTGTTTGTTTTGCGAAGATTGCTGTGGGAACTATCCCGGAATTAAGTTCATCAAACATCCTGGTCGATCCACGTTAAAATTTAAAAGCGTTTTCGAAACTACAATTTCGTAGATGGTTGTTACAATTAATGAGTTCAGTGTCTCGCTTCACTTTTAGTCCCCAAGTCTCAGATGATTTTAAATTTGTATTTTCTTTAAAATAATAAACTTTAACAAAATAGAGTAACCAGGTTGATGTCGCCTTGTGGTTCGTGTAATATTTATTTTCCTTAATAGGTTCCCTCCTCCACTATTAAACACTTTAATACATAAGTATAAAACGCGATAGTTCTAATCTTATTTTGGTTACATAATTTAATTAAAATAATAATTCTGGCTATATATTTTCAATTTGATCCAAAAGCGGAATTTTTAGAGGATAACTGCTTGGAATACGTGTCTTAAGTCGCCCATGCTTTAATCTCCTCCAGCTGCAATTCGACCCCCTTCTTAGTTCAGCATGGTGTGCCTGTCGTAGATGTGGCGTCTCTGCTCGCGCACCTGCCGCTTCCACTTGTCCTGCTGGTGACCCACGCGATTGAGGACATTGGCTCTGGCGCTGAGCTCCTGGTTGTTAACAGCGGGCATGGGTGGCGTCGGCTCGTCCTGGTTAGAAAGGAGGGGAGAATTTGGAATTAGTCGGAAGATCTTAGATCGTCTTTCGAAATGTGGTTAGTGGTGAGTGCCTAATCGGACGGGTGGAGTGGGTTAAAAACTTAATCAAAATCGCAAACGGAAAATGAAACAAAGGGGGTTGTGGAAATTAAAATCTATTCAAAAGTGTGGTGCTTCTTTATTGCCAACTAGCTGAGCCGCATCGGCGTCAACTTCGTCTGCTTCATCATCTTCGCCTTGGGCTGTAACTAGTAGGCTATATTGAATGCCCTTGTATCTAGAATGCTTGTTATGTACATCTTCGTTGGTGTGCTCCTGGTAGTTCGCCTTCACTCGTTTGTTCAGCAACGGGTCCAGGCACATCAGGAAGAGCATGTATATCACTAAAATGGAGATGATCCAAATCACAATGATGACCACGACCTAGAAATGGGAGGGAGTGCGTTAGGTACGGAAAGCAATAGCACGTAGGTTAGTGCCAACCTTGATCAGTGTCGTATTTCTCGCCACATGGGAGCACTTGCACTCGGCGCAGATGGGCAATTCCTTGCCATTCGCATCCAAACGGGGCAGCAGGGCACCAGCACAGACGCTAGAATGGTAATGAGCATTGAAAGATTAGAAATAATAAATCAATAAAAATAGGAGTAACCAAGCATTTTTCGTAAAAGGTCTGCGGTTTAAATAAAAAATGGAATGATTTGTTCTATTCACGTATTAGTTTTCTTTTCGTACATTCAAAACATTGCAATAGACAATTTAGTTATCAACTAATATTGAACAGGAAAAATAAAAAAAGTGTAGATTAGCCTTACTTAATTTTTTGTTAATTCTGTGTAAATCTTAATTTCTTGTCTACTTCTTTGAATCCCCAAAGAAAATATAATAAGAGTTCGTAACAAGTTAAAACAAAACCTTTATGCGGTATTGAAGCTTAGTTGGTATAGATAAATATATGATAGTCGGGGGCTTGGCTACTAATACGTTGACCGCTGGTGCAGTAGCACTTACCACTCGGTAGATGGCGTTGTTGGGCTTGTGGAATTGGAAGAACTCTGGCCGGGAACAGCGGGCGCTGACTTGGCGATGACCTTGGGCGGAGGCGCCACAGTTGGAGCGCCTGCTTGCTTGGCAGGTGCCGCTGGAACCACTGGAGCCACTGGAACTGCAGGAGGAGCACTCAGCTGGCTGGCATTGTTGTTGCTGCTGCCGATCGCTGGCGTTTGCGCTGCAGTCTCAGCCTTTGTTGATTGTTTTTGGGACGGAGTAGCACTCGGATTAGTGGACCAGTCATGTGATCTGGCTAATTGGGGCACTCACCCATGTCACGCCAACCAAATAACATATCGCCAGTAGCACAGCGTAGACGAACAGACGCTTGTGTGCCATTAATTTTTCTTTGATTTCAATTTTCCTCACTTTTCTTGCCTTTTATTTGGAGAAAATTGTTGCAAATTTGCACTAGAGATGTGAAAAATATATCAAAATATCCATATATCGATATATTTGAATAAAAATAAATATTTATGTCGTGATATTCTTCCCCCTGATATATCGAATATCGCTATTTTTTAAATCATTTTTTGAAATTTCGAAAATTGGACTGATTTAAAACGAAGTTGCAAAAAGTACAAGATGGGCGACTTGGAGTCCATTAGAAGAAGACGGACTTCTCAAATAAAGGGTTTTTGAGGCGCATAATCGGATCAGGACAATCAGGAGCTCAAATTGTTTTTAAGCCTACCATTCGCTTTCGGGAAAGTATCCAATATCGTTTTATCAGCAACCATATAACTCCAGGTAGCTTAGTATCATCTGAGAGACTGGCCTGCGCAATCAAATGTGCTTGTTTCGGATACGCAAAATTATACATTGTATAACTAATATAATAGCGTCTTTCCACAAAAATCCCAACGTTTCACACGGATAGACTCTATAGGAAGAGGCTATAAGTTGTACATTTTTGTACCCAATTTCTTTCTTTTGTGATTTTAAAAAAGACACTTTTCGTCACATGCGTTTATGTTTCGTTGCTTGTTTTTTTTATATGTATATGTGTATATGTAATAAATGGAAAGCACGAAAATAGGATACAAAAATTAATTGAATATATATTTTATCCATTTGGAATTTTTGAAAAAAAGGATATATCACCGGTTCGATATTTTTTATACATTTTCACAACCCCATTTTGAACAGGTGATGGCCCTAAAAACATCGATAGTCCAAAACATCGATGTATTGAAAAATTGGAAAATCATCGATGTTTCTGCACCTCTATTGTTTGCGTGTTCAACGCTGATTTTATTAGCAATTGCCGGCACAGCTTGGCTGACTTATTCACCCAGGACGAGATAAGATAACACGGGAAGGACGAGATGCACGGACTACTTCTCGCGGGATTGGCGCTGGTCAGCAGCCTCTCCAGCGGTGCCGGTAAGTTTCGTGCTCCCGGAAAGTAGCGTCTATGTGGTCTTCTGTGATTGGCCACGCCACTCTTTTCGACCCTTTGCTGCCCATAATCGCCAGCAATAATCTTTATCTCTCATCGTATCTCCCTGCCTTCGGAAACAGCCACGGAATCCAACGTGGTCACCTGCGGATCCATCCTGAAGCTACTCAACTCGGACTACTCCTTTCGCCTGCACTCCCATGACGTCAAGTACGGGTCCGGATCGGGTCAGCAGTCGGTGACGGGCGTGGAGCAGAAGGAGGACGTGAACAGCCACTGGGTGGTCAAGGCCCAGACCGGCGAGCTGTGCGAACGGGGCGAGCCCATCGCCTGCGGATCCACAGTGCGGCTGGAGCACCTAACCACCAAGAAGAACCTGCACTCCCACCACTTCTCGTCACCGCTCTCTGGCGAACAGGAGGTGTCCGCCTACGGAACCGACGGGCTCGGGGACACCGGCGACCACTGGGAGGTGGTCTGCTCCAACGACAGCTGGATGCGGAGTGCCCACGTGAGACTGCGCCACATCGACACCGGCATGTACCTGGGCATGTCCGGCCGCTCCTACGGCAGACCCATCTCCGGCCAAATGGAGATCGTGGGCGTGCACAAGCCGCAGCACGGAACGCGCTGGACCACGGCGGAGGGCCTCTTCATCGTGCCCAAGGAGAAGAGCTCCACGCACGAGGAGTACGCCCACTCGGAGCTGTAGATAAGGCGCCTCGACTGCTCTGTACTACTATTAGTTCTGTAACTTATAATTTAGTTGAATTTTTATGTAAAGCTATGGCTTGGCGAGTTCATTTTATATTAGACCCAAAAGGCAAACCAACAAATTAAAATTATTTAAATTCAGGGAAATCCAAAAGGTTGTAGTCATTATCGAGGATACATTTGCTATTCGACGGAAACTAATGCTAGGCTGGGTACTTGAATACCGCCCTATTTGTGGATTACAAACTGTGGGCGTATATTTTGCCTTCTTCGAATGCGAATTAAACATATTTAAACATACATGCGAATAAACTCTTTTGTGTTGAGTCTTAACTTATGATAATTTCTTCATAGCTATTTTTTTAAAAGTTAATGACAGCACTGCACAGGTAATTCACATAATTACATAATAACCCTTCCTTAACATAAATCGTCCTTTTCAAATACTACGTCGTCTTTCAAAAGTATTCCCCTAAAGTTTTTAGGACTTCCAGGTTTATTAATACGAATGCTTCAGCATTTATGTTAAAAATGTAATATCTGAAATTGTGTATTTTAAATATTCGATCGTCACAACTCTTAACTCGCTAATAAGTTCTTTTTTGGTTTAAGTATTATGAGAAGGACCAAACTTCATAATTAGGGATTCCTAATTGGGGATATATATTTATCGCAAGTTTTTAAATAATGGGTGCATGTTAAAATTGTAGTTATCACCGTTCTCCTATTCAATTCAATTTATTTTGAAATGCTTTCCTAACGCTACAAGTTGATAACTTATAATTAGTGCGATAGTCACGTAATTTTTAATTGCCCGATATCTTTAAACTCCCACCCAAAAAAGGCTACTCATGACCATATTGGAGCACTTTAGCTTGGATCTCAGGAAACTATCCTTGCAGATGTGACCGTAAAAAGTCAGTGGCATTCCGCGACTGCTTCTCCCCTGCCCCTTAAATTGTTTTTGCTTGCATGCATAAAACAATGGAGCTTATCCCGACCATATAAGCTATGTAAATACATTTTGCCATTGCTCGCGGTTCCCTTGCTCCCCACTCCCAATATCGTCACGTCCATTATCTGCTCGTCTGTTTTGTGTTTCTTTTGTTTAGGGCATTGTCAACGCTTTGTCTGCTCATCCTCCTGGCCATATCCTCGTCGTCGTTTCCAGCCCCTCAACCCGAACTGATTGTGAGCCCAGTAAGGTCAAAATGTTAGCAGACCCAGCCAGCCCAACCCACACAGTCGTTTATAGATTCTCATAATCGGGTTGTCCTTGTAACCATTTTGCACAAATAAGAAATGGAAACAAGGATACTCGGGGCGTTCTTCTGATGAGCTATGTTGCCGTGGCAGGAAAATGCTGGGAAGATCCCCCACCTTGAAGAGAAGATTAAGAGGGACAGAAATTTAAGTTTATATCTTAGGACTGGTTAGCTCTGAATCGTTTTATTTTTATTTTTACCTTATTTAGGAAGTTTTAGGATCCGGGAGTTGGTTTCCTAATCAATTCATGAATTTTTTTTAACTGACGACGAAAATGATATAGAATATCGGTAGCAGAATTTTTAAGACAAGGGGATGCGATTAACTAAACTAGCTTGATATTCCAGCAACTCATCGCCTACATTTGGTGGTTACGATCACATTCGTATTGCGGAATGGTACGCGGCTTTATTTGTCCAACTTAACTTCCATTGCAATTCAAACGGAAATAATGGTAATGTATATGTAATGAAATCGACATTATTGTCACACGCTGAGGCAACATATAATTTAATTTCGCGTCAATTATCTCTTACAGGTGTTCAAAATTTCCGTTTTGTGCGTTTATTGATTTACGTTTAACGCGTTAACGGCGCATAACACTTCTTGCATAAGAGACACAAATGTATTTGTATGTA
>JBAMCJ010005461.1:0-61242 GCA_037075205.1 Drosophila prostipennis | reverse complement strand
GAAAAAAATAATAGCACCACTTCGTCATAGGATCTTAATTTTAAAGAAATATGTGGAAAACGGGGATTTTTATATAAGAAGTGTTTTTTATTATCTTGATTAGTATTCCACCTATTTGAAAAAATTGATACGGATATCAAAATTATTGTCTACATATACTTTTTTCTGATTTTAAGGAAAAACGTCAAAAAAAGGCCGAAAAAAATAATAGCACCACTTCCGTTTCTTTAAGTCAAACGTTACCATTCGCTGATATTCTTGGGTATGAAGGATATATTTTATGAGATTTGACTAAAACTAACTTTTTCTGATATCCAGACATCAAATTGATTACCATTTGGCAATACAAGGACATGTGGAAAATTTTCCAAGTAGGAAAATAAAAATATTCGAAAAAAAAACATATTGGATGGAAAACATTCAAGAAAAGCGGTTCGATTGGTTAGGTTTTGGGTCATCTTCATTAAAAATGACATTAACTGTGAAGGATAACACAGAAAAACCGAATCCTGGCCCATTTTCCATTCCAAAATGTTATAGTGCAAAGCACAAAGAATCTTAGAAGGGCCAAAACTAAACTAAAACAGGTGCTTAAAATAATAGCGAATATTTAAATAATTAGATAATGTTTCAATAAACAAATTTATAAAACATGCACTTAAAAAAAAAATCCTATCTTAAATGCGAAACATATTTACAAGGGTATACGGCTCATCAAAAAAACTTACAAATTAATTCCCGCAAACTTATGAGTATTTCTGAAGGCAAAGTTAAGTCGGGTAAGAAGAGATCCTTTTTATAAATCAAGTGTCTTCTAAACACCTAAATTAACCAAAAAAATGATACCAAAACAATCATTTATTGTGCATGGACATAGTATTAACATATGCCTGTTTTTCCTTATTGAAGTAAGATCGATACGGATGGATACATCGTTCATGAATCATCCTATGATGTAAATAGTTATACGGTAGTAATTCGTATCTCAAACTAAATATAAAATACTTCTTAAATGAACCTTCGAGCAATAAAATACGGCCAGGATCCCCGTCAGGATAGCAAAGAAATAGTTTGAAAGTACTCAGTAAGCAATGTTCATTGACTTGTGTACTCGCTTGACCATAACACAACCAAAAATCTTCGTTTTTTTTTTTTAAGACAGTTTATACAGTTAATCTAAAACGTCTTAAATCATTTCCGAATAAATTTGCAAATATATCATGAGTTTTGGGCCCTAATTCCTTTATAGGTAGGGTCCTGACTTGTTTAAGCGATAGTAAGTCATTATATCCAAAAATCGCAAAGGATATTTAGACTTTAAACTTAGATTTAATTGTTAGCTACCGCCAACTAAAGATTAAGTTACCCATTTGTCATTTTTCTACCTTTTATTTTATTTTTAGCGAAGTGGTGCTATTATTTTTTTCGTAGTTTTTTCCAGGTTTGCATAGATTTTCTTAAATAAGTCAAAAAACTTTTATAAAGCTAACATTTTTTTTTCATATTCAAATTATGTTTAGTCTTACTATTTAAAACCCGTTTTGAAAAATTAAAAAAGTTCAAAAATGTGAGTAGAGTGACTAGTTAAAATTTTTTTGTGTTAGTGGTGCTATTATTTTTTTCACAGCTGTAACTAATTTGTGTTGTTTGTCTATTTCAGTGGCCCCCAGTGGGGAAAAGAGAGAAGTGCAGTGAATCCTGTCCTGATGCAGCATCGCAATGTGGCTGTTTACCTGAAACCGATGCAGAGGGTCAATCAGCAGTTTGTCCATCGCATCCGGGAAATTCGCAACCCGGAAACCAAAGAAGTGCCCGGTGATTTCATGGAAACACTAAGGCAGCTGACCTTCGAATCGGTGGCGACGGTGGCCCTTGACAAGGAATTGGGACTCCTCCGCGAAACTAATCAGCCCCCCGAAGCCAGGAAACTGTTCCGGAATATTGAAATCCTAATGGAATCGTTCTTTGTCCTGGGCGTCAGACCTTCGCTCTACAAGTATATCTCTACACCCACCTATAGGAAGTTTAGTCAGGCCATGGATGAAATATTCGACACCTGTTCGATGTACGTGAACGAGGCGATAGAAAGGATTAATAAGAACTCGGCACAAGGCAACTCAAAGGAACTTAAGAGTGTCCTGGAACAGTTATTGCAAATTGATAGAAAATTCGCAACTGTTATGGCCATGGATATGCTAATGGGAGGAGTGGATACCACCAGTACGGCCATAGTGGGATTATTACTAAACCTGGCCAAAAATCCGGAGAAGCAGCAAAAACTCAGGGAGGAAGTGTTAAACAAATTGCCTTCGTCAGATAGAGATTTCACTTTAGAGGACATGAAATCGCTTCCATATTTAAGGGCATTCATCAAGGAATCGCTGCGTGTGTATCCAGTCACCTTTGGAAATATCCGATCCGCCGGAACAGATGTAGTACTTAATGGTTACCGGATCCCCAAGGGCACACATCTAATGATGATCAACAGTTTTCTACTGAAGGATGAGCGGTTATATCCTCGGGCAAAGGACTTTATTCCGGAACGCTGGTTACGACAGAAAGATACAGGCGAAGACAGTTCGGAAGTCCTGATGGACAAGAGTATCAGTCCCTTTATATACCTGCCCTTTGGTTTCGGACCTCGCATGTGTGTTGGCAAAAGGATCGTAGATCTTGAACTCGAACTAACGGTGGCCAACTTGGTACGAAACTTCCAGATAGAATTTAACTACCCCTCCGAGAATCCGTTTAAAAGCAGTTTTGTGTATATGCCTAACATTCCCCTTAAATTTAAATTTTCTGATGTAAAATATTAAAATGTTGTCTTTCTATAACCATGTGACATTTTTGTATTCCATTAAATGTGCAACACTGTGAAGGTTCCATTCTTTTTAACCCATTGAGATTCAGATTAAAAATCATACCTTTTAAAATTTTAACTTCACCAAGACTTTTTATTATCAGAACATTAATAAAATCTTTAATTCAAATCGTATCAAATAAAATTGTAATTCTTTTAAAATTCATAAAATTTAATGTTATAATTTTAAACTTTAAAAATAGTTTACGTTAACAGAGGTCTCAAAAAGTAACAGTCACATTTAAATATTTAACAGCACTAAACTTAGCGCCTAACAGCACAAAAATCATGGAAACAGCTGTTAAGGGGGTATTCGCCTCGTCTGGTCACACCATTTTAGTGATTCATACAAAATCTCCACTAAAAACAACGTAAATTGATAAAAATCCACCCGTTGAAGTTGCAAACCAACTGCCAGAAACTTTTTCGCTCTTCATTCACTAGTGCAAATTCATCAAGCTGGGTAACGACATGTCTACGAGTTCCATGGAAAGTAAGTGGAGCGGGGCGATGACGCCAGACAAAGAATAGGCAATGACCCACACCTCTTTTCCTTGCCCGTAGAACACCTTTTCAATCTAAAGTTTGCCGTCAAGGAGCTGGAGCGGAACTCCAAGAAATGCGAGAAGGAGGAAAAGCTGGAGAAGGTCAAGGCCAAGAAGGCGATCCAGAAGGGCAACATGGACGTGGCCCGCATTCACGCTGAGAACGCGATTCGCCAGAAGAACCAGGCGGTCAACTACCTCCGGATGAGTGCCCGCGTGGATGCGGTGGCCAGCAGAGTCCAGTCCGCCCTCACCACCCGCAAGGTCACCGGCTCCATGGCTGGCGTGGTCAAGGCCATGGATGCGGCGATGAAGGGCATGAACCTGGAGAAGATCTCCTCTCTAATGGAGAAGTTTGAATCGCAGTTCGAGGACCTGGACGTCCAGAGCTCCGTGATGGAGGGCACCATGTCCGACACGGTAACCACCTCCGTGCCCCAGGGTGATGTCGACAATCTGCTCCAGCAAGTGGCCGACGAGGCTGGCCTCGAGCTCAACATGGAGCTGCCCAGTGGAGTCCAGAGCCAGTCGGTTGGAGCCTCCACGGCCGTGTCCCAGGAGCAGGACGAGCTGACCCAGCGACTAGCACGCCTCCGCCAGGCCGAATAAAAATGCGACGACCTGCCCGTTGAATTTCTGTTTTAGCAATTAAGTACATTCAAAATATAAATAAGAATAAATTCAGTGATTGAGAATGCTTCGCTTTAACATGTTTTCAGCACTATGAGGAGCTGTAATCCCAAAGTAGCGAAAGGTTTTTGCAAGAAATCTTGCTAAAGAAACGAAAACCATTAAAATGTAGTATTACTTTTCAGATCCACATAAACAATTACGCTATTGCTTATATGTGTAATCGGATGCGTCACGAATCTCCAGAGGTTTTACAATCAGTTGTCTTTTCTATATATGTTCTTTGCAATGGTGTGGTGAATCAAATATGATTTAAATTTAAATGTCTACGAAACTCAGTGAACTTGTGTGAAAGCATATTAAAATATATCTAGTTTGATAAAACAATTTTAAAGTATTTCAGGAGATTGTTGTTTCAATAAAAGAAAATTCATTTATAGTTTATCTATACGCAATTTAAATTAACTTTGTGATTTATAATGGAGCATGTTTAGATCTATTTGGTTTTTATTCATCTTAATAATATAGTAAATATATTAGCCTTGGCTCTTAAAAATAGAATGCAGAGCAATAGTTCAGGTTCCCAGTTGAGGTTGTGGAGGATGTGGAGGCGGGACTATTGGACTGAAAGTGGTCGGTGGCAGTTTGGCTTTTTGCTTTCGGGGTTTACGAGCAGCTGGAGGGTTGGATCCAGGGACTGATCCGGGTGTTTCCGTTCCGTCTGCCGCCTGTTTGTTTTTGGGCTTGGGTCCCCGGCGTTTCTGCTCGGTTTTCCCTTTGGGTGAGGTGCCACCATGGGAACGGAGCGCCAATCGTCTCCGTGCTTGTCCAGTCGCCTTTTCAACAGTTCCACATCGTGATTTCTCCTTCTTACTATCTTTTTAATGCCGTTTACCCTGGAAAATGAGTAATGCACATGTTTGTTTACCTTTTGTATAGCACCGATTATGATTATGCTGCTCACCTCATCACACAGCGCTCATTTTCCGCCTGTATCCTCTGGCATTTGTCGTACAGCTTTTCTACTAGCTGTTTGTACATCAGGTTCTTCTTATTTAGCAACATTTTATAGAGATAATGGTATTTATAATTTACTATAATTTTTGTTTTGCCATGGTTCGGTGTGACCGTATACTCGATTCGGCGAATCCCGAAAGTTGCCTGATCGGGATGGTTTAAAAAATAACTAGTTCACTTATAAAAGTCAATTTAACAATGGTTTTTTTTACGAAAATTTATACAAAACATACGTTCAATAAGAAAAAGCGCAAATATTTATATTATTAACATAATCAAGTAACATTTATTAATATAGTTACTTTTTGGAACTAGTTCCTCCAGATGTTAATTAGCACCCATCTGGCAACTCTTAAGTTTTGCAAACAGCCGTGTAGAACAAACAAATCTAGAATTAACAACATTTTTCACCAACCGGCATGCCAAACAAATCTTCCAAAGCCGACAGGGAGTAACCAAGAAGCAAATAATATTTGATTTGCGACAAATATTATGTCAGCAGCCAGCATGCCAGCAACCGCAGGAGCTCAGGGATCGGGAAATCAAGTACCCACAACCAGCACTACCATTTTAAGCAACTTCCGGGAGCTGATAAAGGATCCCAAGAATCTCGACGAGGCGGCCAATTATTTGTACCAAACGCTGCTCGATGACGCAGTGGCTGGGATCTTTATCGAGACGCACCACTTGCGAAAGTCGGGGAATCTGGCCGCCTTGGACGGAGTACCGGAGGACTCGACCTATCGCATCTGCGAGATGCCCAACCTGGACATATTCGGCATCTCGACGGCCAAGAAGCCGATGGACTGCACCTGTCCCAACTGTGATCGCCTGGTGGCCGCCGCCCGCTTCGCCCCGCACCTGGAAAAGTGCATGGGCATGGGCCGGATTTCGTCCCGGATCGCCTCCCGTCGCCTAGCCACCAAAGAGGGAGCCACATCCGCCCACCTGCACTCAGCCGGAAATGCCGGAGGCACCGACGACGAGGACGACGTGGACTGGTCGTCCGATAAGCGCCGCAAGAAACCCAACCAGAACTCCCGGAACAACGGTTCCAAAAAGAACAATGGCAAAACCTTTTAGCTCGTAGTAAAGATCATGATCGGAGTGTAATTAGCCATAAAAGAAGACTATCACATCAGTCAATTATGCTTTTTGAATTAAATGTTTAGGCTAAAGTAATGGAAGGAGGGTCCTTTACCTAACCTCAAGTTTCCGATGTAAGTAAGTGAATAATTTAAAAACAAAACAAAGAATAAGTCTTTAAAAGCTGAAGAAGGATATTACTTTTCAATACAATTTGAAAAAATCGGACAGCAGCTATATATACATAGCTGCCGTAAATTCGATCGATCAGAGAATGTATTAGAAAATATTAGGAAAAATATTGTAGCTTCGTTGATTTTAATTGGAGCCTTGCATGAATCAACAGCTTTCGAGGCATTTTATGTTTCGAAACATTTTCAAAGTAAGATTCGAATGAGTCCATGCACTTGAGTTTTCCGAATTCCTCTCAGAGCTTTATTCGCGATAAGACTCTGGGTGGCACATGTACCTATATAAATATACTAATATGTAATTATATTAACATCGATAAAGCTATGGATTATCAGTTGGCGAAGACACGTATGTAGTCGATCTTTAAAGATGGCTGCTTCCACGTAGGAAGCCACTGCTCTTGGGCCTGGTGGAACTGCAGCTTCGCCTGGGGATGGTAGTTGGTCCAAGGCTTCTCGTAGCTGGCGGTGCGCAGATTGTCCACAAAGTCGCCAAAACCGCCCACAGAGATACCCAAAGATATGTAGAACTATAAAGGTAGAAGTATTTAAACTAGAGGTGGCTTTTTTAATTTTGATATGTGAACTACTCACCATCCTGTCGAATGGGGCCATGGGACCGCCCTGTTTCCACCTCGGATTCTCGTTCAACTCCGCAAAGCCATTTAGCATCTCTCCATAAACTTGCCCATCAACTGAGAACAACAGTCGATTGCTACTCCAATCCAAACTGTAGGTGTGAAAGTCATCACCGAAGTGGGAGATCTTTCGCTTGCTCAGCCACAAGTCCTCCCTTTGATGGGCATCCGTGGAGAGTACGGGTCCACCATATAGCGATCTACCATCCACGAGCTTTCCTCGCGGCATCCTCAGCACGGAGTTACCTCTGGCCAATGCCACTCGCAGCTGCCCGGACTCGTAGCCCGATTGTCCATACCACTCGGTCAGGGGTTCAAGTAGCAGGAGGGGTACCTAATGATGGGTAATGAGAATAAATTGTGAAGCGTCAAGATAATCAATAGCAATACGCACTATCCAATCCCCTTTTGGTAACTTGGCCCGAATCTCAATCCGTCCGTATTGGAAGGCAAAGGTTTCCTTGGTGTTAATGCGAGGAGTTACAATGGGTGGCATAATTCCACTGGGACCACTGCCCATCGAATGCAGCGTACATTCCTTAAGTCGGTTGTGGGTTCCCGTACAACGTTCCGAGAGGTCGAGTCTGGAGTTGGCAATGGACAAATCCGGACGATAGCTCGACCAAAGAAGCGGCTCGATCACCAGGTGCCCATCCTGAGCTCTAGCTTTCCCATCATACAAGACGAATTCCGCATCCTTTGAGTCCAAGGGCAAGCGCACATCGTGTATCCACAGGGATTCGTTAAGCTGGTCGAAGGTCTCCTCAAACAGAAGTTGCCCCTTACAAATGGGAGCACTGATTTGAGGCGAAACCTGAGTTTCAGAGGGTTCACAGACAGAGGGAGCTGAATAGTCCGGAGCACTCCCTTCAGTACTCAGTTGATTGTCATCCGTGAAATCATCATCATTGGGAGAACAACCTCTGGGTCGATATTTTCCACCTAGATTACAGACGGTCAAGGGCTGCGCCAGATCCTGGTACACAGCCTTTAGATGCTGCACACTCGTCCAAAGATACAGAACATCTTGGGCCCTCAGGGGCACCGAACTAAAATTACTAGTCCATTTGCCGTTCTGGGGCTCTGTTAATCTCACGTTATACTGTCCCTCGTTAATAAAGGAAGTGAAATTCCGATTGCGATTCACATTGAAAGCCACCACTTTGACTCCTTCTTCATCTAATTGCATGCGAATAAAGAAAGGACCAGGTTAATAACCACTTGTAATGAAATAAATGCAGTATTGCCCATTATATACAGCTTTGACATGTACACATTTCTTTTAGACCTTTTTTTTAGCGATCTCAAGAAAAAAGAAAAATGTGAATATTTACCTGGAATAGAAACGCTGAAACCGTTCTCTAGAAGCTCTACCGTAGGTGAAGGGATCTTATAGCTATTGGTTAGTCCAAAACCAAGTAGCAGGACTATTCCCAAGCACAATCCTAGCATTCTGAATCCTCGATTTCCTCACTAGTCCCCAAGAATCCGAAGCCTCTGACTCAGCCTGTGTCTCTATCTCACTGGCAGACCGGTTTCTGCCGTTGGTGCTGGGCGATTATTATTTGTTTACTTTTAGTTGGTCCGGACAATCGCGATTCGGCACATGCAAATCCACATTCATATCAGCTCCGGCTGCGATCTGGCTTCTCTGGGAATTGAACATTTTATAACAGCCCACAGACCCCAAAACCTTAGTTCTAACAACACTCCTCTCAGTGATCCACCTTCGACAGAAAACTTAAACAGCTGATGAGATAACAAAAGCTCGTTTTACACGGCTAGAAAATAACGATCAAAAGTGAATAATATTATTGATCCAAGGACCAATATTTTCAAAATATATTCTTCTTTCAAAATTAAAATTTTTTAAATTTCTTAAAATATATTTTTTAACCTAAAAATTTTTTAGTTTATTTTTAATCATATATGTTTTTATACAAGTGCAGTGCAGCTGTGATCGAGAGAGGCTTCAACCGGGGCAAGCTTTCAAGATCAAGATTTCCAATCTGATGCAGTAGTCCCGCCACAGAGCTTCTCAGAATAATACGTTAATCGGATTCTAGTTAGTACATGTATTAAGAGTAATTAAAACTGCGTCATGGGGTGGAGAATTCTGCCATGCGTGTTGCTGCTTATTTCAAGCAATCAAATATTGGGTTTTAAAGTCCCCAGCATTGATTTTGAAATGCTAGATGAACAAGGATTTGAGGTGTCCATACCAGGTGAAGTTGAAATGACTGTTGGACTTAAGGGGACAAGTTTCTCATATAGAAAAAGCTTTAACTAGCCATTAATGAACGAACTAAAAAATTGAATTATTTAAAAAATATCGATAAATGAAATCAACATATTAAAAAATAGGTAAATCAAAATGTACTTTTGTATTATTTAAGAACAATTCAACAAGACAATCTTAAATACAAATATAAATCTTTATCTTTTTATGCATATTTGCTTATTCATTTATTGTTCGCTGTAAACAATAGCTTCTGAGGTTTTCCGCGAAATAATTAATAGTAACATTTGTCATCATTAGATGAACCTGGCATAGAGCGGGTATTCTACATGCTCCAAATAGACGACACTTGTCCGGCTTTAATGGACTATATCACGGAGGCCGTAAACGGAAGCTGGGTTTCCAAGCAGAAAACAAGTCTCCAGAACAACGACAAACTTCAGATATCAATGCTGGTGCAATACAATGAGGAGATTTTTGAAAAGAGCGAAACTATTGTGATTATCAACAAAAGGGTTCTGACCACCAGGGACTCCAGCTCGCGGGGCATAACCTTTCCTTCGGCTGAGGGTGAGTGTACGGCATTGCTACAAACAAAACAGGAAACAAAACGCTGCAAACCCGCCCAAACGATCGTCAGCAATGGTCGCCACACCTGCCAGGGTGAGCTCATCTTCGAGGATAACTTTTCGGAGGCACAGCTCAACAGGTCCACCTGGAAGCATGATATCCGGTATATGCAATTAGAAAAATCAATAAGAACAGTATGTCTTAGAAATATTTGCACATTTTTAGGCAGCGCATGTACCATGTGGAAGAGGAGCTGGTGGCCTTCGACGATGCCGCTCGAAACTGCTTTGTTAAAGAAGGCGAGCTCCACATCGTTCCCATCGTGGCCAGTGAGGTTACTGATGGCAGTTTCAAGCTGGGAGATCGCTGTACAGCAATCGAGAGTCCGGACCAGGAGTGCAATATTGCCCACGGCAGTTTCTATAGCATCAAACCCCCAGTTTTCTCTGCTCAAATTCACACCCGAAATTCATTCAGTTTTAAATTCGGAAAGATCGTGGTTAGAGCTAAGTTGCCTAAGGGTGATTGGCTATTTCCCTGTAAGTATACTAACTTGTCTTGATACACTTATTTTATTTTTCCTTTTTAAGACCTGATGCTCCAACCAGTTTCCACCTACGCAGAGACTCACTATGCCAAACAGTTGCGTAAGTATTATAAATCCTTTTGCTGGAACCTAAAAAAAGTAATTTCCCAGTTGCTCCTTAAAGTTTCTCCCAATTTTAAAAAAAGCTATTATTTTAATAATCTTTACTGCTGTTGGCTGCTAAATTTGACTTTGTTTGTAGTCTTATAATTCTTCTTTACAATTTAGATTAAATTGTTTTATTGTATTTTTTTATCCAGGAATCGCATACGCCCGAGGTAACGCTAATTTGCGCACTAAGCAAGGAGATGATATCTCCGGGAATCACCTTTATGGTGGTAGTGTTGTTTGGCATCATGGAAATGCCGTTCAGTTTCTAAAAGATCGGCTGAGCCAGACGCACTATGGCGATGATTTCCACAACTATACCATGATCTGGCAACAGGATAAGATAACGCTGATGGTGGACGAGGAGGTCTACGGAGAGCTCTACGACGGTCTGCCATTCTTTAACGAGAAGTGCTTTATAATTTTTGGAGTAACAGTAGGCGGCTTTCTCAATTTCGATGACAGTGTACTGGCCAAGGATGTCAAACCTTATAAGAACAGGGAACCCCGGGCAGCCCTCTCTTTTTGGCAACATCGCGATGCTTGGGCCCCCACTTGGGGTCGGCAAAGCGCCATGATCATAGATTATGTAAGGGTTTATGCGGAATAACTTTTTCATTTTTAGTTAACACAAGTTAACACAATAATCAAATAAATAAGACTTATGAAAACAAACTCTTGAGAGCCCTTCCAAATAATACACACCGATAACTTTTACTAAATGGTAGGATCTTTATCTAAATAAATTTTCATGTCTTCATTACATTTTTTTATTTTTTTTATATGTACGAGTTACTAGTAAAGATGATTACGATTCGAACCCGTTTCATATGTTCTGCACCTAAGGTATTAACTCTTGTTATGCTTTGTATTTGTCAAGAGCGTATTTCTTTTCTTTTTTTTTTTTGATATGTTAAATGTTCCCTAAAATCTTTTTTAAGAACGCTTTAAAATCCAGCAATCCGATTTTAAACAAGAGAGAACGCTATAATCGGGTTGGTGTCCCGACTATCTAATACCCGTCACTCGGCTAAAGGGAGTGCGAGGGAGATGGAGATATAAACTTTGATCAGCTATAACTTTTTAATGAATGGTCCGATATAAAAAATTTCTTCGATAGGTATTGATAAGCACAACAAAACTGCATTTTTACTTTTCCGAAATATTTAAATTTTTTAAATCGTATATAAGCTATTGTGGGCGTTAGAGGGGGCGTGACACCTTCTGGAAACAAACTTGCGCTGCGTAGGAACTCCAAGAATCTTCATGCCAAATACCAATCCTCTAGCTTTTATAGTTTCCGAGATCTCAGCGTTCATACAGACAGACAGACAGACGGACAGACGGACATGGCTATATCGACTCGGCTAGTGACCCTGATCAAGAATATATATACTTTATAGGGTCGGAAATGCTTCCTTCTAACTGTTACATACTTTTGCACGAATACAATATACCCTTTTACTCTACGAGTAACGGGTATAAAAATATTTGTAAATCCAAAAACTCAAATAGCAGTCTATCTTAGTGTGACCAACTTATGTTAGAATATATTAACAAAACAAGAGAGAACGCTATAGTCGGTTTGGTGTCCCGACTATCTAATACCCGTCACTCAGCTAAAGGGAGTGCGAACGCTGTAGTCGGGTTGGTGTCCCGACTATCTAATAATCGTAACTCAGCTAAAGGGTAACGAAACACAACAAAACTGCATTTTTACTTTTCCGAAATATTTAAATTTTAAAAATCGTATATTAGCTATTGTGGGCGTTAGAGGGGGCGTGGCAACTTTTTAAAATAAACTTGCGCTGCGTAGGAGCTCCAAGAATCTTCATGCCAAATACCAATCCTCTAGCTTTTATAGTTTCCGAGATCTCAGCGTTCATACGGACAGACAGACAGACGGACAGACAGACATGGCTAGATCGACTCGGCTAGTGATCCTGATCAAGAATATATATACTTTATGGGGTCGGAAACGCTTCCTTCTAGCTGTTACATACTTTTGCACGAATACAATATACCCTTTTACTCTACGAGTAACGGGTATAATTAAAGCCGGCCGCGAAATTCGGAGTGTGTATCCGCTATGTGAGGAGGTTATATCCGGTTAATAGCCTAGTATCAGATAGACGAAATCCGTCCGTCAGCTATAAGAGGGAGCGAGAGGCAAGTAGCTGGAGGACACTTTATCTCACTTCTTCAGGCATTATCAGATTTAAAAATTCCTCCCAAAGTGCAACAAATTGGATCGGATTGAGTCGTTCTGATAAAGTTATCATTTAGGGTATATACTAAACTCTTGAATTACTTTATTTCAAATACATATACAATACTTTACTATACAATACTATCACCTTATTTAATAAAAATTCATGGCAACTCTGACACATTTTAGTATTAACAGAGCGCACTATTTACATTAATATACAATTAGAAAGTATTCTTGAAGGTCTTCTCTTCTTATTAATAATTTAGAACAAAAACTAACCATTAAAAATTGTTTATGTTTTAAGATCCGTAAAATTTGACAAAAAATAAGAGCTGTTTGAAAATTTAACAGAAAAATTTAGCAATATCGGGAAAGATTCTAAGTGTTCAGCAATATAACAGTTTAAGGAACACCCAGAGAATCATTGTTATATTTTTTAATAGTAAATTTGTACTCATTTTTTGTGGAAGGAAAAGAAGGACAAGAGCACTTCACTTGGCCGTAAATTGACTTAATAATTTTTTTTAAATTTTAAAACAGAGTTAACAGTGCGCAGAAACTTCAGGATGACCGTTCGAAACATTTTTGGTATATTTAAAAATATTAAATTTGGTATATTCCTACGGCCAAACGGCGAAATTTCTAGATAAGTGCGCGGTCATATTAAGTTTTTTCCCCGAGACGAACTGGAAACAGCAGCAGCAGCAGCGTTTGAATATAATATCATTCCCCATTTCGAGCTAAAACGTCGTTGAGCCAACCAGGAAGAACCAACGGCGCACCATGCCTTCGGCTGCAAATATCGCTACTGCTACCACCGCTACCGCTGCAACTGCCAACAACAACAACGCCAGCAAGGAGAAGCGCTCCTCCATCAGTTCGCTGGGCGGATCGGGAATCGCCGGAGGAGCTGCTGCGACCAATGGCCAAAACAACATCAGCAACAACAACAAAGAAGGCAGCCAAACGGACTTGGCCAGCAGCAGCAGCACCAACAACAATGCGAGCAATGGAAACGCTGCCAAATTGAAGGCAACCGCTGCTGCCGCCGCCATAGAGCCGTATAATCCGCTGAAGCAGCTGCTGGTGACCATCGAGCACAAGATCCGGAACCTGGAGAAGCGCAAGGTCAGTGTGAAAGGCCGGTAAAAGTGGGAAAAAGGATCTCTTTTTGGCAGCATGGCCCACCATTTTTATTTTCATTCTCTCCGTGTTGCTTTGTTTCGTTTTGTTCGCACCCCGCGGCCCCCCTCCCCCCGCTCGCCATAAGTTTTCGGGGCTGGCAGATTTTTCGCGACGCCATGTTTTCTAGAGCACGGCGTTGCCAGATCGCGCGCAGCGGCCGGCATGACATTTAGAACCAGGGGGAATAATATCAATCTTTGGCGGTTTCGAACTCTTCGATCTGCCTTTTTCTCTAGGCAGCAAATCGTTTAAAATTGATTTTATTGAACACGATGGTTCTTGAAAGTTCTTAACTCTGACAACAGCTGAGTGGACAGTGGGTCTGGCAACGCCGTTTGCCGGCTCGGAATGTTGTGTTGTTGCCTTTTTCAATTTTGTTTGCTGATTTTTTTCTTTCAACTTATTTCAATATCTCGACAACTATACTGACTCATAATTAAGTAAAAGGAACAACTGCAGATGTTATTGATAATAATAAAGTTGGCTATGGGTTTTTATAGAAAGTGTATTCAAATTTAAAAAGAAGTAATTACTTTTATATGCAAGTTTATGGCAATCCTACGAAAATTTCTTCAAATAGCCAATTAGACAGCGTTTTTCAAGTCAAACTAATTCGTAATCTAATTATTTACTTCATCATTTATGTAATAATAACAAACTACTTTCTTTACTTTTCCGTATTAATTAATTAGTTCCCGCTTTAAAAGGTTTATAATTTGTTTATCACACATTTCATTTTCAAAAGGTTCTGCGTAATAAGTTTCTCCAATACTTTATACTTTGCTATTATTGCTCTTCATTATTTATTCATCGGCTTATATGCGATTTCCTATTTTTAAAATGTGTATTCTTACTACCGAAGCCACAAAACAAGTCCATTAGTATGAGCTTAAAAACCAAGTGAAACAAATTTTCTATATTAAAGTACACATGGTATTGAACAAAATTTTAAATAATAAATTATTAGTTAGACGGACGAGACATGAAATCTCTGATTTGATGTATTAGATTATATTCTGTTAAATAAATATACAAATATCAATGCGTCAGCAGCTAAGACTTTACTGAATCTGACTCACCAATTCTCTCTGTTATTTTAACAGACCAAACTGGAGTCCTATCGCGCCATACAGAGCACGGGCAAAGAACTGAGCGGCGACCAGGCTTCGGCCGTGGCCAAATACGATGCGGTCTTGGCCAATCTGGAATTTGCCCGCGAGCTGGCCAAGCATATTCAGCAGCAGTCCAAGGAGGCCGAAAAGGAGCAGAAGAAGCAGGCGCGCAAGGTAAAATTGTTGATTTTTTACTTTTCACTGAAGTTGTAAAATTTAAAAAATTTTCATCAAAGGACAACCTGGCGAAGACAATTGCTGAGACGACCAAGATCCGGGAGGTTCTGATCATCCAGAACGTGCTTAGCTGCTTCAACGATGAACAAGTGCGCAGTGATTTCTTGGCCGGAGAAAACGGAGCGAAAAAATTGGACAGCAGCGAACTGGATGTGCTGGAGAAGTTGTAAGTAATCCTCACGTAAATATATGTTGCGTTTTTGAGTTGTTGTTTGTTTCAAGTTATACTCAAGAAATTCCATCCATTATATGTAGTGTAAATAGCCTAGATATTTTAGGTAATTCTTGCCCAAACCAAAAATTAATTGTATAAGTTAGAATTAATATTTTTATCGAAAGCTTTGTGTTTTGTAATTATAAACTTATTTTTCTCCTTTCTCCAGCTGCTTGGAGACGCAAACTCGACGCCCGGAAACCGCTGATGATGTTAGCTTTATCACTACTGCCCAGAAATCTGCTGAACTGTTTTCTTCGACCATCAATGCTCGTCCCAAGTCCTTTGGCGATGTGACCTTCGAGAAGTTGCGAACTCTCTTCCAGCAGATCCAGGACTCTGGCTACTTGGACAAGTACTATCTGGTGCCTCTGGCCGATAACGCGGTGGCCAACAGCACGGATAGTGGCACCGGAAGCGGCGACGGCGAGGGCGGTGACTTGTTGATCGATGGATCTGGCGAACTCGACACGGAACTGCCATCGGAGCCATCGGCACGAAATTCGTTGGAGGAGGGATTGGATAAGTTGCATCTTGGAGTGCAAGCGGAACTAGAGCAGCATCCACAGCACCAGCAACAGCAGGAGCGCCCGGGTCATCTTCTACTGGAGCAGCAGCACCAGCGAGCTCCTTCCCTGGAGCATCAGCAGCAGCAGAACTTGGTGGTGCAGCAGCAGCAACAACAACAGCAGCAGCAGCCACCTCAAGTCTACCAGGCAGCTCCTCCGGCCGGAGGAACCACTACGCCAGTCCACGTTATGTACGCTCCTGCGCCGCCTCCCCAGCAGCAGCAGGGACAACAGCAGCCGCCACATCCTCACCAGCTGTTGAGCAGCCCCGTGAATCTCCAGGCCTTGCAGACGGGAGCCGGAGCTCCGCCGCCCCAACAACAGCAACCGCATCCCACTCACTTTGCTCCCAATGTGCGTGCCGTGGAGCAGAACTACTTTAAGCAGCCACCTCCGCATCCGCAGGCTCCTGGACTGCAGGCGCCACCAACGCCCCAGCAGCAGCAGTTTATGCAGCAGTTGCGTCCTCTGGCGGAGGTTTTGGGCACAGGAAGCTTCCACTTTCTGCAGGACAGTGAACTGGACAATCCTGAGGCTTTAGCCCCACCACCGCCCACCAATCAGGGATTGGTATTTGAGCAGCAGCCGCAGCAGCCCAACCATGTCGAAGAACCACCGCAGGCCATACAAACGCTGACCTTCACCAACCAGTCGTTCCCATCGCAGCAGCCCAAGCCCCAGCAGCAGGCTCCTCCGCAGCAGCAGCAGCTCTTCTCCCCTGTCCTGATTCACGAACAACGTCAGCAGCAACCACAGCAGCAGCCGCAGCCCATGTTGATTATGCCGCGTCTGCCCACACAGCAGCCCCAGCAGCCGGCTCCTCAGGGAATTGGCATGCAGCCGGGCGATGTGACCTCAGTTTTTCCGTACGAAAATGCTGTGGTTACCTATGAGCAGCAGATCCAGCAGCAGCTGAAACAGCAACAACAACAACAGCAGCAACAACAACAACAGCAGCAGCAACAACATCAGCAGCAGCAACTGGAAGAGCCTTCATCTGTAAACACGACCTCGAGTGTGGGCGCTGGTGGAGATGTGGAGAACAATGAATGGCATGCTCGTAATAACGAAACGAATGTTGCAGCCACAGCTGCGCTAACAAATGTGCTCAAAGGCGAGGCCACTCCCCCGGCACCGCCCACCAAGTGGAGCTCGGAGATGAATGCCATGAGCAGCGCTGCCTCGAATGGCAGCAGCAACACCAGCCATAAGCAGGAGTGGGCCACGCCGAGGGACCATAGCGCTGGCGGTGGCAACGGCGGTTATGCGGACAACGAGGGCAACAACCACTGGAACAACTCGCAAGGGGATGGGCGTCGCAACTCCGGCAACTACCAGCGTCGCGGTGGAGATCGCGATAACCGGGATCGTGATCAGGGAGGACGAGGCGATGAGCGGCGCAACGGCGGCGACAGAGGCAACTACCGGTCGCGTCAGTACGGCAACTCATCGAACCCCAACGGACGCAACTCTGGCAACAGTGGCGTGTACTTCCGCAACAACGAGTCGGGCAATGGTGGCGGCAACAGCTACTACCAGAATGGAGGAGGCGGCGGCGGTGGAACGTACAACAAGGAGTCCCGCTACGAATCCTCTGGCGGCGGCGGAAGCTATCGTGGCCAGCGCGGTGGCAACCAGCAGAGGAATGTTAATGGTTCGTACGGAGGCGGCAGGCCCATGGGCGATCGTGGGCGCGGCGGAGCGGGCAACCAGGGAGGTGGTGGCGGCTACATAAACCGCCAGAACCAGTCGCAACGCATGCCTCTTGGACTGGAGAATAAAAACTGAGCAAACAATACGTATTAACCGCAAAACAAAAAACATACAATTCATGCAAACCATACACACAAAACCCATTCAGAAAACAAGGAAACAAATCATCTAAATGCAAATAATGGCCACGTAGACGTACAATTATCGTTACGTAAAAAAACTCTCAACCAGAAGAAACGGAAATCTATTTAAAAGAATCCTTTATAACGCAACTAGGAAAACGAAAATGAAGCAGCAGCAAAACCGATTCGTGCGCATTTTTGAATACAATTAATTATTTTCCTTGATTTTGGTTTATTTGATAATGTATTAATAATAAAACAAAATAGTTGTTAGAAACAAAAAGGAATTACAACTATATACAGGAAAGTAAACGCTCTAAGGGTTTCTAAAACTCCCAGACAGGACAGGATTTCGGCAAAAGAAAGAACACATAACGAATGATGGGCAATACACATAACTCTGATCAGCCCCTTCTCGTCCGACTTTACTATATCCCTGTTTGGCTGCGTTGAAGCTGATGCGATAATTAACAAATGTCGAGAAAAATAAAAAAAGTATTTATACGTCTTAGCAATTAAATAACGATTCTGAAATATACAAATTAATTACTATTACCTATATATATAAACGAAGGATAAATATATTTATAGTTTGTGCTCTTACTGTCATGCTCTATCCCATTTCAACACCTTTTTTTTGTTTTGCCAAACTTTTACACACAAACGAAGAAAACAAAAATACAAAAGCCACGTAAGAAAGTAATAGTTGTAATTAATACTGCGTGAATGAAGAAGCGTGCACACTAACAGTGCATTATAAATGAAATGAAACTATGTATTTGCAAAATAGTACATACATTAAACAAAAGTATATAAACCAATCGTTTTCTTCAATATATTTAAAAGGGGAGTTTCAATTTTTAAAATGGAATGGATATGGTAATAAGTTATTTTGCTCTCAAGTATACTTTAAAGTGTTTTTTCTCTGAAGAGGTCTTTTATGACGTGCTAAAGATTTATGGAACTAAGGTTAGAACTAAACATTATATATATAAATATTTTCTTTTTTAACTATTTATCCTTTTGTAGTTCCTTTTTCATGGACTCAACAGCTCCTCCGTCGCAAAGGAACCAAAGACCGGCCAGAATTAGTGTTATACCAATGCCAGATAAGGCTGTCAAGGGTTCTTGATAAACCAGTGCTCCTAAAATAAACTATATGGTGAATGTTAGTCATAACTCGGCAAATATTTCAGGAAACCCACCGATAAGACATAATTAGAGGAGGCAGTCAAAACAACGCAGGTTATAGTTTGTTCAGTCATTTGCAGGGCTTTCAAGAAGCAACGTAAGTTGCTAACATTGCAGATTATCATTAGCACCAATGGCAGAACGCGCAGAAAAGCAATTTCTATAAATAATGGGTATAAAAATGTGCGGTTCTGCTACCTAAAATAACAAACTTACCCAAATAAGAAGAATCTGAAAAATCAGAAGTGCTCAGTAATTTCTGTGCGCTGAGGTGGCTGGGAAGTTTACCAAAAAAGCTTCCCCCAGCAGCAAAGGACCCAGCCACCAAGCTATATCGGTATTTTGCCAGGGACTCCATTTATTTTTAAGCATTTAAAATTTACTACAATGAAAATGTAAACAAAAATCAAGTTGAGAAAATAAAAACAGCTGTTTTCTGGGAGATGCCAATTTACATAAAGATAAAGCAGCTGCCAACTTGTGTGAAAAAGTAATGGTGTTCCGAAATAGTCCGTTAGATGTCGCTTTTCGTTTGGCGCCAAACTCAAATAAATGAAACATTTTGTGGGTAATTTTTTCGTATTTCATTTGTTTATTTTACAAAACGTTCAGCTAATGCCTTGACATTTAAATCGAAAAAGTCTCATTTGCTAATTGCGCGTTGTATTTTTGCATTTTATCTTCTTAATCTTTTGGAATTGTGTATATACAAACATAGATGCTACATAAATAATACAAATTTTCTTGTATCTCTCAACAAAACTCAACTCACATAACGCAGAGCAAGGTAGTTGCATTCAAAAATAAATCTTTATGCTGCCTAGCACTAACATCTTTTCAATTCAAACATTTAGACACTTATATGGGGAATTGCTTGAGTGCTTTGCATTTCGTTTCATTGCTTTGCGTTACTAATCCGTCACGTTTTAACTACAATTTCGCTATCATATATTTAGTTAAATATTTCATACTTGTTGCATAATACTTTGCCTGTTTCGGTTTCAACACTCACACACTGAACCACAGATATTCTCAATGCACTCCAAGCAAATCTATTAAGTTAAGTTCTTAACAAGGCTAAATAAATATTTTTTGATGTTTTTCATGGTTTTGATTTTGCTTTCTCATATCAACTAAGGTAAACTGCTCACATTTATTTAATATTACCTTTATATATTCTTTAAAATGTATACATATGGTTGTATAGTTGTATAAATTTGTATCGTATAATTGGTTGTGTGTGTGTTGTGTAGTGTCTGCTAGGAAAATGCAACGACTTTGAGCCGTTTCTCAAGGGAGGCTCACATAACTGAACCCCGTTCTTAAACCAACATGCATTTGTGTTTTTAACATTCAACAATTCACTCACTGAATTCGGCTAATCTAAAAAAAGACACTTTTTTCTTGCCATTTCAAATAATGGCCTGTCCCTCTGACAAATCTGGTTGGTTTAATACCCTGTGATTCTAGTTCTAGCTAGTTAGTAGGTTAGTTGGTTTAGCTTCTACATCAGGACGCAGCATCTGCGACTGGAACTGGTGCTATCGGTGACCACATCGCCGGTGATGCCGCTGAACTTGTTTAGAGAGCTTCCTGCCGGGGAGGAAACCTCGAAGTCGGACAGCAGGCTTCCGGGACCCATGTGACCCAGACCCATCGTTGGTTGCGTCGAGATCGGTGCCGATCCATTGTTGTTGTTGTTGCTGGTGCTAAGGTTGTTGTTGTTGTTGCTGCTGCTGCTGCCGCCGGCTCCTAAAACAGAACCATTAGTGGATGTTGCAATTGCAGTTGCAGCTGCAATTGGATGGGCATTGCTGGTTGTTTGGGATGACAGTTCGAAATTATTGAGGACATTGGCGGTGCGTGAAAGCGAGCGTTGCTTCTTCAGATTGGCCAATGTGGCACTATAGCCATCCAAGGTAACATGTTGCTGCTGCTGCTGTTGCTGTTGCTGCTGTTGATGTTGCTGGTGTTGCTGCAACAGCAGCACATGTTGCTGCTGCTGCTGCTGATGTTGCTGATGGTGGTGCGTGCTGTTGGTGTCTGGATGTTGGTGTTTTTTGGCAGGGCGGTGGGTGTGGGTTTTTTTTGTTTGGGTGGTGCGGTGGCGGTGTAGTTGTTGTTTTTATTGTTGATGATGATGCGGGCAGGCAGACGACACAGAACGGGCGAAACGAGGCACAACAACAACAACAAAAAAAGAATGAAACAGAAACAAGCAAATGTTATTTTTTCTTTTCTTCTCTTTTTTTCCCGAGAGTTAAGTTTGTAAATACCCCTTGACCAGTTGGGTGTGATGATTAATGTGGGATGAATGTTACATGCAAGCATTCCGTCTTTCAAGTTACTATCAAAACTAAATCCTACATCATTTATTTATTTTACTCTTGAAAGAAGTCTATTTATTAAATTTAATATTTAAATGGAAAATAAGGCAATATCCTGGGTCCTGGGTTTTTGTAAAAATAGGACGACTAATTCAAACAATTCGTACTTAAATGAAAAAATAAATATTAATATTAATATATATGTTAAATGTGCATAGTAGAGCTTGAAAAAATATCGACAGTTGATATTTCTCAGATATTTAATTCGTATTAAAACATCGATATTGTCAAAATATCGAAAATATCGATAATTTTCCAGATCTAATCTAGAGTATACTTATAATGCGGTTTGCCAAACTTAAAAATTCCAAATTGCAAATAATATCTATGTATAGTACTATTATTACTCGCACTCTTTGATATCTAAACCGTCCTTCTTGCAGGGCATAGCCCATTCGATATGCTACTCATGCTGTTAGCTGTGTTTGCTTGTTGGAAGTATTTTCATTTCCATTTTAGTAGAGTCGTTAAATAAACATTAAACATTGACATTGACACGGGGACAGAATGGCGCTTAAGCAGGACTCGTCGTGATACGTTGACGCTCCTTGGGAGCCAAATTGGGTGGGCTTGGAGGTGGGTTGATGGGACGCATGAGTGAATGGCGGGAGTAAGCGGAAGCGGAAGCAAGCCTGACACGTGGCCAGGGGTTGAACTGTTGACTCACCCACAAGGACGGTGACCTGCACGTTAATCTTGCCGTTGGCAGCCTCCTTCGACGACTGGATCTGAACGGCCTCGGCACTGGCCGCCGTTCCCTTTTCGGTGAGGATCACGGCCGCCGCCGAGGTGGCCCGCTGCATTTCGCCCACGGCACCGGCGGCCTTCAGGCGGAGCAGCTCGTCGTTCTCCCGGCCATCCGGCGGACGACGCGACGGATAGGAATGTGTGGTGGTGGCCGACAATGCGGCTGAGGATGCCATCGTGGCATTGTCCAGCGCATCGGCGGACTTGGAGTGCGGCAGTAGCTGGCCATTCGAACTGCCCGTCGAGGGTCGCTTCTCCCCGTTGTTGTTGCCGTAGGTGTAGCCATTGGTCAGGGGATCGCCGCCCGAAGAGGGAGCCTCCGAGTTCGTCGCCTCCTGGGCCTGCAGGCGCAGACGCGTCTCCTCGACGGCATCCTTTTTGGTTGTCAGCGTTTTGTCCCGCAAACTAGTACGTCGCACTGATTGGGCTCTGTGGGTTGAGGATTTTGCATATTCAGTTTATCTTTTTTTCTGTCTTGGTTTTAATGAAAATATACCTAGTATTGTTGCTTTGTGAGCGTCGAACGCGTCGTCGCTGCGCCTCAGCCAGTCGTTTGCTCTCCTGCTCCGTCTTCAGCTGCTCGATACGCTCCCTGATCTCGGGATCTTCACAGATATCTACGAGGGTGAAGATAGATTATAGATTAAAATATACGATTGTAATATGATAGATTATAATATAATAAATTATAATCCTTTTTTGGTGCTTTAAGTTTTCGAATTTAAAGCTAACATTATTTTGGTTATGTGCTTTTATCTGAGGTCGATCAAAATAACAATCTTAAAACATTTTATGGATTTAAATAAGGTATTTGATCTATGTAAAAACTATTTATTAACATTTTATTAAGCCACATTTTATGTTTTTGATACTTTGAAAATAAATAAAACTAAAATATTTTCAAACAATTACTTTACACAAAATAAAACCTGTACAAATGTTTACAAAAACATCAAAACCTTAAAATCTGGTTTTTCATTACACTTAAAAAGCTACATCCATTTGTTTTGCACACCTGAAGAAGTTAAACCTACTACAAATAGTCTAGATGCATGTCTGCAATTCAAAGTCTCAACTGAAAAGATGTACACGATTTCCATGTTAACATTAACAACAATTTATGGCTCAATTTCATATTCATGGTTATTTTGCTCTACAAGGATATTCGCTGATTCAGTGCCACAACCTTTTCGCACATTCAAATTCCCATTCTCACCTGAGGGCGTCTCGTCGTCCTTGTTCCGAACATTTAAATCAGCACCACACTGAGCCAGCATCTCCAGCACCTCAAGCTGAAAAGGGAAAATATTTAAAATTATTATTCCATTGTCCGCCGTTTATTTGCTTCCACGGCTTCACTTACATGACCCCAACAGGCGGCGGCGTGGACCGGAGTCCACAGATCCTTGTCCATGGCATCCACGTTGACATGTTGTTCCAACAAAAACTCAACGACCCGGACATATCCATTGGCGGCGGCTATGTGAAGCTGGACAATTGAGATAAATTAAAAGTTATACACTGGGAGAAAGTCTTAGACTTATAAATATGGCTTCAATTTGGTGAAGAAAATATATAATAGGTATATTTTAGTCCTTCATTATACCTATGTATAATAATTTTTTTTATTATTTTGAGATTTTGAGAAAATACTAGGTTATAGACTTTTAAAGAAAAATGCAGGGACCGTAAAAAACAGTTTTTTGAGATTTTTATTTTACAAATTTATTTTGTTTTAAACGTCAAAAATAACACTCTTTTTACTCTTGTCTACAAAGTATATGCATGTCAACAAATCTGGAAAGCAAATTAACTGTTATTTGGCCATGTCTACAAAGTGCATAAAACCAGTTAAATTGTTGTTTAAAAATTGTACAAATCTCTGTAGGTTTTTTAAAATAAAAATCTCAAATAACTGTTATTTACGGTTCCTAGAAAAATATATTTGTAATCTTGTCGGAATGTTTAAGTTAAATTGGGCTTTAAACTCTGTATTCCCATATGCATGTTTTCAAGGTTTTAACCCCACTTTAAAGTTAACATGCGGACGAGAAAACGGGCATTAAACTTCATAATGTTTGATTGTGCTTTTAAAAATGATTTTTGGCCCCTATTCTAGTACTGAGAGACTTACCGGCGTGGCGCACTGGTAGTCCGGCTCCTCCAAATCGCCTCCGGTGCGGACCAGCTCCATCAGGTCCCGCAGCATAATCCGCTCCGTGGAGGAGCGCGTCTCATCGATCAGCTCCTGGGTGACGCCCCGTTGCGCCATCTCGCCCTCGATGAAGTCCAAGGTGTTCTCGTCGTCGCACAGGTCGTAGGGCATGTTGCCGTCGGTGTTGACCGCCAGCAGATTGGCGCCGTGCCGGATGAGGATGCGCACGAGCTCGAGGTGGCCGCAGGTGGCTGCCGCATGGAGCGGCGTCCACTTATCACTGTCCTGCGCATCCACATTCGCACCGTACTCCAGCAGGAGCTGCAGCATCTCGACGTTGTTATCGATGCACGCCTGATGCATCGCCGTCAGCCCGTCCTCGTTGGCTGCATCCGGCGTGATTCCGTGCTGCAGGAGGGCCGCCACCTCGGGCATGTCGTTGCGGGACGCGGCCTCGAGGAGCACCACGCTGTTCTCGAAGGATATGTGCCGCCTGCCGCTCAACGTGCCCGATCCATTGGCGTGCCGGAAGTGGTGCGTGGTATCTCCATTGCCGTTCATCAGCGCGTTGCCCACCGATCCGCTTCCGGTTCCGCTGCCTCCGCTTGCCGTGTTGCCCTTCGCCCGCTGCAACTTGGCCCACTCCTTGTCCTTCTGTCGGGACAACTTGAGCTGCTGGGCACGACGTCTAATTAACGGGAAGGAATTGAGAAGGAGATTGTGGATTAGAGGCGGATATTCGATAGCTCAGAACAGAAAGGGGGCCTTTCGCTTGCACAAATATTTGCGTTTAGTTTATCCTCAATTTTGTTACTCTTACGAACTAAAATATACAGTTTGAGTTGAACAACTTTCATTATGGAAAAAGTACCCGCATAATTCAGCCAAACAAAAAATTTTATTTTTGATAAGTCTTAAATTTAATTTATAATAAAATCTTTATCGCGAACATCCAATAAATTAGGATTTTATCCATAGCTGCCAAAATTTAATTTATAATAAAATCCTTATCGCGAACATCCAATAAATTAGGATTTTATACATAGCTGCCAAAATGTGAGACTTTATATCAGGCAATCAGGGAAATAAAACAGATGCTTCAGGGTCCGATAAAAAATAAAAGCAAAATAAGTTAAAAATAAGTGACCATTTATGATTGCTTTATTTCTAAATTTAATTCCCGCTTCTCAGAACCTGTCGTATGCCTCTAAAAGAAATACATATGTGTTATGTTAAAAAATGAATCTAATCAATGAAAAAATGGGTTAAAATTCTTTACTCATTACTATTATAATCGGTAAAAATAATTATTATTTATAACAAGAAATAAATGTAGTTTTAGCTATCTAACGATAACAAGATGCAAATTTCCCTGACAGTTGGGGAATACTTAGGTATATCTTATATCTCGTTACTTCCAAAATAATTTAAAATGATCTAACTCACAGTCTGGCCAGCTGGAGCCTCTCGTGGGTGGGCAGGCTCTCCACCGTCTGCATCTCGGCCACCAGGTCGGCGTGCTCCATCTTGAGCTGCTTGGCGTAGCTGGCATCCTCCTGGCTCTTGCGCTGTATCAGGATGCCCTTGATCATGTTGATTTGTGGATTTGATTCGAACCCTACACCCGCTCAATGATATGTTTGCAAGTGCGCTTTAGAATTATTCTGTACAATTTTACAGCATTTGACAACAATTTGCGAGGCTTTTGTTATTTGTGCTGCAGTTTGTGCTGATGTTGGTTGTCTGGTCCGCATGCATTTGTATGCAAATTGTAATTTGCATCTTTGAATTTGATTTGATTGCGAGTGTTGTCTCTGGCGGTTCTTATTGTTGCCCTCGTTGTTGCTCGTTGCTCGTGGATGTTGCAGCTGTTTTGGGTTGCTGTTGCAGCTGTTGCTGCTACTGTTGCTGCTCCTTTGGTCTTTTGGTCCTCCTACCCCGGATCCTTTCACTCCTGGTCAACACCCGAGGCTGCTCTCATGGCAACTACCACGTTTATCCTTCGTCCTGTGCGGTTTTCCGGTCCTGTCCTTTGTGTTTACTTATGATTTGCTTCTCCCAGCTGTTGATGTTTGCCGAAGCTCGCTTCTCAGCAACTTTTCGTTGCGAACTCTGCAAGGGGAAAAATCAGAGAAAAAACCAAATAAAATACATATAATATTCCATAAAATTGTAAAGCTTCGTACATAGTTTCTCCCTTCTGCTCAAAATTTTAAAATAGCTCAAGTTGTGAATCTAGCTGCCCGATAAATTTCAGCATGATAAATGAATCCTGAAGGAGTGGAGCCATGGCAATTGCGTTAATGGATCCAAAGTTCAAGAAGCACCAACTATTATTTCCTTCTACTTTTTTTATAACTCAAACACGTTTTCTTTACTCTACTTAAAAGGGGTTACTTAAAATATTTGAGGTTCTTTTAAAAAATAATTTAATTGATTATATAAATTAACGGTTTAAAATATAAAAAATAATTGTTTGAATATATTTAAAGTTCTCTACATATATTTGGAATGTCAAAGAAGGATTAATTTTAAAAATTTAGGCGAGAAGGAAAAATTCAAAAAAATGAAATGTATATGTCTTTTTAAACGAATAATATTTTAAAAAAATCTTTAAATATTGTTGTTTAATGAATTACAAGTTTCTAATTCATTCCATTTTTATAGTAAAATAGTATATATTACGATTTTAATGTTTTTTTAATTTTGAACTTATTTAAACATTTTATTTGTTACGGTCGGTCAATTTTTAAGAAATTGTGAATTTCTAAAATTAAATTGGTTCGATTTTTTTTATGCCGTTTTATAACATTTTATCTGGGAATCTGAAATGCCCTGAGGAAATATCAAGATAACTTACCATTGACTAGCTTCATTGGTAATTTAAAATTAAATGGAATTTTAATCAAACTTGTTGTTTCCCTAGAGTATTTCCACTTTGATGTGCCCGAGACAACTTTCCCTCGTAATGGTTTCTTCTTTTGGGTGCGCTGAAGCGCACGGATAATGCTGATGACGCATGTGTCCTTGGATCCCTTGCCTTAACCCTCTGATGGCCCCGCCCACCGCTCTCCACTCTCCACTGTCCAATCGACCTGTCATCGATGGCCTGGCCAATGCCTTGAATAAGTATTAGCCACTGCTGGGTGGAAATTGCATGCCAAGGAGCCATCATCGAGTTAAGTTTACTTACTCGCTTCAAGCCACAAGCCCAATCTCATGTGCAGCCGGCTTGATCCTGCGAATGTGTCTTATCCTGGGACGGTCAACAAAGGGAATCACTAAGTGGGCTTGCAACAAAAATTGTGAAGGGAAAAAACACCAAGCTTTTTAAAGACCTTGCTGAGTTGGCTGTGCAAAAAGCACGAAGACATTAAGTCGCTAATTTACTATGCTCTCTGAGCAAAAACATTTAAGAGAAGGTTGGGATAACAGCTAAAGGATTACGTTGAGTGATATGTATAAAATATTGTAGAGCAAGTGGAATATTTAAATCTTTTGTCCTTTATAAAATCAAACCTGGTTTCTGCGGCTGAAGTTCTGCAAATTAAATTTTAAAATAAAATAAACATTGCAAACCATAAACCACAAATTAAGTCCAATTATTGAAACCGCAGTTGATTTACTCAAGGCTTTCACAAGAAAACAAACATCCGAATTCATTATAAATCAAGGCCACTAATGAATTCCATTCATCAATAATTCACCTGCTTTCTTGCACAGAATTAAGTCATTAAACAAGCCCAATAAAATTAATTTGGCGTCCTTGCGTATGAACATTCCCAAGCTCAATTTCACAGCAGAATAAACTCAAGCATTTGTTAAACTAACAATCAATCATCCTCGTTTATCGTGTTACAGTTTCCCCCGGAAAACTGGAAAACACTTAATCTGACTCCTTTATTTGAGTATCTCAGCAATCTGTATCAATTCCTATTTGCTGCGAAAATAAAGTTCATTATCATAAATTGAAAATTGTAATTATTGTTTGCCTTGGAATATTGCAAGCGCGACTGGGAAGTGAGTGTGCATTTTCCTCTGGCATATTGCAGCAGTAATAGTCATTAAATGAACAATTTAAATCGAATATCGATTATGGCTGGTAACACACTTTTCGGCATCCTGTTACGGCACATGAACATCCTTGAAGTGGATAGATGGGAAATTGCAGCCATTAAGGAAATGTTCATTTATGAGTTTTGTCAGATGCAATACAAAAGGAATTTCCAACCGACGTGACTATGTAAATGTGTGAGTGTGTCCCAAAAATGTGTCGATAACAGGAGCTGCAAAAACAACAACTGCACGCACTACTGGAATAACAATGGGGATGCCCCCTCTATGCCGCACACCATGGCGTATGCGTGTTATCTCTGCGGTCAGTCAAGCCCAAACGCTCTCTGTCTCTCTCTCTTTGTCCCTCCCTATCTCTTTCTCTCTTTCGCACTTTATTTGTGCGTGCTCGAAACTTCGTGTTATTAATTTCGCACGCCTCGTTTTAAGCTCAATATTTATGCAACTATATAATGGCAAAAGCGCAAAATAATTTATGACTTAAAGGCAAACGTTAAAAGATAAAGATAAGGAAAGCTCAGCACGAAAATCCTGAGGAAATCCTAAATTCATAGAAATTGCCGTCTGCTGCAAGGATTTGTATCAAAACAAATATTAGGTAAAATTTAAATCGGGGACCGTAAATAATCGTTATTTGAGATTTTTATTTGTGATATTTTGTTTTAAAGGTCAAAAATAACGTTCTTTTTACTCTTGTACACAAAGTTTATGCCTGTCAACAAATCTGGATAGCAAATTAACTGTTATTTGTTCATGTCTATAAAGTGCATAAAAAACAAGTTAAATTGTTGATTAAAACGTGTATAAATCTCAGTAGGCCTTTTAAAATAAAAATCTCAAAGAACGATTATTTACGGTCCCTGATGACATCCTTGATCCATTTGGTTCAAAGCCACAGTTCCCAAAATTGTATTACAAAATAACTTCAGTTTACATTTCGAAAAAAAAAAATCAGAAACTAAAATCCATAAGTTGAATAACATGTTACCATATTGTTTTTCCTGGCACAAGCGCAAATAATCAACGACTTAAAGGCACACATTAACCGATAAGATAAAGAAAGCTCGGCACAAAATCCCAGTCACCAAACGAAACTCAAAAACACTTAAAACAATTTAATTTGTCTTTTTTTCGTGGCCAAGAGCCAGCAAACATCAAGGCAAGTGACGAAAGCCACGATGACCTCAAGGGGCGGATGAAGGGGCGGTGAGTGGGAGAGGGGGTGGGGAAATGAATGGCACTCGACAGGCGCAATGTGCAACATGAGACAACAACAACAAAAGGCAGGGTAAAAATACCTTTCAGCCATTATCCTTCGGATAAGTCAGGGGATCTAGCTGGCGACGAAATCTGCCGACGGCCAGCGGCCAAGGAATCCCTTCTTCCTTTCTAATGAGTGCCAGCAACACCAGCAGCATCAGCGTCGGCAGCACATGCCGTTGCTAGATTGCTACAGTGGTAACTGGCTAACTGAAATAGCACCCCTTTTATTTTCCTATTATATTATGATGACTTTCAGTTCCAGCGCCAAGATTTATTTATTTATTTATTAATTAATATTTTGTTAGAATTAAATATTTCAAATTATTTAATACCATTCAACGTAAACAAACAATTTTTACATTTCTTTTCAGATATTGAATTAACTAATCTGATCTTATCTTACTCATATGAAGTTAAGGAGACCAATATATTTTAGACATTGCTGAAATACGTCTAAGGGCCGGTTTCTCGAGTGCCGGCTAAAGTTCCTGATAGCTATCTGTTCGAAAAAGATAATCACCAGATAAACTTATCGTAAAAGCAAATCGGTTTTCTCGACGCATTTAATTTATCTGATCGAGAAGCAATTACAGAGTGCTGTTAGCGCACAGAATGTGCTGTAAAGCGCAAAAAATGGCGTGCTTGATTATTCTATCAGCTGTTTGGGTATAATTCAAAGGCAAAGTCAGCTGTGATTTCGTTTCTTCTTCTTATTTGGCTTTGGGAAATCAGCTGTCGTTTTATCGAGTCGAAAACGCTTAACAGGGACTCCGAGTCCCTGTCAAAGTTAGTTCTCACATTGATGCTCGAGAAAGCCAAAATGCCTTAGCAGGGACTTTATCTGTTCGAGAAATGTTAGCCGGCACTCGAGAAACCGGCCCTAAATCTGTTTCCTGTAAAATTAATCGAATTATTATTAATAATCCGTGTTGGCTTGCCTTTTGCACATTAATTTTTGAAATTAACTAACTGCCTCATAAATACCTACTATAGTTTCTGATATGAGTCATCTTAAGCACTTGGTGAAGAATTCTTTCAGAGCTTCATGCTTTTTTACGGAAATTAATTAAACCCCTTCAGCGAGGGTTTATGTTACCTTCTTTCCACTTTCCCATAATTATTTTCATTTTTTCTCATCAATACAAATTTCCAATTAAAAATATTCCGCCCCACGCGTTGCTCATTATTTTCTCGTATAGTTTATGGTCATCGAAGCGTTAGAGTTCCGCTTAATTAGCAGCCACTGTAAGCGGGCGAAGGGGGAAGTGAGGGGAAGTGGGTGCCGAGGGGGTGGTTTCTGGAGTGGGTTGTGGGTCGCACTGTACTTGTGCTGGCTCTCGAGTGTCGGCTGCTCTCGCATGTGTGCTCGAGGGCAGCGAATTATGTGCTTGCACTGAGTGCAAGTGCATTAGCACCCGCCAAGAGGGGGTCGTTGGGCTGCCCAAAAGGGGGTTGGGGCTGCGGATTAGGGGGAGGCGGAGGCGGAGGGGCACAGGATGTTTGCCTTAACTGGTGCCCAAGTGCTTCCTTGCGAGGCCATCGCAATGTCTGCCACTGCCACTGACTGAACCCAATTCGACTCGGCCTGGGCCGATGTTTCGGCCAAAAAGTGTGCCACAATAAACACACAGACTCACAAGCCAAACACGGCAAGGTAATGGAAATTATAGTTACTGCGTCTGTTGGCGTGCCCTTCGCAATGGGTATTACAATTTCGGGCAATCTGTAAGTATATAAGCAGCACTTGTGTAACTTTTCTATAATGGTGGCCAACAAAACTCATCCAACCAATTTTTTTTTTATATTCGAGGAAAGGATAAAATTAACACCTTTAAGATGTTATGTATATGAGTATTATAAATACTAAAGCAATTCAGATTATGGTCATAAATATACGTAGTCTTAAAATACCGACGCTAAATCTTCTAAGCTATATAACAATAGCCCAAGCATAAATATTCCTTTGGATAAATCAACGGAGCATGTCTAATTTTAGTTTGGGACACCTTACCTACATTTGATAAATGCGGTCTATCATAAATAAAATAGCAAAATCTGCAAATGATAAGGTTTAGCCTAACTATATTATAAGGTGCTTGGAAATATAAATTTTGGGTTTTCTTTAACGTTATACGAAACAAAAATACAACATTTTAGATTTAAGAATATATGAATAAAATCCGTAATCAAAAATGTAGGGATTTTTCCTAAGGTTTTTTTGTATTTCTAACCAATATAAATGATTACCATAATATCTTAATATTTAAAATAATACCCTAATGAAAAGGGTATTGGCACGTTTCGTGATATGTTTCCCAAAGAGGTTGCTATATTTTTTGTTGGCAGTGGCAGTGCCATGTTGCTTCTGTTGCCATTGTGTTTGGCCCCAAAAATGAAAATCAAATAAAGCGATTGCACGTGAGCCAGGTCTCGAGTCAGGTCGAGTTGGGCTGAGATGGGATCGGAATACGTATACGTATACGTAATATGTACGTATGCGAGGCAAGGAGTTCGGGGCTGAGCCTCCGCCGAGACTGGGAAAATGCGAATTGGGTTGCCAACTTTGTTGTTTCCGCTTTGTTGACTCTGCCCGGCCGGTCCAACGCCCATTTTGGCCAAGAGTGGAAGAGGACGTGGCTAATGCAAATTAAATTTCAGTGCTGATTTGTCTGCAGTGCCTGCTGCGTCTGGCGAACGGGGTCACAGGTGTATTTTGTGCCAGTTAAAGTTCGTTCCGTTTGTCGGACTGGTTTTTTAGGACTTCGACTCTCTGGCACAGGTCCTCGAGGACCTGCGGATGACTGGGCCAAATGGACAGGGCCATGTCACTCTGGGGTCTAACCGACCCAAAGCTGAGCAGCTTACCATAAGCGACAGAGAAATAATGCTTACGAGCAAAAACAGAAAATAATGAGGGGGCTTCACATGAGATTTCAACGAGTTGAAATGAATTGCTCTAAGGGAATGGGATTCCTTGGCAACGAGATGTTTGCCGAAGTTGCTGTGTTGCCCCCGGCACAATTTGGCTACCAAACATTGTCACAGAAAGAGCTCTCGGAGGTTTTGTGGAGTTATGCGAAATTCTGTGGAATTTCAACTTAGTTGTAACCTCATTCAGACAATGTGCCTGCAGGCCACATACTATTTCTAAAAGGTATAGTAAAATATTCCCCAGAAGCTTCTGCTGGTTACCACGCACACGGCTAGAACCCAAATGCTTTTATATCATTTAAACTTTTGGTTTATTAATTTAAACTTTGTTCATGTATGCATGTTAATTAAAACCTCATTTGTTCTGTTTATTTTTTCATAACGCGCATCCAGGCAACTGACCAAGCGAAATAGGTTTATTAAATTAATAAAGTAGCTTTGGGATTTAATGCTTACAAATTTTAATGCTGATTTAACTAGAAAATAATGTGTGAAACTAAACTAAATACATTAAAATTATAAGTTAATTTAATTTAAGTTATTTCAGAAAATATAGATTACTGTTCTCTTCATTTTTTTATCATAAGCAATCTACTTAGTTAATAGTTCCTAATCGTATTCAACTTTATAAACCACATTGCCAAAAAAGAGCGTTGAAAATGCTTTTCCAAATGTAACTTCCTGTCTGAGCTGCATAATTTGCAGCAGAATATGCATAAGCAGTGGGTAAATATTAACATCTCGAAAACTGCTGGACCAACTTCCCTCAACGTTTGAACTTCCCTTTACACCAGTTCGCCCTCCAATTTCCCAGTAACACATACTCGTTCAGAGGAAAAGTGTCCACAACTGATTATCACGGAGTGCCGCATATCCCATTTGGTCCGGCAGTGATGTGTTCATTTCGAACTGACTGTCCAAGTTTTTGGTTCGTATCCTCATCGTCAGAAACTGCGAGAAAAACTGTTTTTCATAAAAAACCACCATAGGATTCAGTATTTCAGGGTACAACTTGATCATGATGATGATGAATGTCCTAATGTATTAGAATGGTTCCGGTATAGGAATGGTTGTATTTTGATTAATATACGATTTTACTGGCACCTCACTTGTTAAAAGTCTTTGCACAATTTAAAAGTTATTGAAAATATTATCACTTTGTACAACATTTCACTTCGATAAAAAATCCTCAAAAATGTCAAAAACAAAAGCACAAAGATCTACCAAGTTTGAGTCAATATAATTTTGTAAGCAGCAAAGAGCGAATTTTTAAAAGTCTTTTGCAATTTACTATATTTTTTTCCCAGTGCAATTCGTTGGAAAGCAGTCAACTGGCGTGCACAATTTAACAGAAGCCTTGGTCATCTCTCAAAATTTAGCACGTCGTCGTGTTAAGACCCTCGCTGCCCCCCGCCTCCACCACGCCCCCCGTCAGCCAGCCCCTCTTCCACTCTCTACTCAATCAAGTTTACTGATGACACATGTATATATAGCGGAGGATCCCCAACGAATCCCGCCCACTGTCAACATGACGTGGCATGTCCTTTCTCTGATCCCACTTCCTCTTTTTGGACCTGAGTCTCCTCTCATTTCATTCATTTCATTTTTATTTAAGCTTCGTCCGCCATTATTTCTGTAATTTTTCTTCACCAGCTTAACGATGTGTCGTTGCTATTTTTTTTTGTTCTTATAATCACGCGGTACTTGTGGGAGTTGAATGACATGTGGTATTGTTCAAAACTAATAAACAAACACTTCTGTTAGTGCAAAATATGGAGGGGGAGTTTATGAAAGGTTGCGGATTAAACTTATTATTGTCACGCCAGATTTTAGTTTGGCAAATTGATTGATAACAAAATAGTATAGGTAAAATTATTTTTGATTGAATTACGCAGCTGCTGTATTAAGTTAAGAAGTCATATTTTATTTATATTTTATAGCTTTTACTCGGCATTTTATTTTCCATTTCACATTTATTTTTATCGAATTCCTATAAATAAATTAAAAATTAAGAAGTTACCTTTTTAAGCACAATAAGTTCAAGGAGCGTAAAAAGCGTAAAAAAAAGTTACGTTAAATCTGTTTTTAAAATTGTAAATAAAATGTTCCAGCATTACAGTATAGTACAGTACAGTACAGAGTGCTTATGCCTTGACTTTTTCACTGATTAATATTCGAGAATGCTCTTTTAAACCCATTTTGTCCACCTGACGCACACCTTCTTCTTCCCCCTCTGACCTTTTTTCATTGTTTATCGTAGCTGTCATTGCGGTCTTGATGACCTTAAAGCGCCACCTACAGTTCAATTGTTTGCGTATCGGTTTAATTATTACCTTTCGCCCCCTATCATTTAGCGCGCAGATGCCGTCTCCCTTTCTCCTGCGGCCGAAGGCTGCTTTCTCCCTTCTACCGCTTGTCGCCTGGCCCGTTCATTTATTTATATTTACGCCCGCGGCTTATTTTCATTTCGCTGACCCACTGCCGCTGTCCCGCCCACTTTTCCTTATTCTGCCGCCCCTTTGCCCATTTGGCACGTGTCTTTGTTGTTAAATTGCTCTTTGCGTTGCCGTGTTGTTCTTGCCAGCGTTTTAAAGTGTTGTTGGTGTAGTTGTACACAGAAAGAAATTTAGAATATAAATATATCAACATGGTTTTGTAATAAACTTGTATTCTGGCATTTCCAATTCCTTAAGAAAGTTTTTAAAGGCCCAAAATACTATACAACAGCAAATAAATTCTGAAGGGTTTTTCTTTGTAATAAATACCGACGTAACTCGCCACAAAAAATTAAAAAAAAATATTACAAATAAAAAGTTTTATATAAACCCCTTAATTATATTAACTAATACTCAATTCGAATTTTCTGTGCATGTATATTTGGTAGTGTTGTTGAAGGTGTTGCTGGTGGTGTTCTTTGTTGTTATTGTTGTTGGTGTCGTTGTTCTTGTGCGTGGTTGCATTTATTTATGCGAACGCAAAGAGGAAAATTGTGTCGACGCTTTTCGCTTTTTTACCGCTTGCCTCTTTTTTTCTACTTTGCAGGTGAAATATTTTTAATTAAAAAATCTTTTATTTAAGCGAGTGTCAAGCGCTCGCATCGTCATCATCACCTCGCCCCCCTAGTCTCGACTTCTCCCCGCTTTCACTTAATGTTTTTAGCATATGCGCAAACAAAATTCTCGTTAGCCAACTCTTTTGGCCTTTTTACAGTCCCTGGTGTTGGCTATTAACCATATTAGTTGGTTATTTAATATTCGTGGCTAAATTGAAAAGCTGGAAACGAAGGGAGTGGGAAAAAGTTCATGGAATTTAAAATAAAGCGCGAAAAAGGTATGGAATTCATACTGAAGCAATCGACTAAAAGAACCGCTTTTGATAATCGGGGCGAAAGTAATAATAAATTTTACCACTATCAAAAAAAATATTTTTGCTCCTTAATACAATCTTCTAATAAGATTTTTTATTGCTTTGTGGTTTCCCTATTTCTGAAAATTGTTTTATGATTTTCTTAATTATATTTACCATTATTTATTCCGGAATTCTGATAAGTTCTTATTGTATTGTCTTACCTAAAACGAGAGGGAAAATAAAAGTTTTTATTAAAAAGTTGTTTAAATAATTTACCTAATATTTAATATTATAAATACAAATTTTATAAGAATTTTATAGTTACGATCATAATTTTCCAATAACTCCCAGAAAAGTCGTGTATTTTTTTGACAATAAAAACATTTAAAATATTTGTATGGCCTGATGATTTTAAAATTACAAGAATATACCTCCAAAAATATCCCGTTACCACTTCATGGTCAGTCCTCAAAGCCCTAATAAGCCATCACTCATTGCTTGCACTTGTATCACAACAACGGCTTTTGGGTCAGATATAGTAAGCAAACATGAACAAACCGCCCTTCACAACTCCCCTTCTTTTTTTGTTTCCCATATCTGCCTGCATATATTTTTATATTTTTTGTTTAATGCTGAAGCCTTAATGCAGTTTGCTTGTTGTTCTTGAAAACCACAAGCAGAAAGTTACGAAATCCCTTTGAGTGCAGTGTACATATCCCTTGAGGCGAGTACACAGTAAAAAATATTATACATAGATGTTTGGTATTAGCAAATTTATTATTAATTTATATATAAAATATTTATTAAAGCTCTTAAATTTTTTTGTTATATCACAAGTCAAAAATACATTTTTTTTGTTTAGGTTAAAAATAATTATTTAAATATCTGTAAGCTATATTTTACATACTATCAATATTCTTATTTAGCAATTCAAATACTTTACATAAGTTTGGATAAAAAAGAACTGAATACTTATTTATCAATTGTTGACTTATTTTCCCACTGTTCGGCAACCAAAAAGTTGTTATCCTCCTTCGCCTTTAATGTTGCTGCCACTTTCGATGCCTTCGCTTGCCACCTCCTATATATCTATGCGTCCCAGATTTTAAACAAGGTTAGCATAGACGTGCACACAGTCACAACACATGACTAAAAGTTTTCCCATTTTCCATTTCCCCCATTTGCTGTTACCGTTTCACTCACTCTCACCCAATTTTTCTTTTTTCGGTCATTTGCAATGTGTACGCCATTTTGTAGAGCCCCGTTAGTCAACCCCTCACCCCTGCCAATATACAACCCCCCACGCCCTGCTATACTATTCCCTTTAAAGGGGGGCTCCGAAAGGCGGAAGGGTGAGTTGGCGGCTTTTGCGAAACGGTGTCAAACGGATATGCATGTTGATTTAATTTGCACCTTCGTTTAAACGCTCCCAATCCCTGAGCCCCCTCCCCCCCAAAAAAATACCATTGTCACCCCCCTTGCGTACGGAAAGTAAATTATTTTTCCACCCTGCTCGTAAATTAGACCTACATAGGATCGCTTCGGCACTGTTCTAGTTCTATATATATACTCCTCTAAGGGTATATGTGTTTTCTCTGCAGGTCTACGTCCTGTGTGCGAAAATCAACGCCGGCTAATTGCGCGATTTTTATCACCCCAATATAAACGAGGTCGCAACACCTTGGGGGGAATAAATTATGGCAAAAAACTGCACACAAAGCCACCTGGGATTATAATACCATTGGATTTCTCTTACGCAAACTGTGGTCATAAAAAATGTACTAGTGGACTAGGCAAAGTGCACCTTTCGCTGAACAATCGGGATATTCAAGAACCCTAATTATAAAAGTTAAATAGTTATTTTAGGTAAATGTTTAAAAATGAAAAATATACAAATTAAACAAAGTGCCTAGGACAGTAGTTTAATTTAAGTGTGATGCATTTCCTTAATATTCAAGAATGGACTAAACATTGAATTCTTTATGATCTCATAAGCTTAAATGAACTATAAAAGGTCCCCTTAATAATCTCTTACTTTGACCATTACATCACGTTATTAGCTATTCCTGTGATTAATTAAACTGCGGCAGCCACAAAACGTTGCCGTCATTGAGGGAACGGGCCAACGCTGCGTATGAGTAATGAGCCCATGAATGAAATTCCTTTTTTATACTTTGTACGCCTGTGTGTGGGAAAGTTTATTATACGGACGGAAGGCAGGCCGCATAAATGTCAGGGCACGGGTATGCGACTGATTTCGGTAGATGCGGCACGTGTCGGAGGTCCGCTATTTATTTATTTAGTGGCTTAATAATTGAGCACGTGATCTTATAAATGTTATGGCCGGTTCGACTCCTATTTCCCGCCTGGTCGGTCTTCATTTGAGGCACGTAATTGGCTTTCCAGAGTACACACACCACGGCAAATTTGTATTAAAAGCGACTCCGTCCACTGAAAGGGTTTAAGAGCAGCTTATATGGGCTTATTACGGACAGACGGCCGGACGGACTTCAGAGGAGCCGCACCAGACGGAGGCACGTAGCAATGAGTGGGTGGTGACTTAATTGGGTGGGTCAGGTGGAAGTGGCTGGAAGTGGGCTTTCCACCTGGTCCACCTGCCTGTGGTCGGCCGTTCTTCCTGTTATGATTTCAAACTGTTGTTTGGCCCATGATGATGATGATGAGACCATGACAATGGCAACAATTGAAGGCTTAAACAGGTGCTTACAGGATCACAGGGAGAGAGCGAAAGTAAACTAAGGCAGGCTAAGTCTCTTGAGGATTAAATTAAAAATCAACATCAAGTTTTATCATCTGGCAGTCTTTTTCCAAATAAATTAGGTCCTCAAAATAGCATTCATTTAGGTTTGAACTCCTTATAATCGTTTTGGAGGTTTAATTAAATGAAATTTACATAAAAATAAAATTAGTTTATTTGGAGGACTTTCACATCCTCAAAGTCATTAAAACATAATACATTTCACTATTTCATATTTGATGTACCATTCATGCATACTCTGTCAATGTCGTAATTTAATAAATTCAAGCCTCCCTTTTACATAAATTATGCAAATTTTGTAGGCTATTTTTCGCCTCCGTGGAACTGTCAATTGTGGCGGAAAATTCCTCTGCACACTTAGTCAGCCGCATAAAATTATGCCCGGAAAATATTTGGAAAATACATTCAAGGTCGTACGCGGCACTTGGCTAACTAAAGGAAATACATAAAAAATAATATCGCTTCGCCTGCATTTTATGACCAATTTTGCGGTTATCGGCGTTTTAATTCGAAAGTTCATTAAAATAATCATCAATTTGCTATTTAATTTGTTTACAAATATAAATTATTCGGTTTACCCCATGCAACGAATTTTTTTGGGAGTGAAATATCATAAATGCCGAGCTATGGAAATTTCTCGCCGGGCAACCAATTGGTCGCGGATGAGGGGAGGTGAAAATTGCCAGCAATTGAATCGAATTATTGAGTTCAACGAGGGCTTCGCACATTTACAGACTTAACTGCCAATATTTGGGCAGATTGCTAATCGAGCAATATGAAAAATGTTTGGATTATTTCCACCTTTGTGGTAGGAATGCATTTAGTAGATAAAACGGTTCACTTAAAGGTCAATCAATCACTTTATCTAAATTTACTGTTCATTTAAATTGCTATCTGTCCCCAAGCGCTTATCTAACTATAGGACACTATCTAACTTCGATATCAGCAGTCTACTCTTTTATCTGCACTTTCGATACGTAACGTATCTAATGTTATACGAACGCTAAACGCATACAGTAAAAAATTCCATTCGATTATCGTCTTACTTTTTATTTAGCCTAACGAGCTTTTTGTGCTCCCTTAAAGAAGGTATATTAGCTTTGTGGAAAAGTTAAACAGTATTATTTTCTAAATAAATATGATGATAGTTTTGGGAAAAAAATTATTATAATTATTTTAAAATTCTAATAAAAATGTAATTAAGATTTATTTGTGATAATTTTTGTCTCCCTATTCTTAATTCTGGTTTCCTTTTTTAAGAGTACTTTAAATTTCGGGTTTGGCACGTTTTTTTTACCTTCGTGTCTGTTGGACTATGAAGAAAAAAAGTTGTGAAAAAAGCCCGCCATCGAGCCAAATTGCTGTGAAGCACATGGCGCCCCCATATCAACGTAAGGATGAGCATATGGACTTCAATCTGTGGGAAAAGGCAGAAACTGTAAAAAAGAAGGAAAAAGTCTGAACAGGGAACCATGTGTGTGCTTCTTCCGAGACTTCTTTCTGTCATTTCTTGGTATCCAATAAGGTTGCCAATGCCTCTTCGTCGACTCCTATTTCCATTTCTACTACTTTTTCTTTATTTTCCCCTTCTTATTTTTGTTTGACATTTCCTTCGGCTTTCTTCGCTGAGATTTCCTTGTTGGTATTGTTGTTGCCAAATATTTCTTTCCTTTCAACTGGGAAATTTACCTTGAAAGATATGTGGTCTGCACATAGCATTTGGTTGTATGCAAAAGACTGATGTGCGAACCGTACACAGAAAAAAAAATAAAATACTTTTCCCCTTTTCCAGCTTTATTTGTTCATATTCATTAACATGAATTTATAATTATTAATGTAATTTTATTTCTTGTGAAATTTTTTCCAATTTATTTCCAATTAATTTCATATTTGTAAGAATAATAATGTAATAAATCCTTATGTGAATAAGAAACTATTCATTATTTTCAATTGGAGTCATAAGGATAACAATATAAATGCATTTTCAAGAGAATTTATGTCATTTCACATGGAATAAATATTCTCGGTGCCTGTGAGTTTTTAAATACGCTCGGGATCTGATCCCTGGTACTTCCTTTATTTCCACTTCCGACGGCCGCACAATGCACTAAAATAACTGTAAATAACGAATTTGCAAAAGTATGTGTGAAAGACCGCAAACACACACGTAAAACCAACACATGGCACACCCAACGCCGATAAATATTAACTGACATACAAACATATGCATGCAGGTTCATTGTGTAGGCGTGCCAGACAGAGAGGGGCAGAGAACGAGAAGGGGATACGAGAATTGTGGGGCGTAGGATGTGCGGATGTGGGTCTATAAAACTGCAAGGATGCAGCAATAAAATGTCGGCACTATAACGGTTAAGCAGCAGCAAAAAACGAGAAGAATGAAATCAGGAAACATATGCGAAACTGGACCTTCACACCAGGAAACACCCAGTAGCCGGTTTGCCCGAATTACAGGAATTTAACTTGTTCTTAAATTGAATTAAATGGATTTTAGAAAACAGAATCAACATTTTACATAAAATTTTGCAGATCAAATAATTTATTACTTTGTAAGAAAAACACTTGAGGTATGTTTTAGTGATTTATTTAGTTATTACAATATAAACAAAATTTATCGAGCTATTACTGTTTTACTCGGGTCTGAATAATTGGGCATAATAATTTTATTTGCCACATGTTCGATTAAAAAAAATGTTTTTTAGAATGGTGTTACCACAAAAGTCGAGATATTACATTTTGCTACCCCTTTTGACTAGTTCTATTTTCACCGAAACACTAAAAACTCAACTACGTTAACGTCATTGCTCGTGTTACCTGAGGGAACATTATACCCGCGTGTTCTTTGATTACGGGGCATAGAAATCAGGAGCCACAAAAACCCCGCAGAGACGATAACGTCGCTTTAAAAGCGCTGAGGGCGACCGCAACCACCCTGCCCAGCCAGTGACAGGGTTGCCACCCTCAGCGGGGAAGTCCAGCATATGCAGGACCCGATTGTTTTTATTGTCGCTTCTGTTGCCGGCGCCTTGGCCAAAAGCGGGTCGGCTTGGGGTCGTTACGTTGACAACCTTCCGACCTTCCTTTTGGGCCCCTTTTTTCCGCCTCCACTCCAAGGAACAACAATTGCGTGAGGGTGTGCGAGTGTAGTTTGACCCACATTTGGGGGCGTGCCGCCGCCCACGATTGTCCTTAGCCGCCTTAGCATGCCGCCAGGCTTTATATTGAAATTGCGAAATATTTTTTCCTACGGCTTCCTCTTTCAATATGTCACGCCGTCAAACCCACTTATTTGTGGGCAATACCCTTTGGGGGAATGAGAGGTTTCTGATTTACAGTAGGGAATGTATTAGATAACATGTCAAGGCAAATTCCATTAAATTCTAATAAAATACAATTTTAATCTGAAATTTGATTTCTTGGATTTAATTTGACTATAATAAACTTAAATAAAATATCAGAGAAAATAATTTCCTAAAATAAATTAAATAAATTTCGGGAGAACGTAAAAAGTAAGGGTAAATATTTTTTGATTTTTTTTAAAGTATGTTAAAAAAATAAAGACACAAGTACTATTTTACAATAAAGATAACGTTTTCAACAAAATATAAAAAATGAATTTAACTTAATAAAACAAAATAATAATTCTGATAAGAAGATAATGAATAATTTAAATATTTAACATTGGTCAAACAAGCTATGACATTTTCGAAAACCTTTATTTATCGATAAATCCGTAATGTTGATTGGAAAAATAAATACATAAATAAAATCCAGGAATATATTGAAGTAAAACCCCAAGGATTCTATGTAATTCAGCACTTAAAAGCTCTATTAAGCCTGACAAAAGAACTGATGCATCTTAATTCGCACTTCACCAGCCGGCACTCACAAAATACATATAATATTCACCCATGGGTGCAGAGTCACCTTTAAAAAAGCACAGCCCCACTTCGGTCAATATTCCATTGAATGCTTTTACATTTTGCCCATATTACAGATTTCTTTTGCATTTATTTCGTGCCATTCCCTGCCATTTCGTACAGAAGTCCACTCAGGGAGCGTTTGACATTTTACACTCATCCACAGATAATTCGAACATGAACAGGGATATATGTATATGACTTTATTCGTGTGCGGGAGCGTGGGAATATATAGCATATATTTTTCGTCTCCTAGCGTCGGGGGTTTAAGTGGCCTTAAGTGGATTAATTTAAATCATTTGTTTCTTGTTATTGTTGCTTGTTTGGCGTCAAATTGTGCGATGCGTTTGCGGTTTTCTTTGGACGTCGTTTTGATAAATGGATTTTCCATGCGGCGAACTTCACCCCCATTTTTCCCTGCAGCCAAGGCCTCTGGCCGCAATTTTTGTATAGCCCGCTTTTGTGGGTACGGCATCCATTAAGCCAATGTCTCTACTTGCTTGCCATTTTTACACACGAATGATTTTTGAAATCATTTTCATTTTTCGCCCTTTGCTGCTTATATAAGCACGAGTCGTAAAAATATTCCTCCTTAAAGAGATGCAAGAATGGGAGGCTAAAAAAAAACCAAGTTCGGTGGTAGACCTGTCAATTGGCTGCTAGGGATTGACTTTATTGATCATCTCCTGAGAGATATCAAGGGAATGAGCTGTCAATTTAATGCCTCGCCCGTAAATCCCCATGAAAGTTAAAGAAACCCACAACAATGGGCTGGCTTAACTTTAATAACCCAGACAGTAGAAACATTAGCACTTAAGTGGCTAGGCTGCCAGCCAATTGGCACTGAAAAATCGAACTTTTATAAGGAATAAAAAATCGGAATTTTTTATAGAAACGTATTAGAATTATTATCCTTGTAGCGTGAATTTATGAAAACTGATATTCATATAGTTGTCCTTAATTGAATGTGTTTTGTGGCACACAAAATAATTGATCATGATATTACATGATAATAGATTTTGGTAGATCTGGGTAATAATAGTTTTAAAAACAAATTTTAAACTGTATACTTAATCATAATGCACTTCACCCTTATAAGCCAACATTTCTATGTATGGTAAATATAAATGCTTTTTAAATCACGTTTTAATACTAAATTCTCCTATGCTGTTGAGTCTTACATTTTTAATAAGCCACGTTTGCATTTCTGGTAGCATAAAAGTGGATACTTTCAACTAGACTTGCTCACATCTCCTCACTTCATCTCAGTTTAAAGGCAAAAATGTATGCATAAAGCAAATAAGCTTAGGTTGCAAGTTACCCCCTAGCATTTCATAAACTTAAGCGGATTGCCCAAAACAAATGACAATAGCCCAAAAAATAATCCAGTTAACAGGAAGAAAATAAGATAAAATAATTTGTTAGCTTAAATGCTAGAAGTGTACCCATTAAACCCAAAAAAACTTTAACCCAAAAAACTCTTACCATTTCCTTTTCCATAAACAAAGGAAAGTTCCTTGAAGCATGCTTTAATTCTTTTTTTTCTTTCCCATGAGATCTGACTTTATCTGCATAAATTTCGCCAAGGCAATTGAGGCACGCTTCTAATTAGCGAGAGCCAACAACAAATGAGTGATGAACGCAAATCTGTATGAAAACAAAAATATTCAAAAAATAAAATCTCCCTTTGAATAAATTCTAAAAGCAGGCTTTGGCGCTTACAATTAGCATAATACCACTCTATACGAAAGCAAAGTGAAATGCAGGCAAAGGAAAATATGCAAATCTCATTTTCAACCTTCGCCACCCCCAGCAGGGAAAACCTTTAAAAATGTTAGTGCAAAGCACTTAAAGCCTTTACATAACGACAAAACCAAAATTGACGGCCAAAAAAGGCAACAAATTGGCAACAGATTAGCCCCGAAAACAGTTGGCCATTTTGTGGTGGCAACGAAATTGCAAACAATTGCAACAAAACATCCACCGGCCCCCGCTTTTCACCCAGCTAAAACCGAAAAAATGTCGCTCAGAATTTTGGCCAGCAAGCGGAAAACGGAAAAGGCTCGAAGCTACAGCTAAAGCGAGGCAAGAGCTGAACGCAGCTCTCGTTTCCGGTTGGTCAACGGTCCAAACCAAAATACAGTACATCTTCAATAGATCCAACTTTTTTTTTAGAAGTTAGTGAAAATTTAGAATTTAATAGATGGACCCAATTGCCCACAAAAATATTTATGAAGCTACAATTCACTATCGTGTTATGTCATGTATTTTAATCTTAAACCTTAATCCGTCTTTAAAGATTTTTGTAATTACTGAAAAATAATAAAAATAACTTTAACAAGCTTGAGTGTTTGAATTGAAAATAACAGTAATATTTTTGTATATATTTATTAGCATATTTTTGTAGTTCCAAATCAAAATTGAAATTTAAAATGAAATTAAAAACTAATAAGACAATTCATTTTGAAAATGTTATGCTTGCAATTGTTTCGACCATCGAGTTTTAGATAGACTTATATTTGTCTAATTGAAAATCTAAAACAATTCGATTTTTAAATAGAAGTAGTAAAATATTCGGAATTTCTACTGTAACATTTTCCGAGAGCATGGATGAGCCAGCAAATTATGACCACAATTGCGGAAGAGCAGTTAAACGGCCAAAGAGTGGAAAAACAATGTGGAAAATAGCAGCAAATCTATTGCCCAGTTTGATAACAATCTTTTAAAGTCGAAAATGATTTTTACCTTTGAGCTTTCCTCGCGTAATCAATAAGTGGGCTGCCATAAATTATGGGACCTGTCAGCACAAATTGCGGGCGTAAATAAAAAACCAAAAGGAAAACCCAAGGAATGCCAGCAGAAACTCTCTTACGCACACACACTCAATGATCCATGTGAATGAATGATTCCATCTAATCCCACACACCCATCGACATACATACATATCTATATATGGATAAATCTTGTAAGAGCGGAAGCCAATTGAAAAAGTTATTCCTGCTGCTTGTTATTGTTTTTCTTATTTTCTTTTTTGGGGGATATACGGATTATGATAAAATTCGAGTTCTACGATATCTTCAAGGGATCAATTTAATAAGTACAAAAATCAATCCGCACTTTTTATAATAATAAAATTGCAGCCTCTTTAATTCTAAAGAATTAAGAATTATGTATTATTATTCTAAAATTGTATGATTAAAGTTTATAACTTAACAACAAGTCATTTTCAAAGGGTATTTTAACATTCCTTACTCGACACTCGACCGTTTTCCATCTGTTTCCTCCTACATTTTTGGCAACTGAACTTTCATGGAGGCCAATTTGGTGTCTAAGGACAAGTTGTTATTGGCACTCGATTTCTGTATGGTTTGGCATTCATTCCGAAAGTTTTCCCCCATGAAATTAAAGTATTTAAAGTTTTGTTTTCGTTGTGGTAAAGCTTCGAAACTGGAAAAGAACTTGGAGAAATTTCTGGTTTGGGCAATAAATAAATATTTTAATTAAAAGTTTTAAGTGAAAAGCGGTAGAAATTGACCTTGGCTACGCGTCGAATTTTCTGGCAGCAATAACAGGGATTTTCTAATTAATAAAGTTAACCAGGTTCTTTTAGTTGGTCACTTAAATTTGATAAATAAATTTCTTCCACATGCCTAGATTATTTTTAAATTTACTTTTTAATTACTTATTAAGGATAAATGTAAGAAATTTGTCTCTATAAATTAGAAAGCTGAAACCACCAACCATTCAATTAATTATTTTGAACAGTTATGAGCTCCTTTATTTGACATTTTCTACACATTTCCCTGGCATTTTTATTTGTCTAGCATAAAACCAAAATTCATATTTTTCGACCAAAAGTTTTAAGCTGTCATCGACAGCCATCGTCAGTTGGTCAACATATAGACCAATAATTGGCTAGAAAATGGCAACCAAAAGGGGGAAAAGTAAATTATTCTCAGAATTCATTTGTTGACAAATAAGAAAAATGTAAAGCATGTGAAAAATGTGATATTTAAAATGCTAAATGGAACTCGGTCTGAATTTTAATTGGGTTTCATGTTATTTTAAAATTTATCGTGGCTGAACATCTTTTGTTTTTCCGTGGAAAACGGTTGACTGAATAAATCCTAAAATGTTTATGAAATTCTTCCTTTTTTTTTTAGACAAGCTATGAATATAAAAGTGTATATTTCGGTAACTAAATTTTTTTCAAAATTAAAACATTTTGCAAACATAATTATTCTGACACCTTGGTCAATTTGTACTCTTTTTGATGCTCGTTTAAAGGTTCGCATGTTGAATTAAAGTGTTAATTATAGTTTAAGCTATGAGTATTAATACTACCCAGTTTCAATTTAACTTTACTGGCTTTAGTCGAACAAATTTTACGTAATCTTTGCTGGCTCGTAGCCTATTCTTGTGAATATTAGTTTCCTGTTGTTATCGAACTAAACAGTTTGCGTTTATCATTTACCTCTGGTTTGTTTGTTATTCTCGTTTTGCTTGGCTTTCTGTTTCCATATTTTCACTATCACAAGATTGCAATTAATACGTTTGGGTTTATTGTTTTATGGCATTGCTAATATTTGTGTTGCATTTTCCGTAGAATCAAACGCGCCGGAATGAAGGAGTGTGAATCGGAACGGAATGTAAGGGAACTCTAAGTATTGTGCTTGATTTGTTGTTTTGTTTGTATTTGCTCGTCTGGCAGTCACACTTAATCGAAATCGAAATTGAGAAATATGTGCCCGCCTCTTGACAATCATGCATTCAATCTATCTGTCTATCTAAGGTCTTTTACTACTTTCATATCTCTTGAATGGGCAAAGAAATATTGAAAAGGCAAAAAATTACAATTTCTTTTTACTTTGGGTTTGATGTGTTGGTTCCTTTTACATATTTTTCCTTTTGTTGTTTGCTGCTCTTTCCGGGCTCGATTTTGCGTTTTCTTTTTTATTTATATTTACTGTGGTTATTTTTTCATTTATTTTGTTTGGGTATGGATTTTATTTCCGTTGCTATTTTAGATAATAGAATGGTTTTTCTAATTATTTTTATTTTCTGTTTTATTTTTAATGGTTTGGTATGTTTTTTGGTATAACTTTTCTTTTTTTCAGTTTTTTTTATAATTTTAGTTTACTTTACTTTACAATTTTGTTGGCCATATTCTTTTTGCCCAACTGTTTTGCCGCCTTATCGTCATTGATTTCGCCCAACTATTGTTGTTGTTCGCCCTGTTGTTATCTTTGTTTTTGCCTTTCGCCTCGCCCGCTCATTTTCATTTACATTTCGGCCGCATATTTGCCTTGTGCCTTGTGACACTCGTGGAAAATAATAAAATTCGCCAATCGGCGGCACGCGGTGCGTATACGTAATAAACGGCTTGAGGCCCGTACTGCAGGCGACGTATTCGTATCCGTACGTATTCGTATTTACGGCTGCGACCACGGCACTCAACTCAACTGGTTGCGGGTTAGCTGCGGAACTTTGTTGCTGGCTTCGCAGCGGCAGAACGACGACTGAGGAGCAGAAGCCGTTTCAAACGCTTCAAAAACATGGCCAACATGCCAAGAGCCAAAATGCCGCAGCGTCGTTTTTCAGTCGGCGTCGCTGCCTTCGTTCTCCCATTCGTTCGTTGGTGTTGTGTCTGTCCGTACGTTTGCCCGCACAGTCGGGGCCGGAATAATAAGTAATAATAATGTAGTCCAGTATTAGGATAATATTTTCATTCTATTTGAAAACCTTTTGAGATCAGTAAATTGTCTACCATTTCTTTAGAGAATATTGTTTTTTTCTATATATTTTCACCATTATCGAAGAGAATTTCCTAATTTTAATGCATTTTGGAAAATAAATCAGTTTACGGAAATAACTGCACCTAATTCAATAAATTGTCTTAAAAAACCAAATTAAATTTTATATGTTTGGCTATTATTTTGGCATCAATTGTAACTATTGGTTTTGCCAATAGGCGCAGCTGACTGTTAGGGGGAGAAGCGGGGGGAGGGGTGGTCCTACAGTCTGGCCATGAATGAGTGAGTGCCGTATGATAAGTGGGCGGTGAGCGATTGCACAGGAAGAGCAAGAGAGAGAGTGAAAGAGTGGGAGAGAGCCAGACAGAGCGGGAGAGAAAGAAAGCGGGTTAGAGTGGGTGGTGCTTACAATGGTGGTCGGAATATTGAGATACCTGCAGGTGGGGTCTGCACTTATAAGAAGTGTATTATAATAAAATAAAAGAATAATATAAAAAATAAAAGACACGTAAAATATAAAATCGAAAAATAAAATCCGCTGTCTCTTACAATTTTTCACTGATTGTTTCAGTATTCCGATTTATTTTTCGAGTGAGTACTGTAACCGGCAAAGAGCTGTAATAAAAGCAAGCAATTGTTGTTTTCGTACTCTCTCTCTCTCTCCTTCTCTCTCTGACTTTCTTTCTCTCTTGGCAAGCTCTCACTCGTTTCTCTCTGACGGCGCCAAAAACAGCTGCTTGGTGTTTATTTGTTTGTTTTTGTCGACGTTCGCCGCCTTGTCCTCCGCCGGAGTTTGCTGCTTTGCCTTTGCCGTATTCGTATCTGACTTTTCCGTATTTCGTATACTTTCCGCATCTGCCGCATCTTGAGTGCCGTCGCAGTTTTCACCTAACTTCTGGAAAACCGGAGGTCGCAAAGGGAGAGGAAGGGCAGAATCTGTGCTCGGTGTCGCCTCCTTTATGTCTGACGCCACATCAAGTTTTATGGCCTTCAAATTGTTTCCGAAACGTTGCGCTATTGGCAATGCCTGTCCCGGTGGGAAAATGGCAGGGAAATCGGTTCGGGGGAAAATGCGCTACTGTGTGTTTTCCACCCTTTTCCCCTGCCTCCCCCGACCTCTTTTATTGCTGCTCTATCTGGCGCAGTTTATCAATTGCCGCCCACTCGACATTTGCTTAAAGATTTGCTCCATTTCACTTGTTTGCCGTTTTCCCTGTTTTTGTATCACTGATTTTGTTCCACTTTTTTTGGTCTTTTTAAATTGGCTTATAAATTTCCACGTTACCGGACAAAAGAATTAATTTCAAAAATTACGGAATGGTTTTTTATATTTTATTTGATTTTTGAATTTAATTTTGTTTCCCAGTTTTTTCTAAGTTTAAGAGAATTAAGCTTGTAAGAATTTTGCCCACTTAAGCACGAAAAATATATTAAACTAAAAACTACACTGCGTATACGTAATTTATTGTTGTTTTTTTATATTTGCTTAATTACCTATTTAAAATGTACAACGCTATTTGTACAACAAGTTCTTACTAATTAAAAACAAAATAAATTAATTTAAATTAAATGATTTTTTTGTAACTTTTGCTTTGTTTTTTTGATATCTAATATAATTTGTAATGAGGATAATATGTTAATAAGTACAACATTTCTCAAGAATATTTAACAAAAAGGATAAAATACATTGTTAAATATTTCTTTCTCAATATAAATTATTCTTCTGCTGCTAGTGTAGAAAAATTTCAAGGATTTGCCACTTGACTAGACCCCATAAATTAAGCAATTCTCTCCATTTTGTTTATCCCATCTCCATTATGCTCGGTTGGCTCCTTCTCTTCTGGTTAGCTCGTTCATTAGGACTGAATGTAGTTATTTTTCCCCTCTTTTCCACTTCATTTTCCAACTGTCTGCCACTTGGTTTGCCCTTCTCTAGTGCAAATTTTTGCATAGCACCAGCATAAAAAAAGAAAAACCTTGCGAGGAAAATTCAACTTGAACCGGCTTCAGTTGCTATTTGTGCTTTTGGCATTTTCCTCCTTTCATCTGCTGCTATTTCTTCTTGTTCATCTGCTGTGCATCTTTGGCCTGCATTGTTTACATTTCTCTCAACGGTTATTTATTTGGCTTTTACTTTTACGTGCGGAAACAACGGGAAATTTGCCTGGGTTTGTACTTTTTTGTGTTTATATTTTTGCTCTTTTGTTACTGTTGCCTCTGCTTCGCAGTTTCTTCCTCTCCTTCGTATTTTTCTGTTGCTTTTCGCAAATGTTTTTTATGGGGTGTTGAAAACCACTTTGTTAAACAAACTTGTAGCTGTTCTTTTTCTACACACGACAAAAAAATTATTTTTATTTAATTTTGAAGGGTGAAAATACCATTTTAATACATAAAATACCATCTACCCAAATCTAAAAACAATCCGACAAATATTTATATTTCAAAATATATTTTTTTATGATTGTACGATTTTTTTAAAGCTACAAAAATGAATGCGATATTTTAAATAATATATCGTTAAAAGAAAAAAACATTTTGATATTAATGAAAACCATTGACATGAACATTACATTTATTAATGTTCTTAAAAATTTTAATTCAGATCTAATTCGACTTTAAGTTCAATTTGTTTTCTGTGTACCCAACTCTTTTAATCTTGTTTCACCTTTTCCCTTGGTATACCTCTCTCTTTCTCTCTTTCATTGTTATTGTTATTAGGAAGCCTTAAAGACCTCAAAAGGGCAAGTTCCATAATTTGTATTGGCATTGTGAGGTTTCGCCCTGTTTCACCTGCTTCACCTTTTTCTAATTATTTGATTGTCGATAAGCGGGGCAAATTGCGTAATATAAAAAGCAATAAATGGATGACGTTGAATGTTAATGGGTCTGGTGAGAATAAAGCATTTTGTGCCTCCTGATTCACACAAATGGGATGTGCCTAAGTGCCCCAAATAAGAATTGGTTTGGCCTGCTAATCTTATCACAGTTCTATTTTGATTGTAAAGCTCAATATAAAAGTAAACAGCTGCTAAGGATTAGTCACAAAACTTTAAAACGTTACAACTTTAAAAATCAGTGCGTGACTAATTCGGAGACAGTAAAAAGCGCTTAGTTCAGGTAAAATATGATTTCAAACCACGCAATCTTTATCTGAGCGAACTTCCCACAATGCGAATTTTTTCGTTCAATTAGAGGTGGTCACACATATAAAATAAGTTGATTGCTTACTCCAGACAGCTATCTTATCAAACTATATCTTTTCAGCTATTTACATTTGAACTTCAAAGCTAATGAACTCCTCAAGGTTTGAATGTCTAATAATAATAAATTCCATAAAAATTACGCTAATGCTATTAAAATGATTTAATTATTTTAAATTATGATAAAACATAATTGAAAAATATAATTTGAAAAGCCCGAAGTGGTTCTATATTTTCATTATTTATTTTACTGAAATTAAACTACCTACAAAAAATGTTCTCTATTTACTTTTTAGTTGGTGTCAAACCATATCGTATCCAACTTCTAAGCAAATCCTATTTAAAGCAGCTTCTTAACTAACTTTAGCTAAACACGGACTAACATCCCAACGAATTCTGTTGGATTGGAAATTCCGAAGCAAACAAGACTATAACTACATATATATTTCAGTTTACTCCGGATTCCAGTTCAGACAACCGCATCCAGCCACCACCTCCCCCCAAAACCAGGACATCCCGGCATCACAGGATTGGTAACCATTCCGGCACCACGTGCTCCCAGTGAAGGTCAACCTTGTGCGTCTGTGTGTGTGAGGGGATGGGTGGAGGGAATTCCCCCAACCAAAGAACCTTTCAGGCGCAACATGTCGCTTTGTTTCCACTTTGCTCTCTATTCTTCCACAAATGTTGTTCTCCTTTTTTTTTTAGCTGTGGCAATATCCGTCTTCTCCTTCTCTTTCTTCCACACAGAGAATAAATATCGCGATATAAATATTTATATAATAATTAATACATAAACAGGTACTTTATTTTTATTATATTTTAGTTATTTATTTAGGTAAGTCAAATCATACAAAGCTTACATATATGCAAATTCTATAAAATCTAAAAAATCTCCTATTAGAATACTTAAAAGTTTTACTTTAAAAAACATAAAGATATATATATTTAAGTCTTCCGTAAATTAATAACAATTTAGATAACCAATCCTGTAGAAGAAGGATTTTCTGTGGTGCTTATTTTCCGCAGTATTATAACGGTGTTTGTGACTCCTAACGCAGCTTTTCCCCCTTAGCCCTCCAACCTTAACCCCTATTCGTTTTCCTGACGCCCGTGGTCTGCCTCAACTTTGTTGTTTTCGTTGTGCGTGGTCGCTGCTGCTGGCATTACATTGTTTGCTTTTGTTTAGCGGTGTAGACCGCCTCCAAGCCACCTCGAGCTCTCCCAGCCTTTGTCTCTGACTCTTTCTCCTTTTCCAGCGAATGCAGCTGCTGAAAACTTTTTAACCAAATTACCCTTGGGGGAATAGGACACTACAGTTGAACAATAAACCAAAACAGACTCCTGAGCCACTGCTAGATTTGAAATAAGTAATAAATATTACATTTTAATTTTTTAAAATAAGGTATCAATTAGCCCATGGCATTAAAATATCCTTTGGATCCTTTGATTTAATCGAAGTAATAATAATAATAGTAATAAAATAAAATAAAAAATAAAAACAAATTACATTTAACATACTTATACAGGGTGCTTTAAGAATATCTTCTAATTGAATTTCAACTTAATATAAAGTTTTTATTGATATAGGTTAAAACTTATTTATATTTCTGTACAACCCCGGGTGGATATGTTTTAAATTCAAAATATAATTTTGTATTGCCTTCCTTAATGCATAATTTCAAGATATTGCAAATCTTAAATAAATCTTAAATTCGTATTAATTAAATACAAAATATTTTTAATACTAGAAAATTTGACGTCCCATTTTTTTTTCCCAATTTCAATTAACTTTTAAGTGTTAAGGTAAGGGTATCCAACAGTCGCCCCTTTTCGCACTCCGCCAATTCGACTTTTTGTTTGTTTTTTGGCCAGAAAGTTAGCTGGCAACAGTGTTGCACCGGCTCCGTTGGCCCTGTTGTTGTTGACGTGGTTACTATTACTATTACTGCTGCTGTTACTGTTAGAGAGAAGTGGAATCCACCTAGGAAAAACTTCGGGGAAGCTGTTACATGGGAAATATTTGTACGACAGGAAATGCGCAAATATTGCAGCACTGGGCGGAAAGAGATGAATTCGCTGATGGCTTTTTCCATTTTACAGAATTCACCAAAGTTTTGTGTTTGTGTGTAGATGGGGAGATAGTTGGGAAAATTGTTTTGCCGGCACGCGTTTCTGTGAGGGAAATGGCTTTAGTTTTAGTTTAGCTGTAGCTTTTGTTTTTGCTTTTTTCATTTCTGTTTTTCAAGTTGCAGGTGCGTCAAGGTAGAGTAGTTAACTGGGTTAAATGTTGGCTTGGCTGGCTTAGCCGGTCCAATAGATGCCCCTAAAATTCGGTTGAGTGTTTTTAATTGCATATGGCCCCCCAAAGGGATGCTGTCCACCCCCCCCTTGACCACTAATTAATCTAAAATTCTGCGACTATCTGGGAGTCGGGTTTATTTAGCGGACTGCGGGTTCATTAAAATGGCAAACAAAGTAAATAAACCCCGGTGAAAAATAGAACAAAAACTTTTCCAGTAGCTTTACAATATTGGCATGGTTTTTTCGACTGCTGTTTTTATTTGTTTTGGTTTGCGTTTTGCGTTTGGTTTTTCTGTGGCGGAACACAAATTTTGTTTTAATTGAATTTTTCTCGCCGCCTTTATTGAAATTACATTTTTAATGGCATTAATATTTCATACAATTTTTTGTGGGTATTTGTTTTTATTGTCCTGCCAAGTGTCGCTCAGCAAATTGTTAATGGCACATAAATATTTGATTGAGTTTCTCGAAGAGATTTTCTCGGAATGTTGAAAAAAAGCTATGAAAGTTCATGCTTTCTTTAACCCGTCACACTTATTCAATTTGCCATCCCAATTATTGACTTAAATTTTATTTCACATTGATGACATATTTGTATGCATTCGGTTAACGATTTCCCATTGCAATTTCAATAAAATTCAATTGATGTATTGTCTGTATAAATAAATACTTTTTACCTTTGTGTATTTCACACAAGCATTTATGATTTATTGCGAGCAATTACATTCGGGGGAAATTGAATTATCAGCATGGTCAGCGTTTTATATCAGCTTAAAGCTTATCAAAAGAACTCACAGACAAGAAAACAATAATCAGAAAGTATTTCGATTGGGGGGTAATGACTAAATAAGTACCCTGTCCATTTATTATTAAAGAATACTTTCTTTTGAATGGGGATTGAACTCCTTAAATGCTTTTGGTTATATTAATAATATCACTAGTAAAATAAATTAAATCAAACTAAGGTATAGTGTTATTTAACAATTTGTCCACTCCAGCATTTGGATTTAGTTTGGAAGAAACGCTTTTTCATTACAATACAAAATATATTCCAAAATAATGTATAGGTGATATGGAAGTTTCAGATTCACCTCCCCCAGTTCGAAAACATTTAGTATTTTTGGTATTCATTTAAAGTTGATTCAGAAAGTAACATATGCTTCGTCAATAGATTTTATAAGGTAGCACAAAAATTGACAGCACCACATTTTAGGTGACTAATTGGCCACGAAAGTGGGAAAAACCGGCACATGAAATTTATACAATTTTATGGCCAATTAGTGGTATCTCATAAACTGTTTCTCCTTTCCCAAAAATAAGGCAAAAATGCGGCCTAGGACAGCAGTTTCTATCTCTATCACACCGACGGACACAAAAACCACAGAAAAATATTTGACGGGAATTCACAGAGAGGAGGAAAATGAATTTGAAAGAACATACCAAAGACGTTTCTTTGAAATGCGTTTCGATCTGAAATTGAGACCAATTACGGCTAGAAAAAAATGTAGAAAAATAAGAAAATAATTCTCAAAGCAAGTTGAGTTGAGCGAAATTGCTTTTTGTTAAATGACCAACAATTTTTTCCCCAGCTTCGCAAAGAATTTGCTTCCTTTGCAGCCGAGATTTCTAGTTCTCTCGTTCTCTCTCGTTTAATGCCATTAACAGCTTGTCAAAGCCATGGCCAAAGTCGTGAGTTATTAAAAAACTCAGTGAATGGTCTTAAGCACCTGGTCGAGTCGTTAGGTAAGAAGGCGAAAGGAGGTAAAACTTTTGCCACAGTTATTACACAAAAAAAACTTAATGAGTTACTCGCTCATTTAATACAGAAAAAATAAATCAATTTGTTATAATAATAAGATAAGTAATTTAATATCAGTTACGCAAAAAATAATTGAAAATTAAAAAAAATGTATTTTTATGACGGAAAACTTAATTTCATTAGAAAATGGGAGGTAAAGATTGCCTTTATTTTTCTCAGTATGGGCCAAAAAGTTTCAATGCCTGTCTTTTGGCCCGGCTTCCTTTTCTGCCCTCTCTCTTCTTGACTCAATCTTTCTCTTTTTTCTGGCTTTTTTGCTTTTATGGCTTTCAGCGCGGTACTTCTTCTTGACATTTTTAACTAGCCCACTTTTGCAGTCTCGTCGTGAAATGTGATTGCAACCCAAGTGCTTAACGACACCCACACACTAACGGAAATAAAAATATATATCCACATATCTGCACAAATACGGTGCGTTGCAGTGTCTCAAAAGTTTTTATTTGTGACCTGAGGACGTGTTCTTATTAAATTTCCAGTTATTTTCGTATTTTAAAATTATAAAAAAATTTAATTTAAGGTTTCTAAATATATCTAAAAAAGTTAACAATTAAATGGGAATCTAAAAAATAATGAAAATAAAATAATAATAGTGGTCAGTATCAGTTCTATAGGTATCACGGACCGAAAATAACTGTTATTGTAAATTTTTCTTACAAAAAAAATCATGCACATAGAAGAGTCCTAACATTTTTTTAAATACACCACTATTTTTATTAGCCATTGTAGTTTACAAATCCGTAATGATTTTTATTTTTTGATTTTTATAATAAAACTCAAAAAATAACTGTTATTTGTTGATTTTTATGAATAACAGTTATTTCCTTGACGTTTTTGAAAAAATGAAATAATTTAAAAAAAAAACAGCTAACCGTGTTTTTTGAAACTTACTAAAAATCTTTTAAAAAAGACAACCGCTCATATTGTAGAACTATATTTTTTTTAAATTTATTTTACCCACAAAATCGCCATAAATCAAGTTTGAGTTTTATTTTTGATCACGACGAATAACTGTTATTTGTCAACTTTTATTATAAAAATCCAAAAATAACAGTTATTCTTTAAGTTTTACTTTACAAATCAGAAAATAACTGTTAAAATGTGATTTTTAAAATAAAACTTATAACAGTTACGGTCCCTGATAGATATTAAATAATCTAGTAGTAAAAGGCACCTAGGCAAAAATCAGTTTGCTAACAAATTCAAAGCAAGTCTTATAACCTTTTGAACTTTTCAAAGGAACAAAGCATGATTTAAAACTCATACAATCATCTCTTATAGCTTCAAGCCCCACTGTACGCACATATAGTATAGATCTATGTATATCTATGTTGAATGTCTTGTGGCTGACTGGCTGACTGACAGTCACGGGTCTATTTCAGTTAATTATCGCACGCCAGCAGCAGGTTAAACTGAAGGGGGGCGAAAAGGGGTGGTGTCCAAGTATAACCATCCCCGCACCTTCCCCTCCTTTGCACCCTTTATTGACTGACATTTCGCCTCGAATGATCTAATCAAAAACAAGTTGAATTTGAATTGTTGCTGCCCGTATTGTTATTGTTTTTGTTGGCTTGTCACTGGAACAGAACCGCTTTATAAGGTGGCAAGGTGAGGGGAGTGTCTTTCGGGGGATACTGTTATGACAGTCGCCTATATTTAGACTAACGTACACCCAAATCGGATCGTGTGCGCCTCTAGATATTGCATTTTCTGTCTATCTATCTGTCGCCCATGGATAATAAATTTTTTATAATATTTTTATTTCGGTTGACATCGAATTGCTTGTCTATATTTAGGTGGGTACTCTAAAGATGTCGTCGATTTAGTAAATTATAGAGAATTAAACGAACTATAAATACATCCTGGACTTTGAGGTGTATCTTTTTGTAACTTTATTGTTAGGTTGAGAATAAAGGTAATTATTCAATTTGTGACTATTAAACTTAATTTGTTATTTGCCCTTTTTTCTCATTTTTTTATAACCATTAATATAATTTTGTAATTTACCTTGATAATATAATTATAATAATACGAGCGATAGCACGTTTCGATTTCCTTTTACGGAATGCGAATTCCTATAACTTTATTAATTGACCAATAAAAAAATGGTATTAATAGCTTGACGTTCAGATATCAATATCAGTTAACTAAAAGCGACAAGAAAAACCCCATGACCAAATAAATATATATATGAATATGAATGTGTTTCGAGTTCCAGCTAAAAGAATTTTCAATTTGCTTTTTGTGAGCTCTTTTTTTTGGGTGGCTCTAATCATATCTAGAACATATGACCGAAGTTGAATGACAAGCCTTTGTTTTAGCATGCCACAACAGCAATGAAAAAACAGTTAAATAATCACAACAACAATGGCAAAGAATTCTATTCAATTTTTTTATCTTGCGACTGCGTTGACAGTTTCTGTTTCTCTATCGCAAATCAGCTGAAAAAAGAGCCAAATAAAAATATAACAAAAGTCGGTTGGTTGGCAATTAGAAAAAGCGTGAAATATTCACGAGACAGAAAAGGAATTGCGGTTAGCGATAGAGAGGTAAAATCGCGTGCGGGGTCATCAACTGGCTGAGACCCCAAGGGCAGAATTCCCCTTTAAAGAAAAAACTTTATGCCCGCCACAATAATAAATAACAACAAAAATAAGCCTCTAGAAAAGCAAGAAAAAGAGGCAACAAAAATGATAGAGAAACAAAAAAGAAATAGAAGAGATGGAACAAAGACCAGAAGTTTGATTAATGGATATTACGGAGAACGAGAGGGAGGCAATTTAGAGCTCGGCAAAACTTGGTAGAAGGAAAAATTATGAAAAGAAATGGAAAAGTTTCCTCAAAACAAGGAAATTGCTCTGGAGTACTAGGAGGCCAACTGCCAACAGGCTAATTGCCGGACTTGGCCGATAAAATGGCCAACGAAGAGAGAGCCCAGGCAGATAAGAGGTGAAATTAAATCCCCGGGGGGCAGAAGCAACAGGTAAAGGTCAGAGGTCGGATTGCTGAATCGAAATGGCACACCCAGAAAACAAAATGGACTAAAAAGGGGCCTAATTACCTAAAATTTTAGGAAAAATGGCCAGAAAAATGCGCCAAGTCCATCATTACCTAAAATGTTGGTCATATGGACTATATTTTGTACGCAGTCTTGGATTTATTTTTGGTAATCGTTACCTAAAAAAATGGCTAGTGGACTAGATTTTTAGGTCAAAATTACCTAAATATTAGGTATTTTTAAAAAAGTTAAAATTTTTACTATTGATAGTAACATATTTGTTTATTTTGATGGCTTATATTGTTATATTCGGATAAGTAAATATTTAACCGTTCTGAAAAAACAAACATTTTATTTTGTCCTCGGTGGGAATCGATCCCCGGCCTTCTGCGCGAGAGTCCAATAGGCTAGCCTCTGGCCTACGGAACTATTTAAGAGCTCTGCGGTAAAACCAAAGGCTGCTTCTAGGGGCATAAGCGAATTCTATTTTTAGAATAGTTCACTATTACCTTAAAAGTAGGAAAATAGTCCACGTTGGTATTGATTTAATATATTGAAAGTTTTCCATCACTAGCATTAAGCTAATTCTAATAATATTTTTAAATATTAAACTTAAAAATCGAATAATTTGTTTATTAATATTAAGGACCTTTATTTGTATTAAATTATGAGTAAAAATCAATTGCAAGCTATTCCTAAATTTTAGGTCTTATGGACCAATTTTAAGGTTACGATGGCCTATAAAAATCTTTGTGCTTTACCTAAAAAGTAGGAACATAGTCCACATGCCAATATTTTTAGGTAACCCATTACCTAAATCGGAAAATGTAGTCTATTAAAAATTTTTAGGTCATGTATTACCTAAAAATTAGTCCCGCATTTCTCTGGGTGCATAGACTATTTTGCTTCAGGTGAAAGTATTTTGGAAATTCGCATTTACAAAAGAAAGGAAAACATTATGCAATTATTTTCAACATTAATCATTTTAATTAAAATCGTAAATAATAATTGTAATCTTTCAACTTAAGATTAAATATTTATGAGTCTCTTTTAAATTCGTAATATTCCACCAACAATTACAAGAAAAAATTCAAAAACTTATGACTGTTACGATCAAATTGCGTTTGCTTCTTAATTTGTAATTAATGTATTTTCGATCTTAAAGTTTCACATATTTCTATACCCATTTATCTCCAATTTAATGACAAAACTTTAATCCTCTTCCCAAAAAATAGAAACAAAAACTGCCAGAGAAACTATGTATGAAATGTCAAAATAATTCAAATTCAGCTAACCCCAAAAGTCAAAAACTTCACTTTGATCTCACTCTCTCTTTCCGTATTTTTTTGATCTCCCTCTGCTGGCCCGCATAACTTTTGCCATTCACCCACAGAAATAAACAAAACGAGAGGCGAAAAACCCTAAGCAAAACAAAAAGGGTAATAAAATGAAAATACGAGTAACTTTCGAGCTATTAGCTGGCAATTAAAACGGCAAATGAACTTTCAACTCGGCAGACAAGCAGCAAATAGCCAAAAACTAAACCGAGCCAAAGAAAGTAAACAAAGCCGGCGATAAAGTCAAAGCCAAAAACTTCTGGTAGTCGCAACAAAAACAGCACTGAGACAGCCGCAAATTAGTAAACAAAAGCACAATTGTTTGCTATGTTTAAGGGCGCCGGGGGGCGGAGGGCGTGGCGGTGGGCGTGGGACTTTGGCACTAACAAAACCAAAACAACGTTGACACCACACCCACTAGAAAAGTTGTGTCAATGTTGTTCTTGTTGGCTGTGCAATTTTCGGGCTTCCAAAACTCTGGGATAATAAAAGAACCCAGAAGAGGCCGCCAAACAATGGCAAATGAAACTGCTACAAAAGTTTTGTCTCCCATATTATAATAATAAGCCGGACCAGGCGGAAAAACCAGGCCAAAACAAGTCTATTTCGGCCGATGCCTGGCAAATTCGCATCGAAATTCTAGCTGGTTAAATTGAAGGCCACAGATGCGGCATCCAGTGGAAACGAGGTCAACGGAGATTCTCGAATTCGATAACAATAATTTGAGGGCCCAAATACGCTTGGAATCAATTTAAAGCCAAACTTAAACAAAGTTTTACAAGTCAAACTTAGGACTGAGTTATTTCACTTTCTGCGGAGCCGTAAACCTGAGACTTTTTATGTACTTTTTTAAATGCACTTGTTAGCCAAAAATGGGAAAGAAATCTAAATTTACATTTTAAGAATGAAACGGATTTTTTAAAGCATAACTTAAGTCTAGAATTTAACTTTGTGTAGAATTTAAAGATATATACTAAATTGCATTTGGAGAATTTTAGTTCTAGTGGCTAGCTTACATTTGATATAAAATATTTATTAAAAATTAAGAAATTTTGAGTGTATTGCTAGATAGAACTTTAATATATTTATAAAATATTTATTCAAAATTAAGAAATTTGGAATATATTGTTAGATAGAACTTTAAATAAGTTGTACGAGTAAGCAAGATAAACTGCGAGAACTTATCT
>JBAMCJ010005460.1:5000-10954 GCA_037075205.1 Drosophila prostipennis | reverse complement strand
AAATGGTCCACAAAAAATAATAGGAAAAGAGTATCTCTGAAGATTATAAAATGTATAATATAAAAAACTGTATGTTTCCTCTCCCAAAGAATTTAAAAAATTAATTAATTTACAACGAAGCTAATCACTATATTCCCTTGACCTTGATTGCTTTCAAGGAGAATGTCACATCCTCAACCAATTAGCTAATAAAGCTTTTACTTTCTTTTCTCTGCCACACAACCAGATGGACCATAAATGTATCTCATCCAATCATCGCCATCAGCGTCTGCTTACCTTACTCAACTTCCTCATATACGTATTTACTACCTGCGTTCGCCACCTCATTCCGTCACTTTACGCAATTTAATACCCTGCACTTGCTGCTTTGCAATAGTGTTCTCATTTTTGATCTGGATAATAAATGATTTTAAAATTTTCGAAAACATACATAAAGATATCTACAACCGAGAACTGCATTTTCATTTGATTGCGCACATTACATGTATGTCCTGGAGAAAACACTCCCCTCTAGTGGGTATCTCCAAGTCCAAATCCCACCTCGCATGTCCTTATTTGTTGTGTTATCTGTCGCCGGGAAGTTCCACAGGAAATCACAAGCAGTCAAGGGCATTCTGGGCGGGCTACAAGGGATGTGCCAACTGATGCAGCTGCGATTTATTTATTAAAGCCAAGTCGACAAACAGTTTCCACTTGGTGCGAGACTCCTTCGGAGCCGCCGATTGTCGTCCTTCTCCCACCGCCCTCGGAATTACGCTTCATACTTTTTAAGCACCTCGCCTGACACATTTATGCTCCGGCAAAAGTGAAGTGAATAGTGGCCGCTTTCGGAGAATCCAACCTACAGACGCCGCTCCACGTTCTCGCCCCTTTAGCCGATTACCATAAACAATGGCAACTTACTACACTCAGAACAAAATTAACCCTAAAGTCAAGGAAATCGCCCTATTTTTGTCTTCAAGACAAGCTCGCCCTAAAATTTAGGGTAACATTTTCCTATATTTTTTAAATCATTTTTCTAAATTTTAGGGTCATTTTTCTTAACTTTAGGGTAAAAATTTCTAAAAAGTAGAAAATTTTACTAAAAAATAGAAATTGAAAACAAAAAAAAAACATGTTCAATCATGATTTATTTTTTGTATATACGTTCATTTTATGGATACTCTTATGTACTCCATACATACATACATACATACATACATACATCATATGCATGCGTTATGTGTCTTGTACATGTACATTAGCAATTATGATTTCTTAGTTAACGAAGCCAAATATCATTGCAAATGTAGACTGCGTGACTGCGGGGTATTGAAAATGTAGAAAATTGTGATTAGTTAATATTTTATCTTCATGAAAAAAACTTACATTTTTACTTGTCCCTCGGTGAGAATCGAACCCGGGTCTCCCGCGCGAGGAGTGAGCGGCCTACGCATTGGGCCATTGTAGCACTTGAATTTGCTATGGCAAACCGAACATTGTATGTGAAGGGTGAACAACACATTTGAATTATACTTGTATAATTCTGATCATTCGTGTTTTACTTATGTATATACATACATACATATTTATGCTAACGCAATTTATATTATGTGAAGTATACGTATAGTAAAATATCTTTAAAAGAAAATGTAACAACAAAATTGAATATAAACCTAATTATATTCGGTTTACCGTGTGCCATCAATAAAAAAAAATAAAAAAATAATAAAAAAATATAAAAAATAAAAGAAAAATAAAACAAATTTAAAAAAAAAGATTAAAAAAAGTACGCACTGGGACTCGAACCGGCATCGTTTCGATTTCTAATCAAGCGCTTTAACTGTCTGCGCCACGAGTACAGCCGCTCGGCCGCTGACAAGTTCTGACATTGAATATTTTGGTGCGCCAGAGCATGTGAAAACAAATATTTCTATTTTTTAGAAAAAATTTCTACTTTTTAGAAAACATTTCTACTATTTAGGGTTAGTTAAACTTCAGGGTTAGGGCACTCAATTTTAGAAAAGGTGATGCCAAATTATTTTATTATTTTCGTTAGCCTTTCTATTTTTTAGAAAATAATTTCTAATTTTAAGGGCATTTTTCCTAGTTTTTAGGGTAATTTTAGTTTATGGTAACCATTTCCTAAATTCAAGAAAAACTTCCTAGATTTAAGAAAAATTTTCTACATTTTAGAAAAATTTCCTTAGATTTAGGAAAACCTTTCTTGTATTTAGAAAAAAGAAATTTTCATGGCGATTTTCTAAAATTTAGGGTTAATTTTATTTTGAGTGTACCTGAGACGGCTCATCCTTATTTTCAGCCTGGGCCTCATCCTCTTACGGGAAATTTGTGTAACATATTCAAGCGCTGCTTTCATGAATTTTTATTTACTTGCCAGGCATCTTCACCGACAGGCACACCATATACGAACATACATATATGCATCCCAGACGAACGCTGTTGACATTGTAAAGTAAATCCGTGTTGCGCATACGCCGCATATGCCAGGCAGAATTTTGAAGAGGAAATGACAACGCACGCCAAAATCACAGCGTCAATTTGGATGGGTGTGAGCTGGTTAACAGGCGGCTATTAACTCTTAACCGCAGGACAGGTTTCCGCATAATACTGAATTAAAGTGGCAAAATGTTTTCAAAATCAAAAGTAAAAAGCAGATTTCTTTAATTAAGAAAGTTACTAAAATTCCACTTATTACTCTTAACTTCTTAAACTACATATAAGTAGGATAAGTAAGTTTCAGAATTTTCTGTTCAATGAACACGTAGAGCGTCACCTGCGTTTCCTTTGTAATGTCCAAGAGATTTTAATAAGTACATTTCTTCCTTATCGTCGACAACGAAGTTATCATATATGGCGAATTCTTCGCAATCTATTTCAATCTAAAGGTGCATTTGTAACTCGTCAGCCAGAACTCTCTATCCTCGCTCCCAAATCCTTTGACAATCGATATCAGTGAATTCTTACCAAAATCAACATTGCTATTGTATCGATTCTGGATCGTGACACAAGATCCACGGCTAGACAGATGTAATGGATTCCTGGCGTCCTTCTGCTTATCTGCTGCTTCCGGTTCATTATTCATTTCTTCCATATATGTTAGTTGTTGGGACTAAAGACTAATTTCATAATTCATCACTCTACTAAGGTAACCCAAAGGCTGATTGTTCTTTTAAAGTTAAACGTCAAGTGGAATTTTTTGAATCATCTCAAGATATGGACTAGTTAAGGAATCAATTAATATACCATACGCAAAAGAAAAAATGCCAGTTGTATGTTTTCATTCATTCTTTTTAAAATTTTAAAGCATGTTATTAAAAGTGCAATTCAATTTGCATTTGTGGTGCTCTTATCTAGATGGCCGCGCTGCCGAATTATCCAGATCGATTTGGATGCTGCTTTCGGAGTCGCATTTCACTGGCGGAAGAGCAGCATTGCAATCTTGAGCAGGCGGCTCTTTTCTGATAGAGGGCTTTTTTTTTATTCTTGTTTACCAACCACTTCGAGGTCGGAACCCTTAAGCGGCACGGTGGAATCGGCTTCTAAGGGCTGCTTAGAGTTCTTGCTAGGATCGGCAGCTGAATCACGTGTCTTTGTCGGATCATTTTTCGGAACACAAGTCTTTTCGGGTTTAGTCGAAGAAACTTCGGAATCCTGAGTGAGAACACATGATGTTTCGAGATTGGGAACTTCCGTGCGAGAACTAGCTGGTTCTGCGGCCGAAGATGAAGGATTGGTTCCCTTGACATGGTTTCTTTGTCTGGCCAGACGTGCTGCTGGCACTATCAGTTTGATGTTTGTAGAATCCTGGTGGTAGAATGGAAAAAAATTAAACTAATTTTACGGAAAGTGCCATATAAAGCTTACCACGCTGCTTTCGATCCTATATGGGTTGTCCCAGCTTTCCATGAAACCATTGAAAGCGGCGCCCCATTCATCTTCCGAAAGCGAGGAGATCCCCACTTGTGCCACAATGTGCCTCCAACAATTCATTTTCTGCTTCTTTATAATCTTCATGTCGATGATGTTTCACAAAAACCACGCACAGAAATGTTTACTGATGAGTTGATGAGGTTGAAAGTTTTGCGGTACTTTCCAGTGTGTCCATCAGACTTAAGCACGTGGTTAAACGGCAAACCAGCGCCGATTTTGGAACGGTGGAAGTTGGAAAATGGGAACTATTTCTTTCCATAGAGTCCATCCGTTGGAAAGAGTTGGGATTTTTGACAAATGTGAAACTCCAATTCCCACAGAGCACATCCACATCCAACATCCGACAACAGCTGATTTGAAGTTGTTTATCTCAACATAAACGAAAGAAGATTTAAACTCGAAAAAAACACTGGTAAAATTTCGTTCTCCGAATCGTATTGTAGAACAACACATTAAATAGCATAAGATAGTTTAAAGCACATCTGAGCTTTTATAATTGTCTAGCCAATATTAATATGTCAAAGTTGTAAACAATACCAAATGTGTGCTGTTTAGGTAACATATAGCAAAATATAACACAGTCCACTTTCAAATAATATTAGTTAGTATTTACGAATTGCACCGCATATTCTTCTCTGAAAACTTTGTTGGGGGAAATTTTTTCGGAATGGCGATCCATTATGCACCAACCCTTCAACGAATGGTGGATGCAAAGACCAATATAATCATATTCTAATGTCTTTGGTGGATGGCTCTCTGTGGGAAGACGTGATAAAGTAGGGGGATTCCTGCCTATGGTAGCTTTTCCAGATTAATCATAATAATACCGTGGGCATTGCCACATTTTCAGAAAAAAATACCATTTTTTAATATTTATGTCTCTATTTTTGAGAACTATTTCAAATTGATTCTGGTTAATTTTTTTCAACTGTTATTAATTGCCGAATTTTTTCATAAGATAACTTAAAATATTATTTATAATTTAATTTTAATTTAAGAAACAACCGTCTCTTGCCAACAGGAAAAGAAACTAATCATTTTTGTTTTCGGATCCTGAATTAATGTGATTATTAAGGAACCTTTCATCGGCTTAAACTCACAGTAAATATGACAGCCAATTTAATTTTGGTTTACAATTTTTCTGAGAATCAAATATATTTCCGTCTCTCAGCTGCTCAGTTGTCGCTGACCTTTGCTGTGATTCTATATTTATCTACATATGTTTTTTATGTATATTCGTATTTTTCTCATCTGTTGAACTTATTTTTAGCATTTAATTTACATTTTCGGGCCTTCTTTTAATAAATCTTTGATGTCATAAAATCAAGAAGACACAAATCTTACTTTAATTAATTAAATAATTTAACTCTAAAATTATTTAGATTCACTCCCCAGTGAGTACAAATGGGTTGAAATGCTAAAAAATTGTTGTGATATTTATACCCAACTATGATCCTCCCATTTATGTTAGCAGGTCGACCACACTAATAGAAAATATTTAAAACAACTTATTTAACTGCCTAATGGTGTATATTCGCCAACTCTTTTTATCTTAATTGACTGGTAATTTTTTAATTGTTCATCTGATTGAATTTAAGTTTACAGCTATTAAAAGAAATGATCAAACTTGATTTAAAAATTTAAAAGGAAACAGTGTATTGAATTTAATTAAAGACCATTAATTCAGTTTACACATATATTAATGAAAACCCCATCCCAATACTGCAATATATTCTCCACAACACTTTTTCTGCTTTTATTATACCCTTGCAGAGGGTATTATGATTTCAGTCAGAAGTTTGCAACGCAGTGAAGGAGACGTTTCCGACCCTATAAAGTATATATATTCTTGATCAGCATCACTAGACGAGTCGATCTAGCCATGTCCGTCTGTCCGTCTGTCCGTCCGTCTGTTTCTACGCAAACTAGTCTCTCAGTTTTAAAGCTATCGGGACAAAACTTTCCCAAAAGTCTTATATCTATTGCAGGTAGTATATAAGTCGGAACGAGCCGGATCGGAC
>JBAMCJ010005456.1:0-91466 GCA_037075205.1 Drosophila prostipennis | reverse complement strand
TATAAAATAATAATTTTGTTTTACTGGGAGGGTACTGATATACACGAATAAATAACATTTTGATGACAAAAATTCATATGAAAAATATCGGTTGAATGACAAAAATTTATATGAAAACAAGAGAAAACGCTGTTGTCGGGTTGGTGTCCCGACTATCTAATACCCGTCACTCGGCTAAAGGGGGTGCGAGGGAGATGGATATTTAAACTTTGATGAGCCATAACTTTTTAACGAATGGTCCGATTTAAACATTTTCTAAATTTCGATAGGTATTGATAAGCACAACAAAACTGCATTTTTACTTTTCCGAAATATTTAAATTTTTAAAATCGTATATAAGCGATTGTGGGCGTTAGAGGGGGCGTGGCACCTTCTTGAAATAAACTTGCGCTGCGTAGGAACTCCAAGAATCTTCATGCCAAATACCAATCCTCTAGCTTTTATAGTTCCCGAGATCTCAGCGTTCATACGGACGGACAGACGGACATGGCTATATCGACTCGGCTAGTGACCCTGATCAAGAATATATATACTTTAGAGGGTCGGAAATGCTTCCTTCTAGCTGTTACATACTTTTGCACGAATACAATATACCCTTTTACTCTACGAGTAACGGGTATATATATCAGTTGGATGACCAAAAAAATAAAATGTCATGTTTAAAATTAATCTATTATAAGAGCGAATTGATATAAAAAAATGTATGCTTGATATTCTCGAAGATATCAACTCGGTATGTTTGAAATATCGGTGTTGCATTAAATCATATCGGCTTGAATTTAACATGAAATAATGTTGATTTTAGTGCAATTTCATATCATTTTTTTTTTCTGTGTAAAAATGCGCTCTTGTATAAATTTAATACATGCCTGCCATATCACCCATATCACCCCCCGTGGATCCGCGCATGCCTGCGCCATTTTCTTAAGAAAAAAACAATCATTTGAAAATATGAAAATATAAAACATTATTTATTTACATGTTGTTCTTTCTAAGACGTTCTTCTAATAAAGCTCAACCGATCGTTTTCAAATTTGTCGCATATTTTTCTGCATTAAAAAAACCCGCCCCCATTGGAAGCGTTTTTTTTTATTTTTTAACTTTAAATATTTTATTTTTAAGCCGAAAGTCAATTTTTTTTAGGTGAAAAACGCATTTTTGACTTTGGACTTTCGGAAAAAATTCTTAAAAATAAAAAATTAAAAAAAGGACTTCCCAGGGGGCCGGTTTTTTTTAATTCTTAAGCGAATTGTAAAAACAAAATGGAAATCCGATCATTTTTAGCGGAGGTACAGTGAACACCGCAAAACGCCTTTTTTTAATAGGGTACCAGCAATCGCTTTGCCACCGATATATTAACCGATAGTATCGGCTATAAAAATTAGTGGATATTATTTAAATGACACTTAATAATGTACAAAAGGTTTGAATTAAATCCATCCAACCAGTTTTTATAGAAAAAATCGCAAAGTTAGTCGATTTTTTGGTGCCAAAGACCCTACCCCCCCCTAGACCTAGGATGACTCTCCTACAAAAAAATATTAATTAACTGAGTTAAAATATTACTTAATTTGATAATTACCTCGTGCTTTAGATTATGAATGCTTCGAGCTAATCGTTTTAAATGAATCCTAGCCATGTTGGTTTGGATTGGATTCTTCAATAAAAGCTTGCGAAGTCTGGGGTCTAAATACAGTGCAGCTGCAATTACATCGTTTTCCAAGAAACTTTTTTCTCTAGACTCTAGACATTTCGTTAAAATTCGGCTATTCGCCCAGTTCATTGCTTTTATTGCCAACTTCATTTCTAGCCAAAGTTTGTAGAAGTCGCTGTAATACAACTGCTCTTCCTGAAATTGTTTGGTGGCCACGTGAACAGGATCCAAAACAGATAGGAGGGAGCTCAACTCGTCCCACTCATTTGACGACAAATGTTATTCATCAATATGGACCTCGGAAAACTCTTTTAATTGCTTGATCTTTTTTAGCAAGTCAATGCTTACAAATGCTCGCAGATTGAATCCCAACTTGTTGGAGTATCAACTTCAGGTTGCGGAAGATTTTGGCTTGAAAAAAGGTACCTGGGCATATATATTTTATTAAATGTTAAATATTACCAAAGAGGTTTAAAAAACGAACCTTTTGGACGGACATCTGAGAGCTTTGGCTAAACTGCGAGCATTTGTAAGCATTGACTTGCACTCGATTTCTTTTAGAAAGTCCTTTATCGCTAGCTGTATGGATATGAGATCCACAATATTCCTCGATGTTATTGGAGTTATGTTGAGACCATTAAATATTTGTTCCGTTAACACCTTAAATGGTTGTGAGTCAAACAATAAAAACGATACCTTCTCAGCGGTTACAAGCCGTACGCATGCTCGCTTCACCTCTTGCTCGCCAATATAAAGAGAAATCCTTTTTTTTCAGCAACATCAACTCTTTCCTCACTTGAGCCGAGATTTTTCCACTCGTTTTCATGCTTGGTTTTTAAGTGCCGTCCCATATTGGTAATGTAATTACCTTGTAAGGCAAAACCGCAAATTTTGCAGGACACTTTCGACTCTCCAGCATTTTCATTAAAATATGAGCAAATATTTTCCTTTTGCTTGCGTCCCATTTTATTTTTTTATTGACCTTGCTCATTAATTACAGGTATTTGATTGAACAATACAAACAAATCTAAGGTAACTCAATAAGTAAAACTTTATGCAAATATACACTCAACTATTAAGTAACGGAATATTTAAAAAAATGGACAACGTGAAAAAATTATCTAAAAATTTAAAAATAATTAAGGGGTTAATACCCATAATCCAAATTTGATAGCTATGACCTGAACTGTTAGCGAGATATATGGAAAAGACTTTTATTTAATTTAAAAGACTTTTATTTTCAGAGTGTCAGAATAAAAGTCTTGGGATGACTTTTATTTTTGATTTTTATTTAGAAAAATCAGTTATAACAGTTATTGTATGACTAAAAAAATAAAAGTTACAAGTAACTGTTATATTTAACAGATAATGTAAAAATTAAAGAATAATAGTTATTTTTATCGCAGTAAACAAACTACTGAGAGTTCTGGAAGGAGGAGGATGCACAGTAGTGGCATACGCAGACGATGTCGCTATCATCTTTAATGGTAAGTATCCACAAACCATCTGCGATCTTATGACCGCAAAGCTAAAAATACTATCGGATTGGACGATAAAAAACGGACTCGGGGTAAAAACGGAGCTTGTTCTACTTACGAATAAGTACAATATCCCACAACTCAACCCACCCATATTAAACAACTGCAAACTCTCTTTTAGCGTACACGCCAGATACTTGGGGTTGGTATTAGATAAGCGCCTTAAATGGGGCTTAAACAACCAAGAGAGAACAAAAATGCAACCATTGCACTTTACTCCTGTAAAAAATCAACTGGGCTAAGATGGGGCATGTCTCCTAAAATTATCAACTGGATCTACACAGCGGTAGTCAAGCCAATCCTCCTATACGGGGTGGCTCTATGGTGGACCGCTCTACAAAAACAATGTATCTTACTCCCCTAAACAGAGTACAGCGAATGGCGGCTCTGAGTATTAGTGGAGCCCTTAGAACTACCCAAAACGAAGCGTTGAATGCGATCTTGAACCTCCCGAGCCTGGAAAGGGCCAAATCGGCAGCCATTCGACTGAGGGATACCGGGCAATGGAAAGCCCAATTTTATGGTCATTCCAATATACTTCAGCATGATAAGACGATTCCAAAGAAATCGGATCTATGCAAATCTCATGAGTATAGACACACACCCTTCGAGGCCCTGATCCCAGATAGGGAGGAATGGCGCAGGGCCGACCGGGCTCGGAGGGTACTGATATACACGAATTAATATCATTTTGATGACAAATTTATATGAAAACAAGAGAGAAAGCTATAGTCTATTCAAAGTTGAACTTTCTGTTCAAAACATATTAAAAGAGAATGTCTCTAAAGATTATGAAATGAACGTCCGATTTTTAAAGGGATACGACCACAGCCCAAACCGTAAGTATTCCGCAGTTTTCCTTTGGGGGTCTAACCGCCCACGAAGAAACGACATGTCCCCGCAGTGGCCCCAATCAGCTCCAACATCAATATTTGGTAAAAAAAAAATCTATTAAATGCTTAACTTCTAAAGTGGTTTGAAGAAGGCCTATGCAGAAATCAAAAAGAAATTTCGATATCCCTCATAATTTTGGGGCTACATTTAAAATTAAATTTTTGAATCATTAGTTAATTCTAAGTTAAGTCTTAAGTTTTATTTTTTAAGTTTTTAAAATTTTTTAAAGTATTTTTAATGAATTTATTTAGATTTTTTAAGTGATTGCTTCGCATGTTGCGGGAGCCTGCTGAGAGAGCGAAACCCAGAGAGCGGATGCCAAGAGAGCGACGGCCGAGAGAACAACAGCCAAGAAAACTGATGATGGGGAGGGGTAGTGCTGAGAGGAAAAGGGGAGGGGAAAGGGACAATTTAAGTTAAAATTGATTTTGGATTTTAAAAACTTATACTGCTGCTCCGATCAATATGATTTTCGATCAGTAGTCAGTTCTGTGGATCAAATGCTTAGGTTTTATTTTTCAAAAAGTATTTTTCATTTTGTAGCAGAAGTAAAAAGCCTATATAATTTCCGCCATGGAAGAAAGTAGAAAATTACTAAAAATTCTTACGAAGATGCGAGCAAGACAGATATATGTCAGCTGCAATGAGCAATTAATGAGCAAAATTGTAAAAGCCGATTGGCACTTTTAGTATTTTTTTTGGTATTTAAAATAACAAATAAATACCTTCAAACGGTACTACCTGGACCGATGAGCAATGAGCAAAATTGAATCTAAAAAGTACAATTTTGTCATTCATTACAGCTGCAGAGAAATGAGATCAACTAAAGAAATTAATTTGATTGTTTTTCTATAAATATTCAAACTTTTTGCGACAAATTAGGTGCTATAAACTAAAAAAAGCGGCCTAATTACTCCGTTGCGAACTAAAAATATCGCTTATACTTCAAAATTAAGACATTAATGCGTCTTTAAAATATAAAATGGCCTTTCTAGAAATTACTGCCGGATATGAAAAAATTAAAAACATTTAAATATGTACTTTGTACAGCCCAAAACATTTTAAAAACGAGTTAAAAATTTTCTTGGACGTTGATGCACTATGGTCAGTACAAACAAGTGGCCCTTACGACACCAAGCAAAGCTTGTTACGCGCGGAGCCCTAAACTGTTTTGGGCAAGTAAGCGGAATCGCGGACATGGAGAAAATACGATTTAACAATAGACAGTTTAAAATACATGCTTATAAAGAATTTATAAATTATTTGAAGACAGAAAATACATAAGTTTATTATAATTAGTAGCATTGGGGGTATCAAACAGTAAGACATGGCACAGTGAATTATAGTCGTCACACAGAACACGAAAAGGATCATGCAGGGCATAATTAGATCTACATATTGGCAGGGACAACGGACGAAAACGGCGAACTGTTCTACAGGGTACATTCCAGTTAAGTGAACTAAGAAGGAAAGGGGAGTCGACATCACCATTAATAAGTTTATGTAAGAACATAACTCCATGACACTTTCTACGATGGTAGAGGGTTGGTAAGTCGAGCAGGCGCAACCTCGCAAGATAAGAGGGCAGTCGACTACCTGTGTCCCAGTGTAATCCCCTCAGGGCAAATAAAAGGAATTGTTTTTGGACAGACTCTAACATATTTTGGTAACAGCTAATTTGAGGAGACCATATACAAGAGCAATATTCCATAGACGGACGAACAAGAGAAACATACAAAAGCTTTGTTGTGTACGGATCATCGAACTCCTTTGACCAACGTTTCATAAATGCAAGAAGACTTCTGGCTTTATTAGATATAGTAGATATATGGTCTTTAAAACTAAGTTTATGATCAAATAAAACGCCAAGATCCTGAACTGATAAAATTCGTTCAAGGGCGTTATTTCCAATAGAATAAGAAAACAGAGATGGATTACAACGATAAAAGGTCATAAAGTTACATTTAGAATAGTTTAAATTTAACATATTAATCATGCACCACGTATACAAACAGTCAAGATCTAATTGGAGGTCATTAAATGAGCTAGGCAAACACATGGACAAACATAGCTTGACATCATCAGCATACATTAATACGGTAGACGATTTTATAACATTAGGTAGATCATTAATCATTAAGCCAAAGAGTAAAGGACCCAGGTGGCTACCCTGTGGCACTCCAGAAGTAACATTAATTATTTTGGAAATTCTATTGTTAAAACAGACCATTTGAGTTCTATTAGAAAGGTAGGAAAGTATCCAGTCAAGTAGGTTTGGAGGAAACCCTAAACGGGACAATTTAAAAATAAGAAGTTTATGGTTCACAGAATCAAAAGCTTTAGAAAAATCAGTATAAATCACATCAGTTTGATGATGTGTCAGGAAGCCTCTAGTAATTAAAGATGTAAATTCTAATAGGTTTGTAGAAGTAGAGCGACGTCTAGTAAAGCCATGTTGACACGGAGAAATAATAGACCGGCAATGATGCTGCAACTGACAGGTAATAATTTTTTCGAAAAGTTTAGGAATTGCACTGAGTTTTGCAATACCACGATAATTTGAGATATCGGACTTGTTCCCTTTTTTAAACAATGGAACAATAAACGATTCCTTCCATATGGATGGAAATCTTCCTTGACTTAGCGACAAATTAAATATTAATGTTAAGGGAAAAGCTAGATAAGTCGAACAATTCCTCAGTATACAACTTGGTATTTTGTCAGGACCCGGTGAAAAAGAGAGCTTAAGAGTATCAAGACTCTGAAGAACATCAGATATATTAATCACTGGTTTGAAGATAGAGTTCAGATGAGGTAGTGGGTATGGATAATTATTATCAATAACACCATTGCATTCCGTATAAGTCGATTGAAAAAAATCAGCAAATAGGTTGGAAATCTCATCGTCATCAGATGCAATATTATTATTAAGAAAAAGAGAATGAGGGAAGCAATTAGATTTCCGCTTAGAATTGACAAAAGAATAAAAAAGTTTAGGATTACTTTTGAAATCACGCTTACAACGAGACAGGTAATTTTGATAACAGTCAGAATTGTGCTGGACAAATTCCGCCTTAGCAGAACTATATTTGGCCCAGTCCGTCAGCAAGCCAGAAATTTTGAACCGTTTAAAAAGTCTGTTTTTTTATTTTTTAGATAGGATAGTTGACGAGTAAACCATGGAGAGCTATACGAATTCTTCAAGGAGGAAAGAGGGACATGTAAATCAAATAGACGATAAAGGACTTTATAAAAATACTCAACTGCATCATCAACAGGAAGTTCTACAAGATAGGACCAATTAATTGTCGATAAAGATTCAACTAGTTTGGCATAGTCAGTCTTTTTAAAACACAAACTAGGATGTACATTTATTGTAGTTCTGGGAGCATTAAAAAATCCATTTATACAGAGCTGAAGGGTAGGATGATGACAATCTTCAGGTAGAGATAGGGGCGGAATTCGACTAACTTCAACATCGATACCATCAAAGACGAAGATTAAGTCAAGGAGACGACCAATATGATTGGGAATCCAGTTAACTTGCTGCAAGGATAGTTCAACAAGACCATCAACAAAGTCATGTTGCATCCTAGTAATCATTGCCAATGAATCATTACTCTCCAACCAAGAAATATTGGGAAGATTAAAGTCACCGAGCACAATGAGTTGGTCAGTTTCAGCAAGCAACAAGGAGATAGACTGTATGGCGGACAGGTGCAATATATAAACGTTAAATTCGGAGTTAGGGGGTATATAGGAGCAAGTTAAAAAAATTTTATTTTTAGGGAAAGATAATTTTACACAAATAAATTCAATACCTGATGAACCAGAAATATTAATAAGCTCGGAAGTTAAATCGGATTTGACTCCAATAAGAACGCCTCCACCTCGACGGGTATGACGATCATTCCGATAAACAAAAAAGTTATTTGACAAAATCTCACTATCGTGTACAGATGGGTTAAGCCAGGTCTCAGTGAATACAATAACATTGGCTTCAAAAATTGAGCTGTTTTTATAAAGCGTTGAGAGTTTACTAAGAAGCCCCCGTACATTTTGATAGTGGATTATGAAATTTAGTTTTTTGAATTTGAAGCAGAGCTGGGCGCCGACAAGGAAGTGATGGGAAGCGAACTATTTTTTTTATATATTCGTGAACAATTATATTAGCAGGCCAAAAATTAGGGTCAAGAAGTTTGGAGAAGAGTTCATCCGGAACAAGAATTTTAAATGAAGAATAATCTCTTATTTGTTTAAAATTAAATTTAGTGATGTCAACACCTTTTTGATTGGGAAGGGAGAGTTTTGAGACAATATGATACATCACGTCGTTGACTGTGAGTGCTGCATTTAATCTTGACACAAAAATAGACTTCCTAGGTACCATGAGAGTGAGTGGTACCGGAGGAGAGGGAGCTGGGCTATTACTGTTCATCCTAGGGATCATGCTAGAAAGTGGAACAGGAGGAGGTATAAGGGTATTATCTAGGGGCAGAACGAGGTGCGGCTGGACCCCCGAAGTGGCAACAGCCGGCGACCGATTAGTAGGCCCTAAAGACTCAGGCGAAGCTACGTTCAGCGAGTCTGGCCGAGATTGCATTCTGACATCGGTCGTTGATGATTCGCTCCCATTGGGATCGTCCTCATCGCACGACATATAGCTTGCAGTAGGGCTGGGAAGAGAGGTTGCTCGAGAGATCTGGAACATGTAGAGAAATATTAGGCAGTGTAGGATTACGATTTATATTTAAAGATATTTGATTAAGAAGGATACGACCTTTAAAGTTTGAGTCGAAAACATTAAACCTACTTAATAAGTCCGTAAATCCAGCACGTAAGGCCTGGAACTCAAGCTCCATTTGCCTCATAAAAGATCTAATATCAATTTTGATATGTAGGCATGTAGGGCACGTCCAGTCCAGGTTGGCATTAGACCTAGTACGATCCGCAATTTGGGCCGCACTATGCCCAAAGTCAACACACTTAGCGTGCGCAATGTTCTCACATAACCAGCAATTAACAATCGGCTGACGAGAAGTGATTTTGCCAGTAAATAGGCAACCAGCAACACAGCAAGCAGACATTGTTACAAGTTAAAGTAAGATAAAAATGTAGAATGTAGAATGTAGAGAAATGTAAGCAGAAAGCTTTAGATGAGTGCCAACAAACAGCTGAGTGGCTATGAGGGCGCCGAGGAAAGAAAGAGCGCGATAAGAGGAAAGAAAGAGCGTGATAAGACCAAATCAGCAAAGAACCGTTAACTCGAAAATGAGAGCCGGTGACTGAAATTGGGAGATGAGCAGAACAAACAGTGCGAGAGAGCGCCAAAACGACAATGTAAATAAAAAACAACAACAATGCACAATGCACTCGCGTCGTTAACTATTTTTCAATATCTTTATAAAGACGATGGTTTTAACACAAATCACTAATTTGCATTCAAACGGCGGGCTCAACCGAGTTGAGAATGAAAACTTAGGGAATATAAAAAATCGAAAATTTCGACACTAAGCGAATAAATGTGGGAGCGAATGTAAAACACGTCCGTATACAACAGAGAGTGGAACAACTAGGACTGATTTCATGGCATTACACACTATTAATTTTATAGTTTTTAACCCTAATGTTTTGACCAGTTAAAGTTATTTGAATTATAAAGTTTAAATTTAACGTTTAAATAAGTGAACATGCCATCTTATTCGAACGAATCCCAGTACGGCTCCCTTTCTAAGCCTCTAATGAATGAGCCGAACAATATAGTGGAATAACCGCATCAGCAAAGCCAACATGTTTCCAAGCTAATTATTAATCTTATAGGGTCTTCCCACAGAGCTCCATCCACCATCTACCATCCGTTTAACCGATGGTCCGTAAGGTTTTGCCGTTCCGAAAATTTCCCAGTTAGTCCGCCATTCAATTTTGACGGACATTGACGGGCTCTTTTATGCGATAGTTAGGCGATGTTTTCTCGGTGAAACTCTGAATTCTTCCTCTTGACTGTAAAAATTGGAACGATGACTACGAGAACAAATCAAATCAATCAAATCAAAAATTAAATAATGCTTAAGTTCATTGTTTTTTGGCTTTAGTTGACTTATTTGTAGTTTGTAATGAGCGGAAAAGCATTTGCCAACAAGTGGCTACGTGTGGGCCAAAATATAAGCTGTTCTGCGTACGAAAACATCAATGTTTGCAGCGAAGTCTCACTTCGTAAATAATAACTAATATTAATTAAAAGTGCACTCCTATAAAGTTCCAAAGTTGCTATAAATTACCAAAACCTCATTAATTTGGTTTTGTTTAAAAATTTTTCATATTAATATTGGCTCGACAGAGGCGTAGTAAAAGCGGAGTGTGGGGTACGGGGGGTTAGGCTCTCCCCAGTCAGCAATATGTATGCATACTCGATATAGGATATGTTATAAAACTTATATGTTTTTTAACTATTATCTTATGCTATCTTACGCCAGTGCACAGTGTAAGATTTTGCCAATCTAGGGGGACTTAAATCAGTAGGAGTCGTATTTTTAAAGATATCGGCTTCAAATTTGGAGTGAATATTCTAGTAAGCCCAACGATTATGTTGGGCATAAAAAAATGGGCGTGGCACTTTTGGGGGCGTTAAAAATTGAAAAAAACTGCTTTTTTAAAATAAAAACTTAAAAAAAAATATTTAAAAAAAATTTTCGGCATTTTTAACTATTTTCGTATTTTTTGTTATAATTTTCGCCAACTTAAAAAATTTTGTTTTTAATTTTTGGAGACCACTTTTTTGTTTTTTTTTTTGGAAAATGTTGAATTTTGGGTATTTGCTCATGTTTTTAGCTGTAACTTCGATGTTATAAGCTGAGCAGCTGCAAATAAGGTTTTATATTAAAGATAATTCATAACAAAAACAAAAAAAAACTTTGGTTTATATTTTTAAGATTTTTTTTTATTAAATGGTAACAATTCAAACTTCATAGAAAAATTGTACTACTTTTTTTTGGGCAAGCTAGTCAGACTCCGAATTCGAGTCACAGCTGTCGTCAGTGTTTCCACCTTTTGATACAAGTTGAGACACATCTTCTGGGAGCTTTAAGTGTCTAGTTTTTGGTGGTGCTCTCAAACTTGCTATAAATGGATCGGATGATATTAGTAATTTTAGTATGCTGCCGCAAGGTATTGTACTGGTGCATTGATAATTTACTGTCTATCATAAGGGCAAGTGCTTGATCTGCTGAAAGGCGTTTTGCAGTGCTCTTAGAAGATAATTTAGCTTTCCTAATTATAGTCCCCGTCGACGCGGGAGCATTTGATAATTCATTAATTAATTTAGCTGAATCCCGTTTACCTTCCGCCCGCAAAGCCTGTTCTGCGGCTGATAGCAATTGATCCTCATCTATCGTTGACAACAATTCTTGGCTTTTCCTCTTTTGTGTTTTAGGACAACACTCAGAATAGGCTTTTTGTGTCCTCCCTCTTGTACTTGAGGTGGAAGCAATGACATCAATGCGATAGTCTTCGCCATTTAATGTGACCTAAAGCCAACTTGCATTATGAGCAAAAAACCTGGCCTTGTCTCTCCTAGATTTCTCAAATCTGTTTTGAAACTCTAAAGACAGTTTACTCATGTGTAATTTCAATTTGGAGTGATCAATGTCATTGCCAAACACCATCACTGCGTGCTTTACAAGAGCGTCTCGCTGAGCGGTTTTTATGTTTTTCGACCAAACCTCGAAAAATGCATCACGGCTTATTTCAGTCATTTCTAAATAGAAGGTCTTTGGGCAAAGTATGGGCAAGATTTTATTTTAGATTCTGAATCAGAATGAATGCGTGCGAATGATGTATGTTCTGGTTGGATAGAATGCGATAGAATAATATAAGTTTTTTTCTACCAAAAAACAGAAATATGAAAAAACACACTTACTTTTTGGCACTTTTTTCAAAAAAAAAAAAAAAATATTTTTGGTCCCAAAAAAATTCTTTTGTTTTTAAAAGTAGATTAAGAATTGTCCAAAGTTTCTGGGAAAAATAACTTTTGGCTGCTCCCACTGATCACGCGATGCAATTGATAAGACTAAACTTTGTCAACTGTTGCTCGCTTCCCAGTCCAATTTTGCATGCATTTCTAAAGTCCAACTTTAAAAACCGTTATCTTCCAAAAAAAATTATTTGTTTTGTTTTGTGCCTGTTTTCGTAATAGTTGAACATTTCTAAAAGTGCTGCTAAAAGCTCATCGACCTCAAAAATAGTTCAACTTTTGCTAAAAATCCCGCTAGATTGGCAAAATCTTACACTGTGCAGTGGGCCATTGCTTGGTCCCTTTTTTCGACCTTTTTTTAGTCAGAAGTTTGCAACGCAGTGAAGGAGACTTTTCCGACCCCAAAAAGTATACATATATATTCTTGATCAGCATGACTAGACGAGTCGATCTAGCCATGTCCGTCTATCCGTCCGTTTCTACGCAAACTAGTCCCTCAGTTTTAAAACTATCGTCTTTCTATCGCAAGTAGTATATAAGTCGGAACCAGCCGAATCGGAAAATTATCTAAACTAATATAAGTGCTCCAATAAAAAATGGGTCAGTGGTAAATTCCTACCAGAGCGAATTGACATAAAAATCTAGAAAAATCAACATAATTCTGAAATAATTAGGAGACGTATGTGAGGTACAAATTAGAACAATAAACGACCCCAAAGTGCCCCATAATTCGATTTGTTTTTTTTTTAATTCTTTCTTTTGCCATTTCTTTGTTATAAATGTTGTTAAAATGGTTAAAAAGAATTATGATCATAATCTTATGGCATAGCCGCAACTAACTGCATTTAAATTTTTTTGAAATTCAGCCTCCTTAACCAAGTCCCCAATATTTTCCAATTTGGTTGTGTGTGACGTCACGGCCTCCACATATGTATGTATGTATGTTCTGCTGGCGCACTTTGCATTAAGTCGTAAATGTGTGTATGTAGCATTTTAAGTGTGACCGCGCAAGGGAAAAAATGAAAATACCAGTCACAAAAAATTTAAAATGCGCGGTTAAAAAATCGATTATATCGCAAATCTTTTCTTTTGTTTTCAAATGTTGAGTTATCTACAAACTTTGGATTTGTAAAAAACAAAAATAAACAATGCTATGTACACACACACGCACGAAATATGTATATCCAAAAAATCAAGATAATACTGATATCCTTTTGCTAAAAGAATATTTAATTTACATTTCCACAACAGATTTAAGACGTTTTGTAACCGATTTTTGTGATTTAAAATTCAAATCGCATTGATAATATTAAAAGAACATTAAATATTCAAACCAATTGATTCTCACGCTCTTTATTACACGTTCCTCATATTGTTTAAACAAATGCAAATGTATATATTGTTTAAACAAATGAAAATGTTTAAACAATTTGATTCACGGCGTCCCCCACCTGTCTTTATTAATATAAAGCAGCGCTCGGCAGCGCCCTATTAAGTGAGCATAGGGATTTGCTCTGCCCACGCGCTGCTCGCTCACGTATAACGTAGAACAGCGGTCTGCACACACACATCAATGAGCTGCCCAGTGCAAATTACTCACACAAATATAAAACAAAAAATAAAGGTATGGAAATCTATGTAGCTATTCTACAACATACATACATATTTTCTATCTTAATTTCCGCGGGCGAAGCTGCGGGCCACCTTGCTAGTATCTAATAGCTCCCATAGGAATAATCGGAAAAATAATTGAAAAACTGATAACTTCGTTGTTTTTCGACATATTACCTATTGCTCTTGGGAATATTATTTTTTTAACTGTCCTAAATTTCGAATTAAATTTTATAAAAATTGGACAACTATATCATATAGCCCCCATAAGAACTAAAGGGAAATTAGTCGGAACAAAATTATAGCCTTGTTAATTTTTATTGTATTTACTTCTTTTCTAAAATATATTTTTATTTTATTATTTCAGAATTTCGAATTAAATTTAACATAAATCGGACGGCTATATTATATGGCTGCCTTAGGAAGCATCGATCAAATAATGTCAAAATAATACGTAAACTGCTATAATTTTGTTTGTTGCAAATCTAAGTTTAACATTTTTGTAATTTCAAAATGCATATGAATGATCTGCATACGTATATAAACTTCGGCTGACCGAAGTTAGCTTCCTTTCCTGTTAGATTTTACTCTCTCAACTTTGTACGAGCGCACGGTGCAACTATATGTCTAAGGTGGTCTCAACGCAAGATCTGCTCTCTTTTGAGGACGCCATTTGTGCCAGTCTCTATCTAGCTCTCATTCTATCGCTTAAGAGAGACAGAGAGGTAAACATATTTAACGTTCTCAGCAGAGCTGACGAGACCACCTTATATACATATGTATTTGCACTATGTGCGAGCGCGCTCAGGGCGAAGAGAGGAAAGAAGAGGACAAAGAGAACGTTCGTCAGCGGTTCTAGAGAGAAGAAGAAGATTTTCGTGACGGTCATGAATTGGTTTTACTCCGTCCCCGAAAATGCATAACGCGCCTAAAGAAGTTTCACTTCAAAAAAATTAGAAGAACGCACTTTTACGACGGTTTTTCCGAGTTGAAATCCCCCTTCGTTAAAGTTAAGTGAACAACTGCTCTTCATGTCAGCTGTTATTGGATGGTAGATGATGGATGTGCTCTGTGGGAACACGAGTTTCACATTCGTCAAAAATCCCAACCGTGTCACACGGATGGACTGTATGGGAAGAGGCTATAAGAGTTATTGTGTGGGTCTTTCGGTTTATTCAAAGATGCAAAAAAGTATCGCAGCCTTTTGAGATATAGTATTAGAGAACTGAATTTGTTCGAGAAAGTAATGGAAGTAATCCAATCTTACGAATTCAGTGAGGTCATAAGCAAAATCCGAAAAAAATATAAATCGGTATCTACGAATGTACAACACTCAGGGTGATATGTGAGTGGGGGGAAAAGGTAGGACTTATTATCAATCTCTTTATGAAGTTATACAAGGTACCGAAATGGACCCTGTCGAAAATTGGCGCAACCAGGCTGACCCCGAAAACACAGGTCAAATACCTCGGCATAATACTGGACTGCAAGCTGCCATGGAGATCCAATGTAGTGGAAAAAGTGAAAAAGGCCACGTGGAGCTGTATTTTTATTTGTTATTATTATCCTAGCACAGCAAATTTACACTTACAGGGGTGGTCAAAAGTATTTTCACAAACTTTAATGTTAACTGTACTCATATTTTGAACTTATAATATAAACTTTTGGCACCTATAGAAAGATCACTTCAATTCCGTTTAAATGACACAAAAATGTTCTGTAGCAATAGTCACATATGGGACGTTCCATATCAACCCGGCAACCTCCTTTTTTAATTTTTAAGTGGAAAGTACCAAATTGATTGGAAAGCTCTTTGGATCCAATATCTTGCCTCACACCTATTTTGCCAAAGTTACCACTCTTGGCGATAGAAAGAAAACACAAAATGAATATTATTTTTCAAACGGAAGACTTAATTTAAATGGTTCAAAAGCAGAAAAATCTGTCTTGCCGTTTACGAGAAAAAAATTGATTTTATTGGACCATAGAAGACCAAGCGTTAGATACCCTTAGCACGCAGTGTGTCAGTGCGGATCTATTGGGTTCCCAGCCACCGATAGCGAATGAAAAAACGGAGCGGTATCTGAAGAAACAGGCGGACACGCGAAAAGCAGGTGAAGGAGTACCAAATTTCTGAATTTTTTTTTTGAATTTTTTCCTATATCCACCCAATTGGGCCAGTTTTATTTTAAAGTCAATTGATAAGAGCTTAACTTTGCCATATATATATATGGACGTTGATGCACTACGAGAAGTACAAACAAGTGGCCCAACGACACCAAGCACGTGCTTGTTACGCGCGGGGCCCTATTATCAATTTGTTAAGAAATACGATTTCGCGAGGAAGAATACATAAAGCAAAAATAATGACGGGACACATAATAAAAACAAGAGAGAACTCTATAGTCGGGTTGGTGTCCCGACTATCTAATACCCGTCACTCGGCTAAATGGAGTGCGAGGGAGATGTAGATATAAACTTTGATGAGGCTTAACTTTTTAACGAATGGTCCGATTTAAAAAATGTCTTCTACATTTCGATAGATATAACTAAGGACAACAAAATTGCATTTATACTTATCCAAAATCTTTAAAAATGTGGGCGCCAGATACATTTTAGTATCGTCTGTGGGCGATTATGGGTGATTGTGGGCGTTAGAGATGGCGTGGCACTCGGCTGAAATAAATTTGCGCTGCGTAGGAAGCCCAAAAATATGTGTTGGTAATCCCAACTTTCTAGCTTTTGTAGTTTCCGAGATCACAGCGTTCATACAGACAGACAGACAGACAGACGGACATGGCTAGATCGACTCGGCTAGTGATCCTGATCAAGAATATATATACTTTATAGGGTCGGAAAAGCTTCCTTCTAGCTGTTACATATATTTGCACGAATACAATATACCCTTTTACTCTACGAGTAACGGGTATAATTAAGATGCAATTAGGAGTGAAGCAAATGAGTTAAAATATTAGTTTTTAATACCGGGATAGAAGTTGAAATGCAAATTAAATGATAAAGGTTGTTATAATTATTACATAGAATGCAAAAGGGCTCGTGCAGACTAAAATTTGATGTACATCGTGGCAAATTAAGAGGATAATAATTATTTATTTATTTATTTATTTATTTATTTCGCCAACAGACTTCATGTCCTTTACTGGCTACTTAACTAACTCTTAACTAATTACTAATTCTAGAGAAATATAATAACAGGGCTATCTTGTTGCTATCCCTGGACGAACTTGGGTCCAATCGCATGCTAAGTGGCAGACTATTGAACAGATGTAAAGCTCTGTACATAGGCTCATTTAGAGCGTAATTTGTTCTGTGTGTAGGGATAAAAAAAGGTACAGTGGTTCTTAGAGCCCTACTAGGCACGGATAGGCTAATAATATTAAGCAAAATAGGGCAATCAATTTTGCCGGAAAGTAGGTCTAATATAAAAAGCAGCGCAATTACACTCCTACGATCTTGTAATGTTGCAAGCTGTACAAGGCGACACCTAGCAGCATAGGAAGGAGTGGGATCACGGAATCGGAGGCTTTGAAGGGCGAAACGGAGGAAAAGCTTTTGCACTCGTTCTACCCGACGAATGTACACAAGTCCAGTCGGGTTCCAGACAAATGCAGCATATTCTAATTTAGAACGAACAAATGAGAAGAATAGAGTAAGCTTAGTGTATGGGTCAGCGAAGTGAGTTGTGTTGCGCTTGATAAATCCGTACATGGCATATGCTTTAGGTATGATGTAGTTTATATGTTCAACGAAGAGAAATTTCGAATCAAAAACAATTCCTAAATCCAGGCACTCGTTTTTTGTGGCAAGGAGATGGGAATTAATTGAATACGAGCAGATAACATTATTTATACGCTTGCTGTATCTTACTAAAAAGCATTTTGAAAAATTTAAAGGAAGCATATTTCGGGAGCACCAATTACCTAATCTATTTAAGTCATTCTGGAGGAGTAAACAGTCTGAAGTTGAATTAACGGACTTGAATAATTTGAGGTCATCTGCAAATAATAGAAACTCAGAATCATGTATGGAATTACTTATATCATTTATAAATAAAATGAATAGAAAGGGCCCTAAAGCACTTCCTTGAGGGAGGCCAGACGTTGCCACATACGGGTTCGAAAAAACCCCATTATTTTCCACTTTGTATTCTCTATTGGTTAGGTAGGACCTAATCCAATCTAAGATTAGAGAGTGGAATCCCATTTTTTGAAGCTTAGCTAATAAAGCAGTATGACAGACTTTATCAAAGGCTTTGGCAAAGTCGGTATAGACTACGTCTACTTGGTGATGATTCACAAAAGAATTTATGCAGAAGTGATTGAAGGTTGCTAAATTAGTGGTAGTCGATCGTCCTGGCATAAAACCATGCTGGTTAGGGGTAATAGAGCGGCCCACAAGAAATTTTAGCTGCCTAGCCACAATGCGCTCAAACATTTTTGAAATGTTACTCAGCTTGGCAATTGGTCTGTAATTAGATATGGAACTTTTTACACCTGATTTGAGAATTGGGGTCACTGTAGCTAACTTCCATCTATGAATGAACATACCACTGGAGAGGGACTTATTAAAAATTATTTTGAGGGGGTCACATAGAACATCAATACAATTTTTTAGAATAAAGGGAGAAAGGCCATCGCAATCCATATGTTCTGAGTCATTTAAGCTCGCAGCAGCAATATGGCAGTCAAAGTCGGACACATTTAGATTTCCTATATTTAATAGAGAGTCGATGGAAAGAAGGGTTTCATCATCATTCCAAGACGAAGTTGGCTCGAAATTGGATGAAAAAAATTTAGCAAACAAGTTAGCAACCTCCAAGTCCGAGGAAGCCATTTCACTATTAAGAGACATGTGGGAAGGAATGTTCGATGTTCTTCTTTTGGAGTTTATAAAGTGCCAGAAGGATTTGGGATTCATACGTAATTTACTTTCAACATCTGACATATATTGGCTATAAAGAAATTTGTTTAAGAACTCGAATTCACGCTTGTGCAGCTTGTATCTTTCAAGATCGGCAGGGTCACCGCTCTCAAGGTAACGCTTGTAAAACTTATTACGGAGATTCTTGTATTTTTTGAGTCCCCGCGTATACCAGGGTAGTTTATAAGAACTTTGAACTCTTTTTTTAGCATACCTACTAATGATAAGAGAAAGCACAGAAATAAAATGATCATAGCTAGCCTCAACATTAGCATGCGAAAGGCTATCGACCCAATTAATATTAGAAATATCATGTCGAATAGAATTTAAACTATTAGCACTTATATACATTAAAGGTGTGAGTGATTTGTTAGCTGAGTAAATATGACATGTTATTAATAGTAATAAAGGCTGATGATGAGCATCACACTCTGAGAGTCGAATATTACTACAACTTAAATCTGTTCCTAAATCCGTGCTAATAAAAATTAAATCTAAAAGCCTATTTAACTTATTGAATATACTGTTAATCTGAACTAGACCCATACTAAAAAGATCATCAATTAGTAGAATTTCATGAGGCAGATTACGTGTTAGTCTAACGTGTTAGTCTATTACGTGTTAGTCTAACGGGAACATTAAAAGTTAGGCGGCTTACAAGTTCTACAGAATCAATATCAACTCTTATAAGATTATGCATAAAAATAATACCAAGCATTTTTCTACGATTTGCAAGTGTCGGTAAATTAAGCAATAATAATCTACTCTGATAGGAAGGTAGCCTTACGTTTTGATCCCAGTTCAAACTACGAAGGGCAAAAAGAAGAAAGAAGAAAAGAAGAAGGGCTCCAAACCGAACAACCATATTCCAATATAGGACGGACAAGGGAGGTTGTTCAAGAAGAACACTTTTTGATAATAAATCTAATACTTTACGAGTTCAGTACATGTCAATATGTTAATTGATCTGGAGCCGTAAATAACGATCTGTAACTCACAAACCTACAAGGGTGCAGTGCTAACACTTGTAATCTTAAGTACAGGCGACTTGAGCCTAACCTAAATATAGTTCTCACACTGCACAAAGGGTCGCCTTGCAGGAGACCGTTGATAAGGCTCCCGCTCAGGCAAACAGATGTGGTCTCTGCGTAGACCATAGATAAGTATATAATAAGAATTTCATGTTAGTTACGTAAGCAAAGACTTATTGAAATAAAATCAGTTTTTATATAGAACTCAAACGTGAAGGTTGTATTCCTCATTATTGGGATTCTCCTTCCATTTTGGTCCTTCGAGCCTTTGATTCCTTGCGGAACAATTGGCCAGACCTCTCTGTAGTCTTCCCCCACCAGTGGTAAGAGACTCAGAGATATTCTGCACCTTAAAAATTCTGCTAAGTGCTAGACGCTTGCAGCTAAAGGTAGCAATAGATTCACACGATTGTTTTCCCCCACCAGAGGTAAGAGACAAAGTGTTGAACAAATAAAAGCAAATAGACAAGTAAAGAGTCTTTTTTGTTTTTAAGCACCTTAAAGATTTTGTTTTTAACAGCTAAAGGTTGCTAAAGTCGGTAGGGCGTTTCCAAGGCCTTAACATCGGATTAATATATAGAAAATATAGTGATTTATATATTAAAACCAATAAGTTGGTAAGGCGTGTCCGTGGCCAAAACAGCGGATATAAATTTTGTGAAAAGTGCATTAAAAAAAGTTCCCACAAAATAAGATTTGTAATAAGTGCCTAATTACAAATGCAATACTCTTGCATTGGAAAAAGAAAAAATCCACAAGGGAAACAAAATCCAAAAATTTGGAAAAATAAGGGTGAAAAGTGCCTACAAATGCTATAAAGCCAAGAAGCTATAAAGCATAAAATTAAAAAATCCGACTAAATAAAAATATTATTATTAAAGAAAAAAGTGCACAATAAATAATAATATTACCATTAGCTTTGACTATGGTTAACAAGAGCCTGCAATATAAAGATAGATATTTGCAAAAGGGCCTTGAATTGAATTGCAATTAAGCATTCAACTCCAATAATTTGGATTATGGAAACGTATGTAGTTTCCTAAAACTGGCAAATAAGCCGGAAGATGCTAGATTGCATTTTTAATATCCTGAATCTGGGATAAAACAAAAACATCGAAGCTACCGAGAGGACGATCTCGGCACCACAACTTCATTTCATCTTGGAAGTCGTCGCCAAGAGATCATCCAATTCACCGCTACAACGAAGTCGTCGACAGCATCCTGGAAATCAATGGGATAAGTCAACGTTATCAACAGATAAGTTCGATATTAATGATATAGTTGTAAAATGGACGATGTCGTCCGATGAAAGTTATTTTCTTGCAAAGGTGGCTTTCTTAGAAAAAGTCGAGCAATTAAACAAATATCTCGATGAGACAGTAAATAATTTGACTGGCTGCAAGGATTCTCTTAACATAAGAAGAAATAAGATTAACTATTTAGCTACAAAATTGTTTAACGTGGTGGAACAGGCTAGATGTTATTTTGAAAGTCGTGAATTTGAACGCATTATTGATGAATTAGAATTCGATGTTCAAAATACAGTAACGACCATAGAGAAAAGATTTCTCATTGAAGGATATTTTCCTGTGGACCTTAGGACAGAGGAGTTTGTTACTCTGGCAGAGAGACAGTTTTCAGTTTATCTCGATAAATTAATTTGTTGTAATGAATTCCAACATATAGAGAATAGTTTAGATTCAAATAAAACAGATTCACAAGTTTTATTATCGAGTCCATTAGAAGAGAAAGAGATTTCTATAGAAATTGAAGATGAGGAAATACACTGGGAAGTGAGGTTGTTTTTAGCCCACCACCCGCATTAATTGAAGAAAATGACGTTCTTACAACCGTTCATTTTGTAGAAGAAGATAAGGAAATACACTGCCATAATATTCCGCCGGCAGGACCTCACTTGGTAAGCGAGGTTGTTTTTAGTTCACCATCCGTATTAGTTGAGGTAAATGACGTTCTAACAACCGTTCATTTAGTAGAAGAGTCAATAGACAAGGAATTAATAAGTCCTAAGTCAATTAGGATAATCAAGGCATACTTTCGGGCCAAGTTTTATCATTACAAATTTATGAAGCAAAGTAGTTTCTATTTAAGAATGATTTGGTGCCCATTAAAACTATGTCCTGCTGATCGTGCAGTTAATATTAAACGGTTAAAGAATGAAAAAGAGTACATGAAAAGGCATCATGTTAAAATAAAAGATTTAATATCTTATGATTATAAATTTGATAATAATCCAAGACCGTTGCAAGGGGTCTAAATATATAAGTTAAAAAGCAAATACAATATATCGAATTAAATATACAGTCCACTAATTTTATATTTGCATTGTTAACAAAAAGAATCTATGTAAGCAATAACTCCTACACCGCATCTTGCTTGCCGCCCTTGGCAGAATGTTCAAGAAGAACACTTTTTGATAATAAATCTAATACTTTACGAGTTCAGTACATGTCAATATGTTAATTGATCTGGAGCCGTAAATAACGATCTGTAACTCACAAACCTACAAGGGTGCAGTGCTAACACTTGTAATCTTAAGTACAGGCGACTTGAGCCTAACCTAAATATAGTTCTCACACTGCACAAAGGGTCGCCTTGCAGGAGACCGTTGATGGGAGCCTCAGGCAAACAGATGTGGTCTCTGCGTAGACCATAGATAAGTATATTATAAGAATTTCATGTTAGTTACGTAAGCAAAGACTTATTGAAATAAAATCAGTTTTTATACAGAACTCAAACGTGAAGGTTGTATTCCTTATTATAGGATCTCCTTTCAGAGGTAAATAATAATTTGGTTATATAAGGGTCGTCAAATTCTTTTGACCAACGCTTTATAAACCCAAGAACACTCATAGCTTTGTTGACCGTCAGTATTATGTGGCAGTCAAATTTAAGCTTTGGGTCCAGAAGAACGCCTAAATCATTTACAGAATATATACGGTAGTGACAAGTTTTGAAGCAAATAACTTATAAACGTAGGCGTACCCCTATGAAAGGTCATTACATTACATTTCAGGCAGTTCAAATTTAAGAGGTTATTCTCACACCATACATGAAAATAATGAATGTCTGATTGTAGGCCGAAACCAGATTTTATATTGTTGAATGTCAAACAAAGCTTAACATAATCAGCATACATTAGTACACGAGAATGGGTTATGATAGAGGGAAGATCGTTAATAAAAAAAGTAAGCAGCAAAGGGCACAAATGACTACCCTGGGCCACTCCAGATATCACGTGGATCATTTTAGAAATAGCGTTCTTAAATATAACCCTCTGAGTCATCCCATTCAAATAACTTGAAATCCAAGTTAATTGATTACATGGAAACCCCAGCAAATAACAGAGTCAAAGGCTTTACAGATTTTAGTATATATAACATCAGTCTGCATTTTATTGTTAAATCCATTTATTACAAAAGATGACAATTCAAGTAGGTTGGTGGTAGTCAATCTTTGCTTAACAAAACCATGCTGACACGGTGATATTAGCGAGGAACATAAATGTTGCAAATGAGAAGTGATAATACGTTCAAATGCTTTTGGAGTTGCGGACAATTTAGAAATACCTCTATAATTCTGGGCATCCGCCTTCGCACACATTTTGTGAAGTGGAATAATAAAAGAATCCTTTCAGATAGTTGAAAAACATATGATAAAATAGACAACTAGTTGATGCACAAAACTTAAGCACACTCCCATGACTTACTCTTGGCATTAACAAAGTTATTGATCATTTGCGAATTCGAACTTACATAAATTTAAATATAGAAATGACTGTTAAGAAGATTAAAATATAAACGAGCCATCACGCATTTCGAAAAATCGGCTGGTTTACCCAACTTTTTCTTAAGTCTTTGGCGATTCACAAGTGAAAAAAGATCTCTGGAACTGAAGGGGAAGTTGCAGTCGAGCCGCATCGGTCAGCACGTTCTGCAGCGATGGCAGAAAGTCGCCCAAACGGCCGTTGTTGTTAGGACTAGTAACACTAGTTTACAAAATAATATTCTTGAAGCGCTCCACAGCAATTGATGGCAAATTATGCCATCGAAAAAAAAGTTAGTCGGGGCACCCGACTATAGCGTTCTCTCTTGTTTTTAAGTTAAAAATTTGCCAACTTTGAAGGGGCATAACTTTTACAAAAAAAGTCTGATTTGAAAAAGGGTTACATACTTGGTGATTGGTGTAGGTCGCTTAAGGCGCCACTGTGCGTCGGATTTCAACACTCAGTCAGATATTGATTGTTTTCAGGGATGGTGTGAGTACAACCTCTTGAATTTGAACTGCCTTAAATGCAACGTTATGGGTACTCCCACGTTTATAAGTTATTCGCTTCAGAATTCGCTACTAGACCGTATATATTCAGCTAACGTTTTGGGTGTTCTTCTGAACCCAAAACTACAATTTTACTGCCACATAATGTCCACTGTTAACAAAGCTATGAGTGTTATTGGGTTTATAATGCGTTGGTCAAAAGAATTTAATGACCCTTATGTAACCAAATTATTATTTACCTGCCTTGTCCGTCCCATTTTGGAATATTGTTCTTCGGTTTGGAGTCCACCATATCAAGTACACATTGACCGGTTAGAGTTGGTACAAAAAAATTGTTCTTTTTGCCCTTCGGGGTTTGAACTGGGATCAAAACGGGCTTTCTTTCTACCAGAGTAGATTATTATTGCTTAATCTTCCCACACTTGCAAATCGTAGAAAAATGCTTGGTACTATTTTTATGCATAATCTTATAAGAGGTGATATTGATTCTGTAGAACTTGTAAGCCGCCTAACTGTTAATGTTCCCGTTAGACTAACACGTAATTATTATCCTATTAATTTGCAACGATGTACATCAAATTTTAGTCTGCATGATCCCTTTCGCTTTCTATGTAATAACACTAGTTTACAGCCAAAATGCTCCACAACAATTAATGGAACATTTTTTTTATCGATGGGACAGTTTTTTTTTAAGATTGTTTAAAGTTCAAAATGTTAAATTTCTGACTTTTTATGATTTTTTTCTTATAAATCGGCTCATATCCGCCCAATTGGGCCAGTTTTCGTTTTTTGGTCGATTGTAAGACGGCTGTATATATCGTAAAAACTCGAATAAATCCGTTGAAAAGTCAAAAGTCATAAAAAGTATACAACCCTCAGGCCCGCCGCGCTTGCCTGGTCGAGCAACGCGGGCGATCATGTACTGACAATGAAACCCAACACCGTAGCTTCGGACCTCACGGGGGAGGTTAAACCCCAAACCGATTCCGCTACCGTCGAGGTAGGGCCGCGAACACCCAGTCAGGGTGCTCCGGCTCCGATGGGAACGGAAGGGGCTGCTAAGACCAGCACCCCACTAGACAACAAGAACAACAACCCACACAGCAGCGGAACCCAGCCGGGTACCAGCAAGGCAGCCACCGTTACGCATCAGCAGCGTAAGGCCAAGGTCAGTCGGGCCCGTTTTATTCTCGGCAAGATAGCCAAGAATGAGGCAGAGGGCAAGACTGACCAGGGCGATGCGGAGGACAAGACTCGATGCCTTGCGGAGATCGCAGAATTCGAAGAATACATGAGGACGCGCCCGGAGGCCACTGTAACAAACACAAAAAGGGACCGCTCGCATGAGGCAAGCGTGAGCGCACCGAAACGGGCAAAGGACGCACAGGGGAGGCCAAGACCGACCTCCTTTGTGAAGAAGGCCAAGAAATTCAGCGACGTAGCCAGAGACAGCCTCGCGATGGCACTGGTGGACGACCTGCACGACGACGGACGCCTGCTGTCGGAGAAGTGGGAGGAGATCGAGGTCAAGGTGGCCGACATGGTAGCTGAAAGGCTATCAGCCGTGCCAGACGGTCCGATCCCCTCCTTCGACTCGTCGGACATGGTCAGAGGGCACCGGGTGATCAAGTGCGATGACTCGTTCTCGAGGACCTTCCTGGCGGAATGCATATCCAAGATTGGAAATGCATGGGACGGCCTTAGCATTAGGCTCGTCCACGCCAGGGAGGTTCCAAGGAGGCCGCGGGCTCGCATTTGGTTGCCAAAGGGGCAGACTGACCAAGGAAAGGTGCTGTCGCTGCTGAGGGCTCAGAACCCAGAAGTGCATACTGAGGACTGGGCAATACTCAAAGTAGAGAAGGAGATGAAGACGAGCCAGCCGTTCCTCTTCCTCATCAACCAGCGCTGCCTGCCGCAGCTTGAGAAGGCCGACTACACCATCCGGTACGGCCTACGGAAGGCCAAGATCAAGGTCTTCCTGGCAGAGCCGGATGATGTTCTCGAGGAGGTCGATGACACCAACAAGCTGTTGGATGACCTGGTCATCGACGACAAGACCCCAGACATAACACCCAACACCGATGCCTAAAGTCGTGCAGATTAACCTGAAGCGCAGCATGCATGCTTCAGCCAATCTTGCAGTTCTTCTCAGTGAAAGGAACATTGACATAGGCATCGTTCAAGAACCATGGACGCGAGACAGACAAATCTCGGGTCTAACACAACAAGGATATAAACTCTTTTATACTAACTCGACAGGTAGGCCGAGAGCAGGTATTATTATAAAGAATAACTATAACGCACTTCTATGCCCCAATCTTAGCACACCGGATCTAGCAGTTGCCAGATTCGTGGCGGCGGATGGGACATCGATGGTGATAGCCTCATCCTACATGGCCCATGATGAACCGGCTCCACCTGAGCCAGTCATCAAGCTGCTGCAATGGGCGGAAGATACTAAGACGACCCTGGTGCTCGGATGCGACGCTAACGCGAGGCACGCACTATGGGGAAGCTCGGAAACCAACGAAAGGGGTGAGTCTCTTTTTGATAATATTATCTGCCGCAACATCACCATATGTAACAGAGGTAACACACCCACCTTTATATTCCCAAGCACAAGGGAATTTCAGGGATGGGAAGAGGTGTTAGACCTCACTTTACAGACAGAATTTAGTAGATATAAGGTTGAAAAGTGGATAGTGTCGAAACAAAATTCCTTTTCAGATCACAGGTACATTTTCTTCGAAATTTCGATTCCGATTAGCAAACCGGAACCGAAACGTAACCCCCGTAGAACAAACTGGGACAAATTCGGTAAGATTGTCTACTCGAAAGTTAGCAACAGAAGAATACGGGTACAAACCTCTACGACGACCCTGGACAAGGAAGTAGAGGACCTAACAAACATTCTAAACAATGCATATAAGGAAACATGCAAGGTTTCATACTCTAAGAAACAACACCCTTTATGGTGGACCAAAGAGCTTGGCACTCTAAGAAAGAGGGCAAGAAAAGCCTATAACTCCAGCTATGCTACCAAGGAATGGGAGCCATACAAAGAAGCGCAAAAAGCATACAAAAAAGCGATATACGCAGCCAAGAAAGACTCTTGGAGGACTTACTGCGAATCGCTAGAAGGTATAAAAGACTCGGCTAGACTAAGCAAGGTCCTTGCTAAAGGGTATAACAGCCCAACTCTACTACACAAACAAGACGGATCAGCGACTACAACGGTGGAATAATCCCTAGAGACACTAGTGGATACACACTTTCCAGGCAACCTTCGAGAAAAGCCAGCACCTACTGAAGGTCAGAGGGCTCATCAACCAACACACACAAGGGATATCATAACCATTGAAAGAATCAACTGGGCGATAAACTCTTTCGACAAATATAAGAGTCCGGGGCCAGACGGCATTTTCCCGGCAATGCTTCAAGCAACACAGGTCAGCATCAGTAGGTGGCTGCAAGCCATTTACACGGCTTGCATCAGACTAACACACATACCGCTTCTATGGAAGGAAGCCAAAGTTGTATTTATACCAAAACCAGGAAGAAGAGGTCATATCCTAGCAAAGGATTACAGGCCGATCAGCCTTACCTCATTCCTAATGAAAACGCTTGAACGAATGATCGATATTCATATCCGGGAAAACACCGAGAAGCAGCATCTATCGGACGCTCAGCATGCGTACCGAAAGGGCAGATCGACAGAAACGGCACTACACGAAGTAGTTTGCCACATAGAAAAATCGCTACATTTTAACCAATATACAATGGCCACCTTCTTAGATATAGAAGGTGCGTTCAATAATGTGAACGCCGAATCCATACTGAGCTCCCTCAACTCGATCGGCGTTGAAGGAGACATCAGAGCTTGGATCGGAGTTATGCTCACGAGCAGGACGATAACAGCCGAACTGAGTGGCACTTACCTCACACGCTTTGTGAAGAGAGGCACACCTCAGGGCGGGGTTCTATCGCCACTGCTCTGGCTCATCAACATGAACGACATATTGAGAGAACTCAATAGCGGAGGAGTAAAAGTAGTAGCCTACGCAGACGACGTAGTGTTGCTAGTATCAGGACCATTCCCAGATGTCATTAGTAATATAATGACGGGGGCCCTTAACCGACTAAATGAATGGGCAAAAACCTGCGGACTAGGTATAAACCCGAGTAAAACCGAACTGATGCTCTTCACGCGAAGAACAAAGATCCCAACATACAGCAAACCAAAAATAGATGGAATCGAACTCGAGCTATCGGATAAGGCTAAGTATCTAGGAGTGATACTAGACCCGAAGCTCTCGTGGAAACTGAACATCACGGAACGAGTAAGAAAGGCCAGCATAGCATTCTACTCGTGCAGGAAAATGTTTGGCAAAAACTGGGGTATACACCCTAAGATAATATTATGGCTTTACACAGCAGTGGTAAGGCCAATTCTCACATACGGGGCACTAGTCTGGTGGCCAGCCCTGACAAGAGCATACAATATTGCCAAGCTGACAAGAATACAAAGATCAGCTTGCGCAGGAGCTACAGGGGCATTAAGATCATGCCCGGCTGCCGCGTTGAACACTATTCTGGATATAATGCCGATAGAACTTTTCATAAAGGATACGGCAGCGCAGAGTGCGGCCAGACTGAAGGCAAGTAATTGCTGGAAAGGCTACCACACAGGGCACTGCCGTATCTTAGAGGACAACAACTATCTGGCAAAGAACAAGACGGATTATATGACAGCGGAGATAAGATTTGGAAACGGATTTACGACTACCTTTCCAACGAGGGAAGACTGGGAGAATGACAGAGTAACCGGACAAGATGAGGTATCACTCTACACTGACGGCTCCAAGATGGACTGTGGTGTAGGGGCTGGAATTTTCGCTGAAAGCTGGGGGATAGAATCGAAATTCCACCTCCCAGAATCAGCGACAGTTTTTCAGGCTGAGGTACTTGCTATTTTAGAAGCAGCCAAGCTTTCGATTCAGCAATGCCTCAGGAATACCAAGGTACGGATATACTCGGATAGCCAAGCGGCTATCAAATCTCTCGCAGCAGCAAGAACCAACTCGACACTAGTAGCCGATTGCAAGTCGGCTCTCAACATACTAGCAACAAACAACCATGTACAGATAACATGGGTGCCAGGGCACAATGATATACCAGGAAACGAAAAGGCGGATGAACTTGCACGAAAGGGGTCGGCAGACGACTCCTATACAACTAGTCTACCTGAATCCCTTAATACAGTCCAAGCAAGGATTCACGAACACTACAAAACACTAGCTAGTAAAAGTTGGTCAGAAAAGCAGGGTCTCAGGAGATCAAAGCTCTGCTGGCCAACCATCAATAGCAAGAGAACTCGAGAACTAATATCCAAAAGCAAAAGGGATATTAGAAGGATCACGGCACTCATCACAGGCCATTGGGCCATTGGCACGCAAGCCATGAAGATGGGGCTTCCGTACAATGCTAATTGCAGGAGCTGCAAAGAAACAGACACACAGGAGACACCTGAGCACATGATGTGTCATTGCCCAGCACTAAACCATATCAGGGCGAGATACTTCGGGGCGTATCAGCTGGAATCATTGGGAGAAATAGGAAAGCAGAGGATAACTGCAATCCTAGGTTTTCTAAATGATGCAGGCTGGTACTGAAGAGAACGCGGAGACAACAATTTACGAGGGTGTGGATCAAAACGGAGCTCAGCTCTACTTGGAGGCTCTCAGAGAGGACCTCACCACTTCTACCTACCTACCATACATCCTACCGAATAAAACAAGCCGGGTATGGCCCAAATTCATGGAAAATTGGATTACGACGACATATAAACAAAAACAAGAGAGAACGCTATAGTCGGGTGCCCCGAATTAGATACCCGTTACTCAGCTAAAGGGAGGGCGAGGGAGATTGAGATATAAACTTTGATCGGTCATAACTTTTTAACGAATGGTCCGATTGAAAAAATTTTTTCTACATTTCGATAGGTATTGATAAAAACAATAAAACTGCATTTTTAATTTTCCGAAATATTTAAATTTTTAAATTCGTTTTTAAGCGATTGTGGGCGTTAGAGGAGGCTTGGCACCTTGCGCTGCGTAGGAGCTCCTAGAATCTGCATGCAAAAGGCCAATCTTCTAGCATTTATACAATAGTTTCCGAGATCTCAGCGTTCATCCGGACGGACAGACGGACATGGCTATATCAACTCGGCTAGTGACCCTGATCAAGAATATATATACTATATAGGGTCACAGTCGTCAGCTAGCTTTCGTTGCGTTCGGACGTGCTTATAATTCTCGCTATGTTGCTTCACCGCTGTCCCGAGTGCAATACCGATGTTACACCGGCCCAGCTTCGCGCCTCGGATGCTATCCGCTGTTCTTCTTTGTGCCGGCGCGCTTATCATACTTCTTGCGTTGACCTCCCGGACGCAGTGATAAAAATTCTATTAAATCCAAACATACTGTGGCAATGTGACAGCTGTGTGGTTGCGAATGATTCGCATTCTAAAATTGACGAACTTGATGCTAAATTGCAAGCCCTGGAATGCTTATATCAGGGCCTTAATAATAAATTTTTGGAGGCATTCCCACCTAAAAATGATGCATTGAATCAAAATCAAAACATAAATCTTAAGCCTCGTCAACCGAGGCCTGCCAATGTAACTTCAGCTCCCCAGTCATATGCGGCTGCTGCTGCTACGTCTTCCGCGGTCGTTGACCCATCTAATCATGCTCTGGATATCGGGAGAGGAAATTTCATACAAGTTCGAAAAAGGAAGAGAAGGAACAACAACAAGCCCAATAAGCATATTGTTGGAGTGGCCCCTAATGCCGAAGATCTTCACGTATTGCCAAGTAATAAATTCTTGCATGTCGGAAAGTTTGCAACAGCTACCGATCCTGCTGCTGTTTTAAAATATGTGTCCACCAAGCTTAATGTGGACGCTAATTCTTTCACTTGTGTAAAACTTGTAAAAAAAAGATTTTGACTTTGCAACTTTAAAGTTTGTAAATTTCAAGCTTGGTATCCCTGATCACCTTTATGATTCAGTCTTCAAGAATGATTTTTGGCCAAACTCAGTTAAGGTCAAAAGATTTATTCATAGAGACGTTATGGACGTGGATAATATCGTATCCAATTTGCTGGAGGCTGCACAAACTTCAACGCCAACTCATCAATCAATAAACCCCTAGTAATCGGCGCCACTGGCGTCGATACTTTTGCGGGACATTTTTTGCAAGCCTTGGTCACTGCTCTCTCATCATCTTCCGCCTCTCTCCCGTCGCATCGTCAACATCAGCTGGAGCTGTTGCTGTCCGCTTTGTGCGACTTTCGCCAACCGCCCGGCTCTAATAGCGGCGCGCTCCTTGGAGTAGCGCTCTCACCATCTTCCGCCTCTCTCCCGTCGCATCGTCAACAACATCAGCCGGAGCTGTTGCTGTCCGCTTTTTGCGACATTCGCCGTCCGCAAAGCTCTAACATCGGCGCGCTCCTCGGGGTTGCGCTCTCATCATCTTGCGCCTCTTTCTCATCATTTTCTTCCGGTGCTCTCTGGAGTTGCTCTCCCCATCAACAACTACAATGGGAGGGGGCTCTCGCGCACTATTAACAGGAGCGGATTCACCTGCGTGCAGTCATATTCGGAATGCTAATAATGACCGCCCACGAAATATTTGGAGCGATGATCACCAGCCTATTCGTATCCGCACAACTACTTTACTGAAGGTTCTTATTAACAATTCTAATACTTATGATAAGATCCCAGCAAGGCCTCTTACGGATTCGGGCCATGACGCTGGACCAAGTATTGATAGCATGACCAGGGATGACCGTACATGCACAAATAATATAACTTTCAATATTTATTTTCAAAATGTCGGTGGTATGCGTACAAAAGCTCATTCCCTTTTCTTGGCAACGTCTCAATGTGATCATGACGTCATCATTTTTGTTGAAACCTGGCTCAACATGGATTTCTTTGATAATGAATTCTTCGATACGAATCTTTACCATGTATTCCGTAAGGATCGTGATGCCGTTAAAACAAGATGCTCCAGAGGTGGCGGCGTTTTAATTGCTGTGCGGCGTGGACTTCGTTGCACTGCTATTCGTCTCCAGAATGAGGATTCCCTTCTCGATCAAATCTGTGTATCTCTCTCTGGTCCTACAGAAACAATTTTCTTGACAGTCTCATATATACCCCCTAGCAGCAGTTTTGATCTATATAAAGCGCACGTTGATAACATTGCCCACCTACACCAGGAGCTGGAGGAGGGCCAGTACATATGTGTTTTGGGCGACTTCAACCTATTACTATGTTTATACGATGAGATTCACGCTTTCTTGAAAGCGCGATCTAGAAATAACCCCTGTTTATACGACAACCGAGAATTCATGCTTTTGTTCACTCTCAGCTGATAAAGATGCCGGACCGGTAAAAAAAGGTAACCTTCAATACCTCTGAGTAGAGAAATAGCCCATGAAGTGCTTTTAATTTCTAGCGATCTGGCAACGTTGATAATTTTTAACAGAGTTACCAGAGCTGGGCACCACCAATTCATGCTTTGAGGCTGAAATCATAGTCAACTTTCGTGTGTTGCCGAATTCACGAAATGGCGTTTATACAGACACGAATCGAAAGAAAGCGTGAAATGATAGCGTGAATTCGGTATCGTATAAACACAGTATATCTTCGCTCGTGTGGGCTCATGATTCAGAGTCCTCAGCAATGGTTCCCAGTAACTTGCATCTTCCCTACGAAATCTTAGTCATTGATGAGCTTCTTAGTATGGCATTAGTCCAGATTAACCATGTATTTAATAATTTAAAAAAGCTTCTAGACTTAATTTTTGTATATCCTGATTTAAGCATTAATTTATGTTGCAGCGATAATCCACTTGCCGCGTGTGATGCTCATCACAAGCCTTTGTTAATCTCTATTACTTGTTATATTTTTCGCCCAATTAATTCTCGCTTGCCTTTTACTTATATTAATTCTAGCAGTTTAGACTCTATCCGTAACGATATTTCTAATATTAGATGGGCGGAGGTCCTCTCGCATGCAGATGTGAATACAAGCTATGAAGTTCTTTTATCTTTTCTCTCTACTATTGTGGGCAGATATGCTAAAATTAGGGTTCAAAGTTGTTACAGACTGCCATGGTACACACAAGGACTAAAGAAATATAAAAACCTTAGAAATAAATTCTATAAGCGCTACTTAGAAAGCGGTGATGCTGGTGACTTTGACCGTTACAAACAGCATAAGCGTTAGTTTGAGTTCCTCAATAAATTCCTATACAACCAATATATTGCTGATATAGAGCGTAAATTAACCACCAATCCTAAATCATTCTGGAACTTTATCAATTCTAAACGAACATCTTCTTACTTTCCTTCTCATATGTCATTTGAAGATCATTCAGCCTCCTCGGATATTGGGGTCGCTAATCTATTTGCCAAGTTCTTTGCATCTAACTTTGAGCCGGGCTCGCTGTGGAATGACGATGATTCGCTCAATGCCATTCCTACTATGTTAAATATTGGTTGCTTAGATGTCACCGATTCTGATTGCCATCTGGCGGCTGAAAGCTTTAATGAGTCAGAAAAATTAGATTGTGATGGCCTTTCTCCATTTATTTTGAAAAATTGTATAGGTGTTCTTTGTGAGCCCCTTAAAATCATCTTTAATTTATCTCTTTCCACTGGTGTTTTTACGCATAGATGGAAACTGGCCACTGTTACTCCTATTTTCAAGTCGGGTTCAAAAAATATTGTTTCAAATTATAGGCCAATTGCAAAGCTCAGCAATGTCTCAAAAATGTTCGAACGAATTGTAGCCAAGCAGCTAACTTTTCTTGTTGGTCGGATCATCAGTCCTAACCAACATGGTTTTATGCCTCGACGGTCGACTACCACAAACTTAGCTACGTTCAATAATTTTTGCACCCACTCGTTTCTCAGTCATCATCAAGTTGATGTGGTCTACACCGATTTCGCTAAAGCATTTGATAAAGTATCCCATAATGCTTCATTAGCTAAACTGCAGAAAATGGGATTTCACTCACTATTACTTAGCTGGTTCAAATCATATTTAGATGATCGGATTTACAGAGTTGAATGCAATGCTGTTTATTCTAACCCATATGTGGCAACTTCTGGCCTTCCTCAGGGAAGTGCTTTGGGTCCGTTGCTGTTCATTGTCTTCATAAATGATATTAGCTATTGCATAAAGAACTCGGAATTCCTGTTGTTCGCTGACGATCTTAAAATATTCAGAGCTGTGAATTCTATCTCCGATAGTGACCTTCTTCAAAATGACCTAGAAAGGGTGGGAAATTGGCGTTCTCGTAATAACTTGCCTCTGAATTTGTCAAAATGTTTCTTCGTTAGGTACAGTAAACGAATATTTAATATCCTTTTCTCGTATTCAATTGACTCCCATATTCTGTCCCTGAGAAATGAATCCCTGGACCTAGGAGTAATGTTTGACAGTAAACTTATTTTCATTGAACATATTAACTATATTATTCCTAAGGCCTACGCTATGTATGGTTTTGTAAAAAGAAATGCCGCGCAATTTAAAGATCCCTACACGAAGCTAAGCTTATATTCAGCCTTCATTAGGTCAAAACTGGAATACGCCTCGTTCATCTGGAACCCGACGGGTACTATTCACATAAACCGGCTTGAGCGTGTACAGAAACAGTTTCTACGTTTTGCCCTTCTGTCTTTAAATTTCAATGACCCGGTCCCGTCTTATTCTGCCAAATGTCGGCTTGTTCACCTTCTTTCCCTAGAAGATCGGAGAACTACCAGTTCATTAGTTTTTATATGTGACTTGCTGACCTCTGAAATCGACTGCCCTGCACTGCATAGGGTTATCGGTGCCTGGTAGATCGTTAAGAACGTTTGAACCATTTTTTGTACCGGCTTACAGAGCCAATTATGCCCATAATGAGCCGTTGTGTAGAGCCCAGCATTTTTATAATAAGTTGCCATCTCACATGCGGTTGGACCCATGCTCCCCCAGAGATTTAATCAAGAAAAACTTATATAATTATTTTGCCTCACTTAGTATTTAATTTAGTATTAGTTAGTAGCCAGTTAAGGTTTTTTTACTGTTGGCGAATAAAGAAATAAATAAATAAATAAATGCTTGGTTCTAGCTGTTACATACTTTTGCACGAATACAATATACCGTTTTACTCTACGAGTAACGGGTATAATGAGTGGTGATGGCAGCCGGGTCAAAAATAATAAAAATTATAAAAATGAATTTAGTTTTTAAAATTACCTGCAGTAGAAAAAAGACTTTTAGGAAATTTTCATCGCGATAGATTTAAGACTGAGAGACTACTTCGCATAGAAACGAACAGACGTACATGACTAGATGGGACTCGTCTATTGGTGTTGATCAAGAATATATAAATATTTAAAGGGGTCGGAAACGTCCCCTTTACTGCGTTGCAAACTTCTGACTGAAATAATCCTACCTTATGCAAGGATATAAAATATATCAACATTTTTGTATTTATCTTAAGGGAAGATGTTGTACATCAATGCCCAGTTATAAAAAAAGTAAACATGACGCACAATATAATTGAATAAATAATAGGATACATATAAAGTATAATAATAAGATTAGGTTAAAAGAGAATAAATGCATGAAGGGAAACAAATTGAATAAATAATAGGATAAATATAAAGTATGATAATAAGATAATAAACAAATTAAAATAGTCAGGCGGGCGCGTCCCAAATACATTGTAGTTAGTTAACCTTTCCCGTTTTTCCTTTACCTACTCCCAGAAAGACCGACCGTCATCATCTCATAACCTGGAAGACCTAAGTGGCCTCCAAGACCGTCTCGAAAATTTCACTGGTCTCGGGACGTACCTAGACATAAGGGGAAGCATATCATAGCCTAGTCAAAAGGGATTACGTGGCCCACCTACCGGGGCTTTCTTTCCGGCGCAACCAAAAGCCGTTTTTTTTTCGCCCACAGGACGCCAATCGCTGAACAACTACTCAAGGACGATCAGTAGCCGCCCACGACCGCGCTGGACGACAACGCCGAAGTAGGGACAAACCTCGCCGCTCTATCTTTGTCTTAAACTCTGTAAATGTCAGTTGAATAAACGCAATACCCTTCCATTTCAACGTACCCCGCACGTGTCATACTCTGGGAACCGGGTCGAGCAACCACTCCGTTTCTTTTTCGCCCACAGGACGCCAACCGCTGAGCACCAGACACCTTTTAAAATCGTTTAAGGCGATTGCGATCGTTAAAGAGGGCGTGGCGCTAGGCTGAAACAAACTTGCGCTGCGTAGGAAGCCAAAGAATATGCGTGGGTAAGCCCAACTTTCTAGCTTTTGTAGTTTCCGAGATCTCAGCGTTTATACAAACGGACAGACAGACATGGCTAGATCGACTCGGCTGGTGATCCTGATCAAGAATATATATATTATAATATAGGGTCGGAAAAGCTTCCTTCTACCTGTTACATAGTTTTGCACGAATAAAATATGGGTGCATGTCATAACGCCCGGTGTCATAACGCCCGCGGGCGCTATGACACACTAAAAAGTGTCATAAGGCCCGTGGGCGCGATTTTTTAGAAAAAAAATTTTTGTCTGCGGTCTATTTAACAATTTATTGAAATACTTGTAAATGATTTTCAACTATCCGTCTGCAGTATGGGCAGAGCAATAGAGAGTTTTTTGAACGCTGTTCCAGATTTTTGAAGCACTCAAAGCATATTTTGAAGTGCATACATGGTAGAAAAACTACGTCCCGCGGCCTATCAACGCAAATAATACATTTTAGCACGTCAGCCATTTCTAAACTGAAAAGTATTTTCCACATATTTATCTTCTGAATCAGATCCGGAACATAGAATTTTTGAGAAAGGCAGCAACAATTTTGTATTCGAAAGGTTCAACAGCCTCCATATCGCGTCCACGTTGTTTGAAAATCCGTGATTAACTGACTAAAATATGAAAAAGCTTGAGAGGTATCATAATAAACGGTACTACTCTTCTCGGTAATCTCATTGTTTCTGAATGCGCTTTACAACATAACAAACAGTAATTCTTTTTTTTTAGAAGTTGCGGGCGTTATAACACTTTTAAAAGTGTCATAATGACACTATGACATTTTTTGAAAGGGCGTTATGACACTAGTAAAAGTGTCATAAGGCCCACGGGCCTTATGACCCTTTTTAGTGTGTCACAGCGCCCGCGGGCGCTATGACACCGGGCGTTATGACACGCACCCATAAAATATACCCTTTTACTCGGGTGCATGTCATAACCCCCGGTTTCATAACGCCCGCAGGCCTTATGACACTTTTTTTTGTGGGCCTTATGACACACATAAAAGTGTCATAACGCCCGCAGGGCAAATATATTTAATATGCAACATCAAAAATTTAGCTCGATTGATGCTTTGTTTTTGAATTCGTTGCGAATTCCCAAGTTAAACTGCGTTTTCCAAAAAGTTCCCCGACGCAAGGATTCTTAGCACAAAGAGCTCAAAGTTCGAAAAATGCTGAAATTCGCCAACTTTCCGGTTTTACAGTTTTTTAAAAGTGAAACTCTTTATCTTTCAAGCCCCATACTCAGAATAATTGTATGATTTTATTTGAAAGAGAACAAAATTCAAGAAAACAGTCAAAATAGTAGTAGTGTTGCCGCCCTGTGTTTTTAAAAGTTTGCTTAATGTGGCTTGCACCTTTATTCAAAAAATTTTTGTCATCGCCCAAACAATTTATTGAAATAAATGGGCGAAATTGAAACAAAATTTTTTTTTCTAATAAATCGCGCAATTTTTAAGAAAAAAAAATGTTGCCTGCGGTTTATTTAACAATTTATTGAAATACTTGTAAATGATTTTTAACTATCTGTCTCCAGTACGGGCAGAGCAATAGAGAGTTCTTTGAACGCTATTTCAGCTTTTTGAGCACTCAAAGTTTATTTTGAAGTGCCTACATGGTATTCAAAAGGTTCAACAGCCTCCATATCGCGTCCACGTTGTTTAAAGATCACTGATTAACTGACTAAACTTTGAAAAAGCTTGGAGAGGTATTATAACAAACGGTACTTCTCTTCTCGGTAATCTCATTGATTCTAAATGCGCTTTACAAGATAACCAACAGTAATTCTCTTATCGGTATTCTCATGCACTTTAAAATTTTTTAGAAGTTGCAGGCGTTATGACACTTTCAAAAATGTCATAACGCCCGCGGATACTCTGACACTTTTTGAAAGGGCGTTATGACGCTCGCGGGCGCTATGACACCGGGCGTTATGACACGCATCCTTTTTACTCTATGAGTAACGGCTATAATAAGAGCACCAATAAGTATAGAAGATGTAAGTATGTATTTATACCCGTTACTCGTAGAGTAAAAGGGTATATTGTATTCGTGCAAAAGTATGTAACAGCTAGAAGGAAGCGTTTCCGACCCCATAAAGTATATATATTCTTGATCAGGATCACTAGCCGAGTCGATCTAGCCAAGTCTGTCTGTCCGTCTGTCCGTCTGTCTGTCTGTCCGTATGAACGCTGAGATCTCGGAAACTATAAAAGGTAGAGGATTGGTATTTGGCATGAAGATTCTTGGAGCTCCTACGCAGCGCAAGTTTATTTCAAAAAGGTGCCACGCCTCCTCTAACGCCCACAATAGTTTATAAACGATTTTAAAAATTTAAATATTTCGGAAAAGTAAAAATGCAGTTTTGTTGTGTTTATCAATACCTATCGAAATGTAGAAGAAATTTTTTAAATCGGACCATTCGTTAAAAAGTTATTGCTGATCAAAGTTCATATCTCCATCTCCATCGCACTCCCTTTAGCCGAGTAACGGGTATTAGATAGTCGGGACACCAACCCGACTATAGCGTTCTCTCTTGTTTTCTTTTAAAGGAATAACTTTGATAGATGTAGAGTCCACATTGTGGACACATATACTCATTTACTACTATATAAGTATACTCACCGAGCATGACATTTTTCCAGCGTAAACAGCTTGTTCGGCAGTTTTGTGTTTTTCCCTTTGTTCGATTTTCAAAGTCAAATATAAAGTCCGGATCGGAAAATAAACAGCTTGAGGGTATAGGCGTCCAATCTAAATTAAATACAAAAACCAATTATAAACGCTCATCATTGTATTGTTTTGTAATCGCACCTAGTTAAATGCACATCATTTTTTCTACATGTTGGCTTTAAGCTCACACGTATAGCCAAAATGCAGTAGATCTGCATTAGTATTGATATATCATGCGTTTTTCTGAATTATCGTTTCTGCACGTTTTTTCAGCAGTCATATAGTTGAATTGTACCCACTACCGCTCGCTAATCGCAACCCCTTTTAAAACCATATTGTCCGACCGCTTATCTCTTAAAGATTATAAAGTGAAAGACCGATTTTTAATGGGATACGACCACAGCCCAAACCATAAGAGCTAGATCAGCCAAATTTTTGCACAGTATTCCATTGGGGGCGTAGGAAACCACTAAGGTCCAATATGTCCCCACAGTGGCCCCAAACAGCTCCAACATCCATATTTTCAGCTAAAAAATTTAGATTATTTAATGCTTAACTTATAAATTGGTTGGAATTTGGAAATTTGGATTTTGCTGAATTTTAGGTTTTGAAAAGGCCTAATTGGAAAAATAAAAAAAATGTCGATATCCCCCATAATTTGGGGGCTACATTTAAAATTAACTTTTCGATTTTACAAATCTAAATCGCTGATCCGATCAAGATGATTTTTGGATCATTAGTTATTCTATGGCCCAAATGCTTAAGTTTAATTTTTAAAGTTTTTAACATTTTTTTAAGTATTTTTAACGAGTTTATTTAGATTTTGTAAGTTATTGCGTTGCATTTTGTGGGAGCCTGCCGAGAGAGCGAAACCCAAAAAGCGGATGCCAAGAGAGCGACTGCCGAGAGAGCAACAACCAAAAAAACTGATGAGGGGGAGGGATAGTGCTGTGAGGAAAAGGGGAGGGGAAAAGGGCAATTTAAGTTAAAATTTGTTTTGGATTTTAAAAACTTATACTGCTGCTCCGATTAATATTATGATTAAATGCTTAGGTTATATTTTTCAAAAAGTATTTTTCGTTTTATAGCGGAAGTAATTATTAAGTATTTAATTTCCGTAATGGACGAAAATAGAATATTACTACAAAAGCAAAGCCAAGCTCCAATTTAACTATTAATTTTAAGATTCGAGCTCTTTACCAAATACGTTTGTACATATGTATATATGATGGACGTTGATGCACTACGAGAAGTACAAACAAGTGGCCCAACGACACCAAGCACGTGCTTGTTACGCGCGGGGCCCTTTTGTAAATTTGGGCAAAAATGCGAGTTCGCGAGGAAGAATACATAAAACCAATAAAGACGGGACAAATAATGAAAAAAACATGCAGTTAGGAGTGAAGCAAATGAGTTAAAATGTTAGTTTTTAATACTGGGATAGAAGTTGATGTGCAAATTAAATGATAAAGAACGTTATAGTTATTACATAGAACGCGAAAGGGCTCGTGCAGACCAAAATTTGATGTACATCGAGGTAAATTAAGAGGATGATAATTACGTGTTAGTCTAACGGGAACATTAAAAGTTAGGCGGCTAACAAGTTCTACAGAATCAATATCACCTCTTATAAGATTATGCATAAAAATAGTACCAAGCATTTTTCTACGATTTGCAAGTGTCGGTAAATTAAGCAATAATAATCTACTCTGGTAGGAAGGTAGCCTTACGTTTTGATCCCAGTTCAAACTACGATAAGCTTTGATTTGCTTACAATACATGTACAATACAATACATACACACAATGTGTGTATATGTTTCTACTTAAAAGTAGATAATATGTTTAAATACAACAAAAATTAATAATTTCCTTTCAGGCAATGCAAAATTTGTCGAGTTTAAAATTAATAATTATCGATCAAATGTGGAATCGGAAAATAATAAGTTACTACGCTACTTTTGTGTTGGTGGCCAATCTTGTACAAATGTTTTCGTTTCATTAAAAACAAAAAATTTTAAAACAACAAATTCCAATTTACAAACACGTATACATATTTGTGCGCAAATTAAAATTGCAATTGATTCACAAGAACCAACAGAGGCAGTCAACCCACACGTTATAGAGGCCACCAAATACCATACAGAGGCCACGAGACACAACGCACATCACAGACCCTCAGGAGGCCTGTCGGAAATGTGGCGGGGCCGGACACTGGGCCAACGTTTGTTATTTTGCTGGGTGTGCGGCAAAGTGGGAGTCAGAAGCGTCGAGTGCTGCCAGCAAGCGGGAAATGGCCAGCGATCTCAGCCGCAGAGAGGCGGGCGGGCATCGCAAAGTGCTACCTCTCCAAACTAACGGGCAAGCTAATCGAGGAGGAGCAGCAGTTGTCGGCAGCGGTGGCGATTGGTGGAGGCACGTACAAAGCCACAATCGATACCGGGGCAACAGCGAGCATCATAAGCGAAGAACTGGCGGACAACCTTGCTGCCCTCGGAAAGATTACAAGGACAAGACGGCCAGTTAGGTTGGCAGATGGAAGATGCGGCGGAATCAACGCACAGCTGGAGGTTGAAATCGCATTCGGAAACACGCGATTGACCATGAGCCTGCTGATACTACCAGGGGTAGTGGATTCCTTGGTGTTAGGATAAAATTTCCTCACGCAAGTCGGAAAGGAAATAAAATGTGCCGGGCATGAGATCACACCACTGGGCAGAAAAGCTCTCAGTGGCAGTCATGCAAGAGACACGCGGGGACAACGACACAACGAAATTCCTGGAAAGAGAGCTGGCGGACTTCGCTACCATGACGGGGACATCTAATATGGCAGAGCATAAGATCACAATGAAGGACGACAAACCTATTAAGCAGCGATACTACCCCAAGAATCCAAAAGTTCATAGAACACTCAAAAAGCCCATACAGCTCCCCCATCGTGATGGTGAAAAAGAAGACCGGGAAGTGGAGACTATGCGTAGACTTCAGGCAGATTAATGCGAAGTCTGTAAAGGACGCCTACCCAATGCCCCGAATAAACTAAGAAAAAGGGGAAAAGGTCATATTCTATTCAAGCCGAACGCTCAACAGCGCTGAGAAGAACTAATCAACGACGGAAAAGGAGTGCTTAGCAATTGTCTGGGCGATCCGAAAACTCAAGCCGTATCTGGAAGGTTACCACTTTAAAGTAGTAACCGACCATATGGCCCTGAAGTGGATCAACAGCATAGAAGGAAGGATCGCTAGATGGGCCCTGGAGTTGCAGCAGTACGACTTTAAGATAGCGTACAGGAAGGGACAGCTGAACGTGGTGGCGGACGCTTTGTCAAGGCAGCCATTGCCGGAAACGATCCGAGGCATGAAGGAGACATCGGAAGCTTCAGCAGCGTGCAGCTGGTTTTAAGAGATGTGCGACAAGAAAAGGACCCAACCGCAAAAGTACCCGGACTACGTTATGGAAGGCGTGAATCTATACAGAAGCATACCATATAGAGCGGGCAGTGAGGATGTTGTTACGCGGAAGATGCGCGTACCGAGAGCTCTACGGGAAACGGTGCTGAAGGAAAACGACGCAGCCCGATACTACTGGCCATGGAAGCATAGAGACGCCAGAGCCCACGTGAGGAAATGTGAAACCTGCCTGAGATTCAAACCGGCGGGTAAAATGCTAACCCAAGTGCCAGAGGAACCATGGGACACAGTATGCGCGGACTTCGTTGGGCCCCTACCGCGATCGGAGCACGGCAATTCAGTGCTACTGGTGCTTATAGATAGGTTCTCTAAACGGACGGAACTAGTGCCGCTACGCATTGCGGCAGCCGAATACCTTAAAAAGGCGTTTAGGGAGCGAATAATTGTAAGGTATGGGGCCCCAAGGAGGTCATAACGAACAACGGAGTGCAGTTTGCAAGTCGCATTTTCAAAAATTTTCTGGCGGAGATGGGTATCAGACAGCAATTCACCGCACCCTATACTAATTATTGAATGTTTCTTGAATTGTATGCATTAAATGTGTACATTGCTAATGAGCATAGATACAAATCACAAGCGGGTCAACATTTGATCCGCCCTTTGGATAAAAATTTGAGGAAAAGTTTGTGCTTTTGACATAAGGCTGCCTGTGCAGTCAGCTGTCACTCAAAAGGGGAACAACCAAGGGAAACTATATTATGTAAAATGGAAATCCGACAATGGTAAAAAATTCACTTCCGAGTGAAAACTGGAACAGGCCTGTATATATACGAGTATATATAACGGGTGTTTTTTTTTAGAGGTATAGAACTTTAAGTTGCAATAAAACAACAATGGATTATTCGATTGACATGAATTTTTTTTATTCGAAGATAATCTAGTGGCATTTTATATATGATTTCTGGCATATGACCGCCACGGCTGGCTCAGATCTAGTCCAATCTGGACGTCCAATTTTCGATGACTTTTCCCAACATTTGCGGCCGAATATCAATAATATCAATAACACGGCGAATGTTGTCTTCCAATTGGTCAAGCGTTTGTGGCTTATCCGCATAGACCAATGACTTTACATAGCCCCACAGAAAGTAGTCTAGCGGTTTTAAATCACAAGATCTTGGAGGCCAATTTACAGGTCCAAAACGTGAAATTAGGCGGTCATCAAACAGGTCTTTCAATAAATCGATTGTGTCTTGTTGGAACCAGAGCTCCTGGACATCATGGCTGTTCAATTCAGGAATGAAAAAGTTAGTAATCATGGCGGATGGACTCATTCGGGTCTTCCTCAATGCTACGCTCTACAGTAGCATTATCTTCTTCTGTACGCACCGTACGGCGTCTCTGAGGATGCGAGTTATCAATAAGAGTAAACGTGGTGCGAAAACGTTCCATGGTTAATCGAATTAACTGCTCTGATGGACGATTTTGTATTCCGCACTGAACCATTACTTTCGAAATAAAATTGCACTATTTGCAAGCGTTCTTCAGGCGTGAGTCTATTCATGATGAATTGCCAAACCAAACTGAGAATAAATGACTTGACAGCTTTTAAATCGGTCGCCATCTTTAACAGTGATGCCAACTTAAAGTTCTATACCTCTAAAAAAAACACATATCGGCACATATCCATACAATTGGGTCACATTACATGCAAACACACTTTTCATCTATCTCGAGCTGCTGCGCTGCCATTACTTATCCAATAATATTGATCTATATTTAATCGATTTAGCGTCGCTTGTGATCGGTTGTGTTTACCTTTGTGCTCCGTCTTTTTGTCTTATTTTGTGATTTTTTCGACAGTGTCTTGTGTTTGTTTACTAACAAAGTGTAATATAACAATCGTGTTATTGTTTTAAAAGATCTCTCAGTTAATCGGGTACGTGTTATTATAACATTTCCATTAGTTTTGTTTAATATCTTGGCTTTGTTAGTGTAATTTGCGCTCCCTAAATTGGCTCTTGTATTCTCTCTCTTACTCTCTCTCTGCCGCTCTATTATAACTGTAATTTCACTCTCTCTGTACCGGCCGAATTTCTTGTAGACTATTCTCATACTCTCTCTCTCTTTACTCTTTCGCTTGCTTTACATTGTAACTGTTCGTGCGTTAAGTTGTTGGTGCCCCACAAGCTACGCTCACTCGATTGAAGACTTTTTCTCTCGCGCTTTCTTGTTTTCGATTTAATTCGCGATCTCGCGCTCTTATACTTTCGTCTCTTGTGTTTTTGCGGGTTTGGTGAATTTAATCCCAGTGCCAAATTTACTCGAGGTATTTTTCACGTTTTTTATACCCTTGCAGAGGGAATTATGATTTCAGTCAGAAGTTTGCAACGCAGTGAAGGAGACGTTTCCGACCCTATAAAGTATATATATTCTTGATCAGCATCACTAGACGAGTCGATCTAGCCATGTCCGTCTGTCCGTCTGTCCGTCCGTCTGTCCGTCTGTCCGTCTGTCCGTCCGTCTGTCCGTCTGTCCGTCTGTTTCTACGCAAACTAGTCTCTCAGTTTTTAAGCTATCGGGATGAAACTTTCCCAAAAGTCTTCTTTCTATTGCAGGTAGTATATAAGTCGGAACGAGCCGGATCGGACAACTATATCATATAGCTCCCATAGGAATAATCGGGGAAAAAAATCTAAAAAAATATATATCTTGGGTGTTTTTGAACCTAGAACCTCCTACTTTTGGAAATGCCATTTTTTATCTAATTGTGAATTTAGAATAAAATTTTTTCAAAATCGGACAACTATATCATATAGCTGCCATAGGAACGATCGGAAAATTAATGGGAATATAATATGAAATAAATTATTGCTTCGTTGGTCTTTATTGTATTCTCTTCTACTCTGGGATATGACTATTTTTAAATGTTTTCGAATTTCGATTTTAATTTGATCAATATCGAACTACTATATCATATAGCTGCCATAGGAACGATCGGAAAATTAGTGATTAATAGGAATTATCTGCAAGGGTATATAAGCTTCGGCTTGCCGAAGCTAGCTTCCTTTCTTGTTTATTTTTCATTTTAACTCATTTTATTTACTTAGTTTCTTATAATGGCTCTCGTCTGTTCTAAGAATAATTGTACTCTTTCCACCACACCTAAAGACCCATTCATTTGCTGTTGGCTCTGCGAAGGGATGATGCACGCTAAATGTGCAGGCTTTACCGGCAGAGTAAAAGACTACATTGAACTGCGGACTGGTCTCATGTGGACATGTGAGTCCTGCAGGGATTTGGCAGTTGAGATGGGCAGCTTTATGGGGCAGACTCGAGACGGTCTATTGAACCTTTCACGAGTTTTTAAACAGCTCCATGACGGGTACAATTCCGTTTGTGACCAATTTAATAAAAAAAAACTATCCACCTGTGCAAACGGACACAGCTAGTTCCGGTGTAGTCCCTGGATCTGAGCCGGCGGAGTCAACCAATTCGGTGCCGACCATACCCATAGGTACAGTAGGCGCCGTATCTGTCTCTCAGCCGAGTGATGTTCAGACTGCTGTTGGGGGGCGTAAGAAACTCCCAGTTGTACCCAAAGGTGCCGTTTCTGGCTCACAGCTGAGTAAAGTTCAGACTGCTACTGGTGGGCGTAAGATACTCTAAGTTGTTCCACATAGGAAGCAATTTTTTGTTTCAAGATTCACGCCTGATACCACATCTGAGGATGTTTTGGAATTTATTAGAGAAAAATTCCCATCCGAGGATATTGCGGTTCAACAATTTCGATTTCCTTACGCCCGTAGGCAATCGTCGTTCAAAATTTTTGCTCCGCCTGATGTCTTTAAAGTACTACATTCTGAAAGCTTTTGGCTTAATGATGATTTAGTTATAAAAGAATTTGTTCCTAATAGACCGAGAACAAATAACAGACCTTCCACGGCGCCAAAAAACTGAAAAGTTTATTTTTGGCTTACCAAAATGTTAGAGGACTTAACATGAAGCTACCCAAGCTTTATGCTGACTCCTCGGCATTTACGGACGATATCTTAGCTTTTACTGAAACTTGGCTGAAGTCAGAGATAAACGACTCTGAAATTCTGTCAAACAACTTTAATATTCACAGAACCGATCGCTTTTCCCGTAGGGGGGGCGGTGTTCTAATTGCCGTTACCTCCACCATAAATTCGGAGAGCATTCACTCTCATGTCCCTAATGACATTGAATTTGTTTGTGTGAAAGTTTCCCTGCAATCCTTGTCTATCTTTATTACATGTTCTTATATTCCACCTGGCTCTGACCTAATAATTTATGAGCAACATCTATCTGCTATTAAATCTATTCTATCCTTTCTTTCTAATAGGGACCTTTTAATTGTTTTGGGTGACTTTAATCTCCCGGATATTTCTTGGTCCCCTCCTACTGACTCACTTGTCGCTCTGCCTTTAACCTCCCATGATTTTGTGGATGGTCCTTTAGAATTATCGTTACAGCAAGTAAGCTTTATACGAAATTCATTAAATAGACAATTAGATCTTGTGTTTGTTTCAGAGCCATCTGAAGCCACAATATCTAGAATAGACGCTGTTGTGGTACCAGAAGACCGATACCACCCAACTAATAAATTCACAGTTTGCCTCCCCTACCTTGATACCCTCCCTTCTTTAGTTTCTCCAACTAAAATGAGATGCTTTCGTAAATGTGACTATAATAAACTTAACTTAATGATTTCCCAATATAATTGGACTGACTTTTATAATTGTATGGACATCGAAAGTGCCACTGAACTGTTCTATAGCGTTCTAAACAATTTTTTAATGAATGCGTTCCTGATAGGCTTCCTCCAAAGCCGAACAGGCCCCCTTGGTTTACAAATGAGCTTCAAAGACTTAAAAATCTTAAATCAAACTTTTATAAAAAGTATAAAAAATCGGGTAAGCCATCTGATTTTTCGAAATATGTGCTGGCTCGATCTGATTTTAACGTTCTTAACATTCATTGCTATTCTATGTATTTAAATCGTTGTAAATTTGAATTTTCAAATGATCCGAAGCAGTTTTATAACTTTGTAAACGCTAAGCGTAAGTCATCGGCATTGCCTTCATCGGTTCGTTTTAACTCGATGGAGGCATCGACCGATTCTGTAATTGCTGATTTATTTGCCGACTTTTTCCAAACTACTTATAGCTCCTCTTCTTGATCAAAATCTACTTACCCTACTTACCCTTAAATAGGACAAATCGTATTTTTTCCCCTGTAATTACCGAAAGTTCTCTTTTAAGAGATTTAACAACAACAACGCCAACTTATTCTCCCGGTCCTGATGGACTTCCTGGGTGTGTGCTTAAGTTTTGTGCATCAACCCTTTGCAAACCTATTCTTAAACTCTTTCATTTGTCTATTTCATCATCAGTTTTTCCAGTTATCTGAACCGACTCTTTTATTATTCCACTTCACAAAAAGGGTGCGAAGGCGGATGCCCAAAATTATAGAGGTATTTCTAAATTATCGGCAATTCCAAAAGCCTTTGAGCGTATTATCACATCTCATTTGCAACATTTATGTTCCTCGCTAATATCACCATGTCAGCATGGTTTCGTTAAGCGAAGATCGACTACTACCAACCTACTTGAATTGTCATCTATTGTAATAAATGGATTTAACAATAAAATGAAAACCGACGTTATATATACAGATTTCAGTAAAGCCTTTGACTCTGTTAACCACTCTCTTCTTTTATTCAAACAAGACTTGCTTGGATTTCCATGTAATCTTTTAACTTGGATTTCAAGCTATTTGAATGGGAGGACTCAGAGGGTTATATTTAAAAACGCTGTTTCGAAAATGATCCACGTGACATCTGGAGTGCCCCAGGGTAGGGACCTTTGCTGTTCACTTTGTTTATTAACGATCTGATTATGTTAAGCTTTGTTTGACATTCAACAATATAGAATCTGGTTTCGGCCTACAATCAGACATTCATAATTTTCATGTATGGTGTGAGAATAACCTCTTAAATTTGAATTGCCTGAAATGTAATGTAATGACCTTTCATAGGGGTACTCCTACGTTTATAAGTTATTTGCTTCAAAACTTGCCACTACCGTATATATTCTGTAAATGATTTAGGCGTTCTTCTGGACCCGAAGCTTAAATTTGACTGCCACATAATACTGACGGTCAACAAAGCTATGAGTTTTCTTGGGTTTATAAAGCGTTGGTCAAAAGAATTTGACGACCCTTATATAACCAAATTATTATTTACCTCCCTTGTCCGTCCTATATTGGAATATGGTTGTTCGGTTTGGAGCCCATAATACTAAGTGCACATTGACCGTGTAGAGTCGGTACAAAAAAAATTTCTTCTTTTTGCCCTTCGTAGTTTGAACTGGGATCAAAACGTAAGGCTACCTTCCTATCAGAGTAGATTATTATTGCTTAATTTACCGACACTTGCAAATCGTAGAAAAACGCTTGGTACTATTTTTATGCATAATCTTATAAGAGGTGATATTGATTCTGTAGAACTTGTAAGCCGCCTAACTTTTAATGTTCCCGTTAGACTAACACGTAATTATTATCCTCTTAATTTGCCACGATGTACATCAAATTTTAGTCTGCACGAGCCCTTTCGCATTCTATGTAATAATTATAACAACCTTTATCATTTAATTTGCATTTCAACTTCTATCCCGGTATTAAAAACTAATATTTTAACTCATTTGCTTCACTCCTAATTGCATCTTAATTATACCCGTTACTCGTAAAGTAAAAGGGTATATTGTATTCGTGCAAATATATGTAACAGCTAGAAGGAAGCTTTTCCGACCCTATAAAGTATATATATTCTTGATCAGGATCACTAGCCGAGTCGATCTAGCCATGTCCGTCTGTCTGTCTGTCTGTCTGTCTGTCTGTATGAACGCTGTGATCTCGGAAACTACAAAAGCTAGAAAGTTGGGATTACCAACACATATTCTTGGGCTTCCTACGCAGCGCAAATTTATTTCAGCCGAGTGCCACGCCATCTCTAACGCCCACAATCACCCATAATCGCCCACAGACGATACTAAAATGTATCTGGCGCCCACATTTTAAAGATTTTGGATGCAATTTTGTTGTCCTTAGTTATATCTATCGAAATGTAGAAGAGATTTTTTAAATCGGACCATTCGTTAAAAAGTTAAGCCTGATCAAAGTTTATATCCCCATCTCCCTCGCACTCCATTTAGCCGAGTGACGGGTATTAGATAGTCGGGACACCAACCCGACTATAGAGTTCTCTCTTGTTTTTATTATGTGTCCCGTCATTATTTTTGATTTATGTATTCTTCCTCGCGAAATCTTATTTCCTATCAAATTGATAATAGGGCCCCGTGCGTAACAAGCACGTGCTTGGTGTCGTTGGGCCACTTGTTTGTACTTCTCGTAGTTCATCAACGCACAGTGGCGCCTTGGGCCAAAAAACGTGCAATAAATCACTTTTTCGACTTTGTCCTAGAAAGTTGCGACCCATACCAATCGACAGGTAATTGATCCACTATTACAAATATGTAACCCTTTTTCAAATCAAAAAATTTTTGTAAAAGATATGCATTTTCAAAGTTGAACAATTTTTCACTTAAAAAAAACACACAGTTTTTAGGTAATTTTTCGCACTTCCGGGGGGTATATCTTAAAAACTAGGTATCGAATCGCTTTGCTTCTTTTTTCCACTGATTGGTGTGTTAGTTAAGAGTATAAAAAGTAAAACATATTGCAGTTTGCCAGCCGCATCTCTTAGTTATGCGTTATTTGCGAAACGTCCATTTTCCAAAACGTCCAACTTTGATGGAAAATAAAACCAACTATTTAATACTATTTTTTGTATACTTCCTTAAAACATTATTTGGACTTTCTTCTTGATATTAGGAAAGTTGCAGCTGCGTCCGCGTGCGTCCGCGGTTTTAAGAGCCAAAAAAGGTAAAAAAGTCATGGTCCCAAAAATTGCATATGGCGCAACCTTGTGAAAGATTTGTCCAAAACATTGTTTTAAAGTCCTAAAAATTTGATATGATGTTCAACAGCTCGATATAAGAAACTTTAGTTCTACCACTTATGGAAAAACCCGCTAGTTTAGCGGAAAAACAGCTATAAATAGCTAACATACTGAAGGCCCTAACTTCTATACTACTAAAGCTACAGACTGTGCTGTAACTCGTTAGAAAGGTATTTTAAAATGCTTTAAGCGCCTTCTATACGTAATTTGTGTAAATGTAATATTTAAAAAGATATGCACAAAACAAATTAAAAAAAATTTTTAGCTTTTTTTTATTTTTCTGAAAAACGGCTCTAACGATTTCCTTTAAAACTTCAAACTGTATAGCCCTTGAGATTCCTTAAAATTTGGTATATATAATGTTACTGCAAAAAATCACGTTTAAAAGTTATTCAAAAACGAAAATAGCCACTTTTGCCAGCTCAAAACAACTTACGCTGCCTAAGCATTCAATTTAGTATGTGCGAATCCAAACTGTATTTTAGGGTCATGGAATCACAACCTTGTCAGAGAGTTAGAATTTAGTAATTATAGTCCAGAAATGTTAAGTCTATTGGATTTACCAGGTTTACCAAATTGTGACCATTATTTCAAAAATATAAATATAAAAAAAAAATTTTTTTTTTAAAATTTAATTTAATTTTTTTTTTGTTTTTTTAGTTTTTAAAAATTAAAACATAAAAAAAGAAACTAAACAAAACAACATTTAAAAATAAAATAAATTTTTTTTTTAAAACCCCAATTTTTTTTATTCTTTTTTTAATAATTTTTAACATAAAAAAATGACTAAAAAACACAAAAACTTTTTAGAAAAAGTTTTTTTTTGTTGAAAAAAAATGGATTTGTTTTTAAATTCTGACTTTGCCGATTTGTAAGTACGCCTCTGCCACGCCCACTCACTGTCTCAAGCAATAATTTGAAAGGTGGATCAATTATCTATCATTTGCCGTTTACATCATTCAATTATCTTCACTGGTTCAAAAGTTATGATTTATTACCAAAAAAAAGTCAAAAGGCGCCACTGTGCAACGTCCATATATATATATATATGGCAAAGTTAAGCTCTAATCAATTGACTTTAAAATAAAACTGGCCCAATTGGGTGGATATAGGAAAAAATTCGAAAAAAGTCAGAAATTTGGTGCTCCTTCACCTGCTTTTCGCGAGTCCGCCTGTTTCTTCAGATACCCCTCCGTTCTTTCATTCGCCATCGGTGGCTGGGAACCCAATAGATCCGCACTGACTTTGCGTGCTAAGGGTATCTAACGCTTGGTCTTCTATGGTCCAATAAAATCAATTTTTTTCTCGTAAACGGCAAGACAGTTTTTTCTGCTTTTAAACCATTTAAATTAAGTATGCCGTTTGAAAAATAATATTCATTTTGTGTTTTCTTTCTATCGCCAAGAGTGGTAACTTTGGCAAAATAGGTGGGAGGTAAGATATTGGATCCAAAGAGCTTTCCAATCAATTTGGTACTTTCCACTTAAAAATTAAAAAAGGAGGTTGCCGGGTTGATATGGAACGTCCCATATGTGACTATTGCTACAGAACATTTTTGTGTCATTTAAACGGAATTGAAGTGATCTTTCTATAGGTGCCAAAAGTTTATATTATAAGTTCAAAATATGAGTACAGTTAACATTAAAGTTTGTGAAAATACTTTTGACCACCCCTGTAAGTGTAAATTTGCTGTGCTAGGATAATAATAACAAATAAAAATACAGCTCCACGTGGCCTTTTTCACTTTTTCCACTACATTGGATCTCCATGGCAGCTTGCAGTCCAGTATTATGCCGAGGTATTTGACCTGTGTTTTCGGGGTCAGCCTGGTTGCGCCAATTTTCGACAGGGTCCATTTCGGTACCTTGTATAACTTCATAAAGAGATTGATAATAAGTCCTACCTTTTCCCCCCACTCACATATCACCCTGAGTGTTGTACATTCGTAGATACCGATTTATATTTTTTTCGGATTTTGCTTATGACCTCACTGAATTCGTAAGATTGGATTACTTCCATTACTTTCTCGAACAAATTCAGTTCTCTAATACTATATCTCAAAAGGCTGCGATACTTTTTTGCATCTTTGAATAAACCGAAAGACCCACACAATAACTCTTATAGCCTCTTCCCATACAGTCCATCCGTGTGAAACGGTTGGGATTTTTGACGAATGTGAAACTCGTGTTCCCACAGAGCACATCCACCATCTACCATCCAATAACAGCTGACATGAAGAGCAGTTGCTCACTTAAAATTAACGAAGGGGGATTTCAACGCGGAAAAACTGTCGAAAAATTGCGTTCTCCTAGTTTTTTGTAGAATAATACAATAAATAGCATAAGATAATAGTTAAATAACATATCTGAACCTATATTGAGTATGCATACATATTGCTGACTGGGGGAGAGCCTAACCCCCCGTACCCCACACTTCGCTTTTACTACGCCTTTGTCTAGCCAATATTAATATGAAAAATTTTTAAACAAAACCAAATTTATGCTGTTTTGGTAATTTATAGCAACTTTTGAACTTCATAGGAGTACATAGTACACTTTTAATTAATATTAGTTATTATTTACGAAGTGCAGAACATATTCTGAGACTTCGATGGAAATTTTGGCCCACTCATAGCCACATGTTGGCAAATGCTTTTCCGCTCATTACATATTTTTACAGTCAAGAGGAAGAATTCAGAGTTGCACCAAGAAAACATCGCCTAACTATCGTGTAAAAGAGTCCGTCAAGGTCCGTCAAGCTTCTAAAGCACATAATTGGGCTCTGGGATTTCAACAGCAGACACTTCAAAGTGTCGATTTACAGGAAAATCCAGTTATGGGTTTACTTTCGTGGGAACATGCAGAGAGATCTACGAGTCTGTCCATAGGAATACTTCTGTAATCGGAAATCCAAGCAATGGTCTTACACTATTTTAACGATCCTCTAGGCAAAGTATTCGTCTTGAGGAGTACGAAAGTAGATGCAAGTTATACGACACATTACTTAGGGGCACTCCCACAATTTCACACATCCCGCATCAAAGCGATTCTGTAAACACCCAAGCCGATACTGTAAACATCGGAGCCCCGAAGTCCGCTAACATAAACACCAATTTCCGGCAGAAATTCTGTTTTAAATTTAATTGCCAAATTTCATTATCCTATCTTTCCGACTCTTTTGAGTCATTCTCTTAATCAGTTTTTCTGAGATAAATCTCTTAAACTGAGATTTGATTATTGATCATCCCACTCGAGTCCAGGCGGTCCGTTTTTTGAGAATCGAATAAAGAAGTTCAAATAAGTTGAAAGTTAAAGAAGTTAGCAGTGAATTAAATAAGTTCGACCTAAATCCAATGTAATAGTAAATAAGTGAAGTTAAAAATAAAAAATAAATTTTTTTTAACAAACTTACTAAGGAGAAACTTAATTTGCATGCTCCATATGCTCGCATGGAAGCGTCAGCGAAATCATGTATTTCTGCCGGGACTTTGGCGTCTGTATGAACGAATCGCGTAGCTTGATATCGGACAGCTGCAACAGCGTTCCCCTGAAGGCTTTCCAAGATGTTTGCAGTTGCATTGGTAGCGACTCGTCCCAATCTAACTTTAAAAGCGAAATTTCAGCAATAACATTTTTGCCCTTGTAACTAGAGGACACAATAGGCCAACGGATCGAAAAGTCGGGCAGTCACCGACAGTATGTTTCGTTTTGTCGCACAGGCAGACAACATACAGACAGACAGTCATTTTGTCGCGCAGACAGAGAGACAGACAGTCATTTTGTCAGACAGACATGGCTAGATCTTTATAGGGTAGAAAAGCCTTCCTTCTACATGTTACATACTTTCTCATAACTACAATACCCGAGTAACGGGCATAATAATGTCCACTGCAAGGATATAAAAACAGAATTTGCACTACTTACTTGACTTAAAAGATTTAGTATAACATCGCCTTCAAATTGCTCCAAGCAGCACAGTAATTGAGGTATCCATGGTAGCCAGTAAGAGGGTGGAATGCCAGGCACATACTTTTCCAATGTACTTATAAGGGTTTTAGTATGATTATCATAGGACATAAACCATAAAACTTTTGCAATATATTTTCTAGTTTTGCTTTCAATTTGATTTCTGCTTGCATGTAAATAACATATTAATGCATTAGCGGCAAGTGGGATTTGCCTTTCCTTTAGAAAAATTTGTTCCATGTAATCGCCCCACATAGCCCAGGCTTTCGTGAGGCCATCATGAAGCTGTGCAGCAGCACTAAATGATTTTCCAGCTTCCTCAGTTCGTCCAATTTGAGCTAACAACAAACCTTTTAGAGCATAAAATTCAGCATTCATTTCGCCAGTAAAGTATTTTAAATTTGTGGACTCAATAACTTCGAGGGCTTCATTAATTTCATTTTTTCCAGATGTTGAGGGCATTTGGAGGTAGCATTTTACTTGCTGTCGAATTTTCTGCATAAAAAAAGTCAAGAAATTGTTATTAATAAATTAACCAAGCCAACTATTATGGTGATTGTACTGCAACGATATTTAAATTATTAGGGGAGTGTAGGGTAAGGTGACGAATGATTCGTTTCTTGAATGTAACTTTTCTACAAATCCATATTTTTCAAAAGTGTAAAAGCAGAAAGTTGCTTACATCGACTGAGCATATTTCTGAAAAATTTGGAAATCCCACAGCGCACAGTGGGCCAGAAAGTTCATTTTTTGGCCAAAAATCTGTAATTTCTTTCCTAGGACAGTTAGAAGGATGCAGTTTTTTGCGTTTTTTTCTTAAAAGATTGAACTTTCCAACGAACTAAAAGTAAAATTTCTTGGAATTTTATATGATATAGATAATCCAAAAAAAAACTAGAAGACGCACTCAATCCATTTGCATACACGATAAAGTATGAGATAAAACAATTTAAAAATAATTAACATAACTAAAAAATATTATTTCGTTTAAGATTTATGAACCGTAAAAAACTGCAACTTTCGGAAGCTCCCACATCAACGTTTATCAAACAATCGATTTAAAACAAATTTCTTTTTTTTTTGTCTTCTTTTCCTTTAAGATTTTTATAATCAAATTATTAAAAAAAAATTGTTTTAAAAATATTGCTTTTTAATTTGTTTAATGTTAATTTGAAATTTTCTGAAGTCATCACAAAAGAATGCTACATTTATACTTGCATAGTTCAGGTTAGTCATATTTCAGTTCTCATCTGAAGAAAGTACAAGAAAGTACAAGAAATGCTGCATACCTTTGGGCATACTAAAGTCCTCCCTTAAATCCCTTAGGCGCTCTGCCGGGCATTTCGTTTCTGCGCTGTAATTTCCTGTTTTATAGTTTCCGGATCTAAACTATATAGATTTCGAAACGACCATGGTCTATTAGTGTACGTAAAAAATAGATTTTAGATGTTAGTCACACTAAAATCAAAATTGGCGTGCAAAATGTTCACTAAAACCTGAAGAAAAAAAGTTCGGCATACTTTTGGGCTCTCTTAGCAAAGCTCATGAAAATGGCTCGACTTCGAAATAAGCCTTCAATTAAAACTTAAATTACCGAAAACTTAAGCAAAACCGCATCGAGTCGGCGGTATACGCTTTTAGTAAATTGATCAACGAATTTTTTTTGAAGGAATGAACTAATTTGGGGATGGCACTCAAAGGCACTTGAAAAACAAAGTACTCATTTGCTAAAAATAGCCATAAAAATCAACAAATACATTTATTTTAGGAAGCAAGTAAAACATACAACCTATATTATATTTTTTATTTGTTGAAAGTAATCACATCTACAAGTATCGTGAAGAGTCGAACAGCTACATCAGCATCCTTGACTTCAAGATTTTTTTTAATTTCCATCAATATATGATGAATTTCCCGCTTTGAAAATACGGTAAAAGAAAACTACTTGCCCAAATTCTTTAAAACTCTGTCATAAATGAGTTTTATGTATTATGAAAAGGATTTCAAACTTATATTGGTCATTTTCCTAAAAAAAAAATCGTATTTTTGGCCAAAAATCGGATCGGCTGGCCCAATGTGCAGCGTTAAAACCATCCATTTTACAAAAAAAAAAAATTTTTTTTATATAATTTACGAAAAGGTTATGTTCGATACGGAAAAGAAAGAAGTAATAAGATAATACCCAAACTTACAAAAAAAAAATTGGTCAAAGTGCAATTTTTTTAAATTAAATTAAACTGACGTTACTATTAAAAACAATACAAAACAACAATAAAACTGCAGAAGTAAATGTTATCTGGTATTTTTATATTTTTTTTTACACACGATACACGATAAAATTAAAATTCTTGAATAAAAAAAGTTCGTCACAATACCCTACAAAAAGTTCGTCACGATACTCTACAAAGTGGACTTGAGAGTGACAAGAAAGTAAGTAAGCTTCGGCTGGCCGATACTTTTAATTAATTTACAAATCGCAAAAATGGTAAATTTCGTATTATTTTGACATTATTTTTTCTGTCCTTCCTATATAATATAGTCGTCCGATTTTTGTTAAATTGAATTCGAAATTTGAATATGGGTCATTCCACGTGAAACGTGACAGGCCAATTTGGGTCAAATCTCAGAATCAAGCGAAACTTTTTTTTTCGATAGAGGATTGAAATATAAGGGTCGGGTTTTTTTTTTTTTAATTCTTACCGTTTATTTTTAAAAAATATTTTTAAGTTATGCAGCACTTGAGACTCGTTTGAGGTATTTTAATATTTGGTATGCCACTTTGTGGCATATCTTAATATCTTTCAGAAAAATATTTTAAAAAATTTTTAAATTTAAAATTAAGTATTTTTTAAGACAATTTAAAATTAGATAACTTCTGTACGCCGGAATACACGCGGTTTCCGAATACAAAAATTATCCTCATATTGCTTCATCAATTCTTTACGAAGTGGTAAAATAAAATTTTTTTAATCGCAAGACGTAATAGTAAAGACAGCGATTTTAGTTTAGCGACTTTGCATCAAGCAATTACAGCGCAACGTGTAAGAAAGGGAAAGCACTATTCTTGCTCTGCCGCGCTTGTATTGCTGTTCTGTTTTCCGAAATATTGAAATTTTTAAAATCGTATGTAAGCTAATGTGGCCGTTAGAGGGGGCGTGGCACCCTTTTGAAACAAACTTGCGCTGCGTAGGAACTCCAAGAATCTTCATGCCAAATACCAATCCTCTAGCTTTTATAGTTTCCGAGATATCAGCGTTCATACGGATGGACAGACAGACATGGCTATATCGTCTCGGGTAGTGATCCTGATCAAGAATATATACTTTATAGGGTCGAAAACGCTTCCTTCTAGCTGTTACATACTTTTGCACGAATACAATATACCCTTTTACTCTACGAGTATTGGGTATAAAAATAAAAACATACCATAGAGTAGAAGAGAGTACAATACAAACCAAAGAAGCTATAATTTATTTTTTTATTGATTTATTTATTTGGCAGCTATGTATGATATATGCACCAGGAGAGTGTGAGATGGCGACTACTATATATACACGAAGAAATTAAAATCTGGTGTGATGGTCCGATCGTAATGAGTATTACACCATTCGAAAGGTATCGCAAAATCTTAAAGGATGCATACCAAGACCTAAATAATATCAAATCTTTTGGAAAAGAGAGCGGTGAAAGTGTACAAGTGAAAATGTAGAAATTTTGAGCTGTTGGGGCCGGTGGGTACGAATGGCGTAATAGTTTTCTCGCCCATATGATTTCAAGGTTTTAACCCTACTTTAAATTTAACAAACGGACGAGAAAACGGCCCTAAATCTATCATTTTGGTTAGCTAAGCGATTACTCTTGTAATTTTTTTTACCGTTACTTTTTTCTTTTTTGAGCTGATCTAACACCCAAAAAAAACCTTAAAAACTTAAAAAAGAATATAAAAAAATAGCAACACCCGAAGCGACATTGTCCGCTACTATTAGCAAAGCATTTATTGCTGATTTTTTCATATTTTCAAATTCCAATTAATATCCGAGTAAAATGCCGCTTAACCTTAGCTAAACAGTAAACTCCCCTAGAACGCACTAATATTCTATCAATATCCTTCTAAACATAACATACCTTACCTGAACTCAGCACTAACACCAATATTAAATCACCCTAATCCCACCTCTCTCCTATTTTAATCTCACCATTGCACAGTGGTCGCTGCCATAGGTCAAAAATAAAAAAATTGATTTTGAGATATTCCAGCGAAAACCAGTTTAACGATCAGCTGATTGTCCAAAATTTACGACACAATAGTTTTTTGTTTGAATTTCTAGCGGAATTTTCCAAAAATGGAATGAAAAGAGCGATGACGTGCTCACTTACTTGCAATTTGTTAACAGTGCAATGCAACGCCTTGAATTAAAAAAATTCTAAAAAATATAAAGCACGGTCTAACCCAATTGGAATATAATAGAAATTGTTCATAACGGTATATACTTTGTTTATACAGATACATATATAAATAACTTGTGCTGTGTTTTATGTAAGGAAGTGGTAAAACGTGCGTCTTTTTTAGTTCGTAAATGTTGTGCTTTACAATGTTTAGGTAAAGTTTTAAGTGCTTTCCCCCGCTTATCCCCCAATGATGTTTATATCCTGTTATTTATTAATATTTCAAGATTTTAAAAATGTTTCCATCAGCTGCCGAAACGTGCCGATGCAATTGTGTCATTAAAAAATGCAACCTAACCTCATTTATTTTAGCAGGTCCATCTAGGAAGCTTTTTTTTGTTCTGTGTGTGTTGTTGTTGTAGCTTGTTTTTGCTGTTTCTCTTGTTGCTTTTTGTTTTGTGTTTTTTGATTGGAAAGCTTTCCAAAGGACCCGCTGAATCAAAAATTAAGGATATTATATAATTCGACTTCAAATACAGATTTATTTAACAGATTGCTTTTAAGTTCTGATCCATTTATTAATGGACAAAAAAAATTTAGTTATAACCAAAAGTCAACTCTTTTAGAATCAACTATTTCGCTACTCGATCAAACAATTTAAAAATGATATTAAATCGTATTATTGTTCGTTTTGTTTTTTATAATTCAGTAATCAGTAATCACTCCCACATTTTTATATTGCAGTTCTAAGTTTGTAAATAACGTACGGTAAACAAACCAACTTGTTATTATTACAAAAATTGAATTTTTGATTGCCCTCTCATGTAAACGCAACCACTGAGAAAATCGTTCCTATGGAAGCTATAGGATATAGTGGTACGATCTGGCCAATTTCTGTAACATATATTTATAATATTTATCTAGATTTTTGGTAAAAGTTTCATAGCTATAGCACATCTAGAAGTATTTATGGCCGCGGCTCCATACAAGCCCGACCACTGTGCATTGGCACACTTTTTTAGCACCTTAATGCAGTGTAACCCATTAATACACACCTTCACGCCAAATAAACATAATTATACCCGTTACTCGTAGAGTAAAAGGGTATATTGTATTCGTGCAAAAGTATGTAACAGCTAGAAGGAAGCATTTCCGACCCTATAAAGTATATATATTCTTGATCAGGATCACTAGCCGAGTCGATCTAGCCATGTCTGTCTGTCCGTCTGTCCGTCTTTTTTTTTTTTTTCTTCTTCATATGAACGCTGAGATCTCGGAAGCTATAAAAGCTAGAGGATTGGTATTTGGCATGAAGATTCTTGGAGTTCCTACGCAGCGCAAGTTTGTTTCAAGAAGGTGCCACTCCCCCTCTAACGCCCACAATCTCTTATATATGATTTTAAAAATTTAAATATTTCGGAAAAGTAAAAATGCAGTTTTGTTGTGCTTCCTATCGAAATGTAGAAGAAATTTTTTAAATCGGACCATTCGTTAAAAAGTTATGGCTCATCAAAGTTTATATCTCCATCTCCCTCGCACTCTCTTTAGCCGAGTGACGGGTATTAGATAGTCGGGACACCAACCCGACTATAGCGTTCTCTCTTGTTTTAACCACCTTTCTCCACCCTAACACCATTTTTTTCTCTCCCTTATCTAACCTAACTTTAGTCTCACCTGAAAAAAAATGTTGCATTACCAAACTTACTTACTTTGTTTTCACTTTTTTTTTAATAAAACTTGTTTGTCACCTTGACCCCCCTTATCCTAGCCAAAGTCCAAACGAACCTTACCAATTTCGCCTTCACTTTTCCTTTACATTTTTACCCCTTAACCGCAATTTAACGCCGCATTAACTTCACATTATTTCCACCTAAACTCCACCATTCTGGTAGCCTAAATCTATCATTTTGGTTAGCTAAGCGAATGCAAAGAAAAACTCTTTCTATGGCTCCAACTCTTTTCGGCGAGAACTGTGGGATTAATTCAACCTATGAGCCTTTTGGAGACGAAATTTTTAAACTATTTCTTCGTGTGCCCCTCGTCTTTAACACAATTGAAACTCCACTTTTTTTAAAATTTTTTAGATACGTTTTGGCTGGTACAATTTCCAGATTATCAGCGTTGCGCAAATACTAACTTTTGTTAAATTGGAACAATTTGTGGACGCAGATATTACATTTTTATTATTAAAGTACATAAATGCATATGTACGCATCTATGTATATGTATATCTCAATGGTTTTAATAATTTCGAGTTTTCGAGTAGAGCTCAGAGACTCAAACTCCTGAATATTTTACGGAATACATGATTAAGAATTGCATCCATTAGGTGAACCGTTATTTTATCCTAATTTCATCATTTTAAATACTTACATATGTACATGCCAACTTGTCGATGTGTGTGTGTGTGTGTTATTGCGTTTTTAACATGCAAATGTGACGATTGAACGTTTTTCCCTGGTCTCCCCATGAAAACCATTCTAAATTTAAAATAAAAATTCCTTATGGATTTTACGGGTTGGCTACACACTTTGAGTTAGAATTGACTAAGATAATCCGTTCTGGTATCCAAATAGTAAAATTTTGATCAGGTATTTTTAAACCAGAAAAAAAACTTTGGCCGCCTCTTTTGCGCTTTAAATGACTCTCTCTGCTCTTTACTCTCTCGCTCTGCTTCTGCTGACGTTGTTTTTGTGAGAGCTGTGTTCGGAATTTGTTCGTGAGCGCTGCGAAGTCCCGAAGCATACAAAAAACAAAAACGACGTGCTGCCTAAAAGGCCCCCCGCAACCCCCGCAAAATTACAAAAAAATGTATATAAAATCAACCGTGGGTCCAAAAAAAAAAAAAAACCTTACTGATTATATGGCAGAGCTCCACACTTTAAACCAAAAACGGATCCGATCGCATAATTATGCGATTATAATCGGTGCGGCTCAATCTTCTGGGCTTTCCAAGATTTTCACAAATAAAGCTTAAAATAAAAATATCAACTTGTTTAGTTGAAAACTGTGGGAATGGTTCATGTTTTAATTCCGCAATTTCGCATTTTTTGAGAGTCCTGGGAGTCCTTAGGAGCCGATTTTTAAAAAATCCTTTCTTAGTGCACACCTCCTCTAACACACGATTCAGACCCAATTTTTACCTGAATTTTAGGTCTTATGGTTTTGGCTGGGGGAACATGACGCAAATCGACATCTACTCTTTCTTCTCCTTTACTGCGTTGCAACTTCTGACTGAAATCATAATACCAGGGTTCGGAAAATAACACACTGTGTAAAAAACTTGTGTTATCAACATGTTAAATGTCAAAGTGTTAAGTTCAAAAAAAGTTATTAAAAAATTGTAGCTTACATATGTTAGAAAACCTCGGCCTGAAGAACTTGTGAGATGGTTCCGAAGCCGCCTAGCCGCCTGAGAGCCACTATCGACCCGGCACAACTGTCTGAGGCACAACACGCTTACACCAAGGGTAAGTCAACCGAATCGGCGCTACATGTCGTGGTAAGTAACATCGAGAAATCACTCAACAATAAGGAGTACACACTGATCGCATTCTGATCGAGAAATAGAGGGAGCCTTCAACAACGTGCTATCAACTGCAATAACAGATTCACTTATAGAGCTAGGGGTTGAGGCGCAAATGGTGGGGCTGATCCATAAATTGCTGATAAGCAGAATGGTAACGGCCACACTAGGGGCCTCAACTCATACTAGACTAGTGAACAGAGGAACCCCACAAGGGGGCGTTTTATCACCCCTTCTGTGGAATATCGCAGTAAACAAACTACTGAGAATTCTGGAAGGAGGAGGATGCACAGTAGTGGCATACGCAGACGATGTCGCTATCATCTTTAATGGTAAGTATCCACAAACACTCTGCGATCTTATGACCGCAAAGCTAAAAATACTATCGGAATGGACGATAAAAAACGGACTCGGGGTAAAAACGGAGCTTGTTCTACTTACGAATAAGTACAATATCCAACAACTCAACCCACCCATATTAAACAACTGCAAACTCTCTTTTAGCGTACACGCCAGATACTTGGGGTTGGTATTAGATAAGCGCCTTAAATGGGGCTTAAACAACCAAGAGAGAACAAAAAGGCAACCATTGCACTTTACTCCTGTAAAAAAGCAACTGGGCTAAGATGGGGCATGTCTCCTAAAATTATCAACTGGATCTACACAGCGGTAGTCAAGCCAATCCTCCTATACGGGGTGGCTCTATGGTGGACCGCTCTACAAAAACAATGTATCTTACTCCCCTAAACAGAGTACAGCGAATGGCGGCTCTGAGTATTAGTGGAGCCCTTAGAACTACCCAAAACTAAGCGTTGAATGCAATCTTGAACCTCCCGAGCCTGGAAAGGGCCAAATCGGCAGCCATTCGACTGAGGGATACCGCGCAATGGAAAGCCCAATTTTATGGTCATGCCAATATACTTCAGCATGATAAGACGATTCCAAAGAAATCGGATCTATGCAAATCTCATGAGTATAGACACACACCCTTCGAGGCCCTGATCCCAGATAGGGAGGAATGGCGCAGGGCCGACCGGGCTCGGACCGCTCGACCGGACGGACACGTTGGCGGAGGGGTATACTACGAACAATTAGACATCAGGAAGTCATTCAGACTCCCGGATCACTGCAGCGTCTTCCAAGCCGAGACACACGCTATAAAGGAAGGACTTGACTGCTTAGGGAACACCAGCCTAGGTAGACACCTTAATATATATAGTGATAGCCAAGCGGCTATTAAATCAATCTATTCGACAAGCACAAACTCAAGAACAATAGCAGACTGTCGCAGATCTCTCCACGAGATGGCTAGATAGTTTACTATCAGCCGAATATGGGTTCCGGGTCACCGGGACATCGTGGGCAACTGCATAGCGGATGAGTTAGCCAGGCAGGGCCCATCATGCCTCTCCTTCCAGAAAAGGAGAGTGTCGGTATGCCGATGGCAACTTGCAAGCTAAACATTAGAAATCAATTCATCAAACTAGCCAACACTAATTGGCGAAATGCACCAAAGTGCCGTATCACACACCAGACATGGCCGGTGATTAACAATAAAAGAACGTCATCATTACTTAAACTCAGCCGCACAGAGTCTGGCATGTTAGTTCGAGCCATTACAGGCCACTGGCTAGTCGGCACACATGCCGGCAGGCTAAAAGCCCCAAAAAATTACTTTTGTAGAAGCTGCAGGGATAAAGAAGAATAAGAAACGATAGAACACCTTCTCTGCTTCTGCCCAGCCCTTTGCAGACTTAGACTGAAGCACTTAGGAAACCCCTTCCTTATCGATCTGACCGAAATATCGGAGATCAGACTTAAGGACATAAACTCCTTTGTGAAATCTTCAGGGTGGAAGGCATGCTAATCATCCGAAAATGCTTTCTAGCCTTCTAGAATGAAACATATGAGACAGGGGACCACAAAAAAGGGAAAAACGAGATCATACGGTATCACAAATGACCCACAGAGGTCTAAGTGTGCCAGACGATAGTCCGGCAGCCGTTCGTACCTAACCTAACCTAACCTATGCACACTGGTCCCAATGCCCAATATTTTTGCAAAAACCCCTTTTTTTTAAGTTAGAAAAAAAAAACATTTTATCTTCTTAGAATAATATACGTTGCATTTATAAATCGCAATTTCGTTACTGAAATTGCAGCCCTGCTAAATTTGGTGGCCCTGAAAGTCAGCTGTTCGTTGACTAGAAACGAGGACTTTTTGGCACGCTTAATAATAGCACATTTTAAAGTTAGATTGCTAAAGTTCTACTCAACATTTTAAAACAAAGTAAAATGGAAAATGTTAGTGGAGGTATTTAGAATTTAAGTGTTTAATGCAATATTTGTTTAATGTGATGTGTCTTTGTGTATGTGTGATTTTGTAAAGTTGTATATTAAACAATTTTAGCCTAGCATTTTTCGTGTTTCGTGGAATAAAAGTAGGTTGGATTGTGCCGGATTATAAAAACTAATAACGCAGTTTTGTCCTTAAATTTATTAACAATACGATGACATTAACCTTTTTTGCTCGTTTTTGCTCCATTTTACAAAAACAAACTTTTTGCATGACAACATAGACCTAAGTTATGCAGAAATAGGGGAAAATGCATCCGAAGCTCGGAACAAAATTTATAAAAATAACTAGCAAGGTGGGCCGCAGCTTCGCCCGCGGAAATAAAGATAGAAAATATGTATGTATGTATGTAGAATAGCTACATATATTTCCATACCTTTAGCTTTATATTAATAAAGACAGGTGGGGGACGCCGTGAATCAAATTGTTTAAACATTTGCATTTGTTTAAACAATATGAGGCACGTGTAATAAAGAGCGTGAGAATCAATTGGTTTGAATATTTAATGTTCTTTTAATATTATTAATGCGATTTGAATTTTAAATCACAAAAATCGGTTACAAAATGTCTTAAATCTGTTGTGGAAATGTAAATTAAATATTCTTTTAGAAAATGGATATCAAATGGAATTTCCAAAAAATTTAAATGCAGTTAGTTGCGGCTATGCCATAAGATTATGATCATAATTATACCCGTTACTCGTAGAGTAAAAGGGTATATTGTATTCGTGCAAAAGTATGTAACAGCTAGAAGGAAGCGTTTCCGACCCCATAAAGTATATATATTCTTGATCAGGATCACTAGCCGAGTCGATATAGCCATGTCCGTCTGTCCGTCTGTCTGTCTGTATGAACGCTGTGATCTCGGAAACTACAAAAGCTGGAAAGTTGGGATTACCAACACATATTCTTGGGCTTCCTACGCAGCGCAAGTTTATTTCAGCCGAGCGCCACGCCCCCTCTAACGCCCACAATCACCCATAATCGCCCACAAACTATACTAAAATGTGTCTGGCGCCCACATTTTTAAAGATTTTGGATAAGTATAAATGCAATTCTGTTGTCTTTAGTTATACCTATCGAAATGTAGAAGAAATTTTTTAAATCGGACCATTCGTTAAAAAGTTAGGCCTGATCAAAGTTTATATCTCCATCTCCCTCGCACTCCCTTTAGTCGAGTGACGGGTATTAGATAGTCGGGACACCAACCCGACTAAAGCGTTCTCTCTTGTTTTTATATTCCAAAGTTAGAAATGCGTTTTTCACCTAAAAAATTCGACTTTGAGCTTAAAAACAAATATTTGAAGTTAAAAATAAAAAAAACTCTTCCCTGGGAGCGGGTTTTTTTTATGCAGAAAAATATGCGACAAATTTGAAAACGATCGGTTGAGCCCTTTAGAAATGCCGATGATCACGGAGCAGTGGGGTCCACTGCTTGTTGCGAGTTTCGGCGCTGCGGATGGGCCGTGAAGTCGGCGCTGCGGAAGGGCCGAGTGATCGCGTTGGCGCTGCGGATGGGCCGGTACGTGGACTACTTCGTCGTGTGTACGTCGTGTACGTCGGGTTCGCTGTGTTCAGGGTTCAAAATGCTATGCTATATTTGTAGTTTTTACTATTTGCTATTGCTACGAGAGTTATATCTATGAAGCCTGGAGCAAAGCATTTTTGAAATGCTTCAGTCAGAATACTATATGTGAGCCGTAGCAATAACAAAAACTCTCGTAGCAATAGTATATCATTTTTGTAGTTACTATTCCTGCTATATAGTACCATTTTCGAACCCTGGCTGTGTTCTGGGCAGGGCCCAAAAATAACTGTTATTTTCAAAAACGGAAATCAAAAAATAACCTATTAAAAAATTTTTTTTAAATGCGCCGACTTTACCCACTTATTCTAAGCACATTATCTATGGCTCCTGGCAATAACGTTTATTAATTTTTTAATTATACATTAAAAGTAACGGTTAATACTGCGTTTTAAAATAAACCTTAAAAATAACTATTATTCTTTAATTTTTACATTATCTGTTAAATATAACAGTTACTTGTAACTTTTATTTTTTTAGTCATACAATAACTGTTATATCTGATTTTTCTAAATAAAAATCAAAAATAAAAGTCTTCCCAAGACTTTTATTCTGACACTCTGAAAATAAAAGTCTTTAAAAGACTTTTATTTTTGATTTTATTATAAAAAGGTGCCATGCCCCCTATAACGCCCAGAACCGCTTATATACGATTTTAAAAATTTAAATATTTCGGAAAAGTAAAAATGCAGTTTGGTTGTGCTTATCAATACATATCGAAATGTAGAAGAAATTTTTTAAATCGGAACATTTGTTAAAAAGTTATGGCTGATCAAAGTTTATATCTCCATCTCCCTCGCACTCCCTTTAGCTGAGTAACGGGTATCTGATAGTCGGGGCACCCGAATATACCGTTCTCTCTTGTTTTAATAGTGTTCCAGCAATCGCTTTGCCACCGATATATTAGACGATAGTATCGCCTATAAAACCTAGTCGACGTTATTTAAATGACACTTAATAATATACAAAAGGTTTTAATTAAATCCATCTAACCAGTTTTTATAGAATAAATCGCAAAGGTAATTGATTTTTTGATGCCAAAGACCCTAAAAAATTTACAAAATATCCAAGAAAATTGGGCCATATATCCAATAAATTTTAAATATATATCAAATAACTTTAGTAAACATCCCGTCAATCCCCAATCCCCACCCACCCTACCAATCTTCAACTTCCAAACTAAATAATGCATCTTGAACAATTATAATATATTTACCTTATTAATTTGCAATCATTTTCAACATCTAAATCAAAGGAAAAGGCATCGGTACATTCAAATGTATCCAAGTCATCTTCATCATGGTTATCTGTAGTAGGATAACTATTTAGGAAATCGGCATTTGGTGGTGTTAAAAGATCAATAACTTCTAATGGGTAACTGCTGCGTTATTTTTATACCCGTTACTCGTAGAGTAAAAGGGTATATTGTATTCGTGCAAAAGTATGTAACAGCTAAAAGGAAGCGTTTCCGACCCCATAAAGTATATATATTCTTGATCAGGATCACTAGCCGAGTCGATCTAGCCCTGTCTGTCTGTCCGTCTGTCTGTCCGTCTGTATGAACGCTGAGATCTCGGAAACTATAAAAGCAAGAGGATTGGTATTTGACATGAAGATTCTTGGAGTTCGTACGCAGCGCAAGTTTATTTCAAGAAGGTGCCACGCCCCCTCTAACGCCCACAATCGCTTATAACGATTTTACAAAATTGAAATATTTCAGAAAAGTAGAAATGCAGTTTTATAGTGCTTATCAATACCTATCGAAATGTAGAAGAAATTTTTTAAATCGGACCATTCGTTAAAAAGTTATGGCTCATCAAAGTTTATATATCCATCTCCCTCGCACTCCCTTTAGCCGAGTGACGGGTATTAGATAGTCGGGACACCAACCCGACTATAGCGTTTTCTCTTGTTTTTGATGTACTCTTTCCTTGATGGGGATGCTAGAAACCATCGGATCTGATAAATCAAGTGCTCTATAAAAAACGTCATTCATGGTGTTTAAGCGACTATTTTGTTTTGCATGCGAACGTCTATCATTTTTATAAATTTTATTCCTAGCTTCGGATGCATTTTCCCCTATTTCTTGCAAAAAGTTTGTTTTTGTAAAATGGAGCAAAAAAGAGCAAAAAAGGTTAATGTCATCGTATTGTTAATAAATTTAAGGACAAAACTGCGTTATTAGTTTTTATAATCCGGCACAATCCAACCTACTTTTATTCCACGAAACACAAAAAAAGGCTGGGCTAAAATTGTTTAATATACAACTTTACAAAATCACACATACACAAAGACACATCACATTAAACAAATATTGCATTAAACACTTAAATTCTAAATACCTCCACTAACATTTTCCATTTTACTTTGTTTTAAAATGTTGAGTAGAACTTTAGCAATCTAACTTTAAAATGTGCTATTATTTAGCGTGCCAAAAAGTCCTCGTTTCTAGTCAACGAACAGCTGACTTTCAGGGCCACCAAATTTAGCTGGGCTGCAATTTCAGTAACGAAATTGCGATTTATAAATGCAACGTATATTATTCTAAGGAGATAAAATGTTTTTTTTTCTAACTTAAAAAAAGGGGTTTTTGCAAAAATATTGGGCATTGGGACCAGTGTGCATAGGTTAGGTTAGGTACGAACGGCTGCCGGACTATCGTCTGGCACACTTAGACCTCTGTGGGTCATTTGTGATACCGTATGATCTCGTTTTTCCCTTTTTTGTGGTCCCCTGTCTCATATGTTTCATCCTAGAAGGCTAGAAAGCATGCCTTCCACCCTGAAGATTTCACAAAGGAGTTTATGTCCTTAAGTCTGATTTCCGATATTTCGGTCAGATCGTTAAGGAAGGGGTTTCCTAAGTGCTTCAGTCTAAGTCTGCAAAGGGCTGGGCAGAAGCAGAGAAGGTGTTCTACTGTTTCTTCTTCTTCTTTATCCCTGCAGCTTCTAAAAAAGTCATTTTTTGGGCCTTTTAGCCTGCCGGCATGTGTGCCGACTAGCCAGTGGCCTGTAATGGCTCGAACTAACATGCCAGACTCTGTGCGGCTGAGTTTGAGTAATGATGACGTTCTTTTATTGTTAATCACCGGCCATGTCTGGTGTGTGATACGGCACTTTGGTGCATTTCGCCAATTAGTGTTGGCTAGTTTGATGAATTGATTTCTAATGTTTAGCTTGCAAGTTGCCATCGGCATACCGACACTCTCATTTTCTCTTTGGAATCGTCTTATCATGCTGAAGTAGATTGGCATGACCATAAAATTGGGCTTTCCATTGCCCGGTATCCCTCAGTCGAATGGCTGCCGATTTGGCCCTTTCCATTCCTGCTAAGTCCAAGCTCGGGAGGTTCAAGATCGCATTCAACGCTTCGTTTTGGGTAGTTCTAATACTCAGAGCCGCCATTCGCTGTACTCTGTTTAGGGGAGTAAGATACATTGTTTTTGTAGAGCGGTCCACCATAGAGCCACCCCGTATAGGAGGATTGGCTTGACTACCGCTGTGTAGATCCAGTTGATAATTTTAGGAGACATGCCCCATCTTAGCCCAATTGCTTTTTTACAGGAGTAAAGTGCAATGGTTGCCGTTTTGTTCTCTCTTGGTTGTTTAAGCCCCATTTAAAGCGCTTATCTAATACCAACCCCAAGTATCTGGCGTGTACACTAAAAGAGAGTTTGCAGTTGTTTAATATGGGTGGGTTGAGTTGTGGGATATTGTACTTATTCGTAAGTAGAACATGCTCCGTTTTTACCCCGAGTCCGATTTTTATCGTCCAATCCGATTTTTAGCTTTGCGGTCATAAGATAGCAGATGGTTTGTGGATACTTACCATTAAAGATGATAGCGACATCGTCTGCGTATGCCACTACTGTGCATCCTCCTCCTTCCAGAATTCTCAGTAGTTTGTTTACTGCGATAAAAATAACTTTTATTCTTTAATTTTTACATTATCTGTTAAATATAACAGTTACTTGTAACTTTTATTTTTTTAGTCATACAATAACTGTTATAACTGATTTTTCTAAATAAAAATCAAAAATAAAAGTCTTCCCAAGACTTTTATTCTGACACTCTGAAAATAAAAGTCTTTAAAATTAAATAAAAGTCTTTTCCATATATCTCGCTAACAGTTCAGGTCATAGCTATCAAATTTGGATTATGGGTATTAACCCCTTAATTATTTTTAAATTTTTAGATAATTTTTTCACGTTGGCCATTTTTTAAAATATTCCGTTACTTAATAGTTGAGTGTATATTTGCATAAAGTTTTACTTATTGAGTTACCTTAGATTTCTTTGTATTGTTCAATCAAATACCTGTAATTAATGAGCAAGGTCAATAAAAAAATAAAATGGGACGCAAGCAAAAGGAAAATATTTGCTCATATTTTAATGAAAATGCTGGAGAGTCGAAAGTGTCCTGCAAAATTTGCGGTTTTGCCTTACAAGGTAATTACATTACCAATATGGGACGGCACTTAAAAACCAAGCATGAAAACGAGTGGAAAAATCTCGGCTCAAGTGAGGAAAAGTGTTTATATATCCATCTCCCTCGCACCCCCTTTAGCCGAGTGACGGGTATTAGATAGTCGGGACACCAACCCGACAACAGCGTTTTCTCTTGTTTTCATATAAATTTTTGTCATTCAACCGATATTTTTCATATGAATTTTTGTCATCAAAATGTTATTTATTCGTGTATATCAGTACCCTCCCAGTAAAACAAAATTATTATTTTATATTTAAACAATTTATTTCTAATCATTTCACATTTTTTGGAATCGGTATACATATGTATAGGTGGGCCACATTCTGAAAAGAAAAATAATTATAAATATTTGAATCATTTAATATCCAAATCATGTTCTTTAATAAACTTCTTAAGTTGTTCATCATCTGCATGAAAGGGACTGCCCTTGTGCGTCATCCAGAAGCGGTCGTTGCGGTCCAAATCGCAGGCCTTCGGCTTCTTGCGGGCTCCTAAGTGAAACAAGTATTAATATAGTTCAAAGGTCAGGGTGAGAATGAGTCATTCAACTTGCCCGCACTGGCCGACTCATCCTCCACGTAGACCAGGTTCAGTCCCAGGTCCAGGACATCGTGCACCAGCGCCCGATACGACCAGGTGTGATGCAGTGGCGTGGAGATACCATGTTTCTGTCCCACACTCTCCCACCCGCCTGTGTGGCGTCCATGAGGAACAGATTGGCGCGCGCATCCCAGAGGTTCTCGCGCAGCTTCTTCTCCAGCTTGCGGGCCACCATCTCGGCGGCACTGTTCCGCGGACACCGGGTGATGGGCACATTGCCCAGGGTCACAAACAGAGCGAATAGCGAGTCCATATTGGAGTCCATCAGCGCTTCCATCTCCTCGTCGCGGGTGTTGGCCCGATTGATGGCGTAGTAGGAGAGCTGCTCGCTCTGCTGGTGCTTCAGGACGAAGAAGTCATCCTCCAGGCTGATGAAGTTCACATACTGATCGTACACCCGCTGGATATTGGCCACGCATCCACGTGCAGGGCGGCGGCGGCCAGATTCTCGATTTTGCTGCGCATAATGGGAGCCAGGAAGTTCAAGTTCAAGGAGAAGTCCTGCTGAATCCTGTCCAGATTCTGGTCGGTGGGCAGGCAAAAGTATATGGCCGGCACATCGCGATCGGAGTGGAGTTGCCTGTTGGATGAGATAATGGGTATATATAAACTAGATTTCTGGAGGATCTCAGTGGATCTTACACATGCAGGGTAACGTCCAATTCGCGCAGCTCCTTGATGGAAGTGATGGGCGATATTATGTCCTGGCCAACGCGATCGTAGATGAGGATCTTCCTCACAGGCTCGGCGGCCAAGGCCTTCGGCTGCTGCGAGTTCTAATTAAGCATCTGCTTAATGGCATCTGAAATTGGATTGGCAGAAAAACCGATTAATTAAGCTTTCCCCTTAAGGAGAACTTATGTTTCGGCGGTTTCTCACTGATTGGCACTCCCGCAGGGTCAGCATTTTGTGTGTGGCTATGGTGGCCGTCTGTATGTATGTACAAATTGGGTTATGGCGTCCCCGTGACAATTGTTCATACAAACATACATAGCGGTTTTATTTTATGAGTGTCTACACAGGCTCACAGCAATATGATTGCAATTGTTGGTTAATAATTAATTCTTTGTCAACTAAAACTTAAATGTTATTATTTTAGTTTTGCCGAATGCCTGTGACACACACAACATAAAACTGCGGCCTGCACACACACACACGCACATTCAGAACCGAAATGTCTTTAAATTGTGTGCTAACTCGACGGCAAAGTTAAAATCACCACCACTTTGTAATGTTTCGATTTAGCACTCAATAAGAAAACCAATTAATGTAATTTTATAATACAAACTCACCTTATTCTCGATATTTTAACGTCGCAGAGTTCCAGCTGTTGGCTCGAGTTGCAGTGCTGCACAGTCTCACATTCACAGTGTTGTAAACTGTGGAACACTATCGAACTAATTTCGAAACGATATATCGCGATAGGTTGACATTTGATATTATCACTATGGACGGCAGTCCATGTAGTGACGAAGCGCACCAGGAGAGTGTGCGAAGGCGACTACTATTATATAGCCGCAAAATTGAAAATCTGCTGTGATAGTCCGATCGTAATGAGTAATACACCAATCGAAAGGTATTGCAAAAACTTAAAGGATTGCATACCAAGACTTTAAGAAAATCAATTGGCTTGGGAGAGAGAGCGGTGAAAGTGAAAAAGTGAAAATTTCGAAATTTGGAGCTGTTGGGGCCGGTGGGGATAAATGCCCCCTCGCAATGTTTTAGTTGTATTCCTTTTGAAAATACCCGTCGAATGAGGGGTCATTTGTCAAAATCCGACGCTCCGTTCAAAAGTTATAGCCAAAATAAGATTTTCTTCTTCTTCCCAAAATGAAAATTTAATTCTGTTTGTCAGTTTGTCAGCTTGTCAGTTTGTCAATTTGTCAGTTTGTCCAAAACATGTTTTTTAAGTTTTGAAAATTTGATATGACGTTCATCACATCGATATAAAAAACTTTTGTTCTACCACTTTTGGAAAAACTCGCTAGTTTAGCGGGAAAACAGCTATAAATAGGTAAAATTCGGAAAGCCGTAACTTCTATACTACTAAAGCTACAGAGTTGTGCTGCATCTCGTTTGAAAGGTGTTTTTAAATGCTATAAATGCCCTTCATATGCAATTTGTGTAAATGTAATAGTTAAAAAGATATGAACAAAAGAAATTTTGTTTAAACTTTCTTTTTAGCTTTTTTTTAATTTTCTCAAAAACGGCTCTAACGATTTTCTTTAAAACTTTAAACTGTATAGCCCTTGAGATTCCTTAAATTTTGGTATATAAGAAAATATTAGAAAGTCTATTTAATAACGAGTGTAATAATTTTTCGTCACAAATGTTAATATCAGAACTTTTGTATGTTCAAGGTGCGATCGTCACTAGTTTTTTACCTCGTTAAGAGGTATTTTTATTTGATATCATATCAGACATACAGGGGTGGTCAAAAGTATTTTCACAAATTTTAATGTTAACTGTACTCATATTTATACCCGTTACTCGTAGAGTAAAAGGGTATATTGTATTCGTGCAAAAGTATGTAACAGGGAGAAGGAAGCGTTTCCGACACTATAAAGTATATATATTCTTGGTCAGGGTCACTAGCCGAGTCGATATAGCCATGTCCGTCTGTCCGTCTGTCTGTCTGTCTGTATGAACGCTGAGATCTCGGAAACTATAAAAGCTAGAGGATTGGTATTTGGCGTGAAGATTCTTGGAGTTCCTACGCAGCGCAAGTTTATTTCCAGAAAGTGCCACGCCCCCTCTAACGCCCACAATAGCTTATAAACGATTTTAAAAATTTAAATATTTCGAAAAAGTAAAAATGCAGTTTTGTTGTGGTTAAAAATACCTATCGAAATGTAGAAGAAATTTTTTAAATCGGACCATTCGTTAAATTATTGCTGATCAAAGTTTATATCTCCATCTCCCTCGCACTCCCTTTAGCCGAGTGACGGGTATTAGATAGTCGGGACACCAACCCGACTACGGCGTTCTCTCTTGTTTTAACTTATAATATAAACTTTTGGCACCTATAGAAAGAGCATTTCAATTCCGTTTAAATGACACAAAAATGTTCTTAACCCATTAAGACTCCTTTGAAAAGTGAGCAAATTTTGTAAAAGTCAAATTTTAAACTTTTTTCCTGGGGCTTAAAACAAAAATGTTTTGATGCAAAGTTGTTCCCCAATCAAAATTAATAATAACTGCAAAAAAAAATTTCAAAATATATTTCCTTGTATTTTTTATGATTTTTTGAATGGAGACATCTCAGTAAAATGTTGTATGAAAAGGAGGAAAAAGCGGCTAAAATTGTCATTTTTAGCTATTTTCAAAAAATCATTAAAAATACAAGGAAAAATATTTTGAAAATTTTTTTTTGCAGTTATTATTAATTTTGATTGGGGAACAACTTTGCATCAAAACATTTTTTTTTAAGCCCCAGGAAAAAAGTTAAAATTTTGACTTTAAAAAAAAATTGTCTAATTTTCTAACTTTTCAAAGGGTGCTTAATGGGTAAAGAAAATTTGTGTGTCATTTAAACGGATTTGAAGTGTTCTTTCCATAGGTGCCAAAATGTTTATATTATAAGTTCAAAATATGAGTACAGTTAACATTCAAATTTGTGAAAATACTTTTGACTAGGGTTGTATATGATTTCATTTAAATTATAAATATACATTTTTTTTTCAAAAATTAATATGAAATAAGATAAAACCAATATTTATTCATTGTAGAACGATATGACAAAACTTGATCCTAAAAAAAGTCAAATTAACTAACAATTTTCAATTTGATATTTTGTCATTTTTTTTTTCTGTGTATTTTAAAAACAAGATGGGGAAAAAATGTCGCTTCCATAAACATTGTGATTGAGCAATGAAATTGCATTTTTTTAAGAGTGGTTAAAAAGTAAAAAAAAATAGATTGTGTCTTTTAAGTTTAAAAGTTGTGTAATTCTGGGTTTCATTATTTGGGGAATACGAAATTGTTAGAAAGTGGAAAATCGCGATGAGGAATTGGATTAAAGCAGACTTTTAAAACAATTAAGAAGAACCCATGTTATAAATTTGGTAGCTTAGACAGTTCGAGAAATATATGTAAAAGACTTTTATTTTTCAAAAAATAAAATAAGTCTTTTAAATATTTTATTTTTCAAAAAATTAAATAAAAGTCTTTTAAAGACTTTTACTTACGAAAAGTCAGAATAAAAATCTTTGAGTGATTTTTATTTTTTTGATTTGAATAATCATAAATAACTGTTATTCGAGACTTATAAAATAAAAATCAAAAATAAAAGGTATTTGTGAGGGATATTATAAAAATTGACTAGCTGTACCCGGAGTGACTTCGTTCGCTTAAAATTAGTTTGGAGTACGGTTGTCAGGACTTTCTTATTGGTGCGTTTTTTGGAAAACCTTTGTGTAAACAATCTTTATAGAAGATCCTTCAGGAGCGAGAATCAGAAGGCTTGTGGCAGAGCTATATAATAAATGAATGTGATCTAAGTAAAAGTAGTGCATTTTTATACTTTCTATCAGTTACAATGTTATCAATGCAATTTTAATTTGCGCACAAATTTGTATACGTGTTTGTAAATTGGAATTTGTTGTTTTCAAATTTTTTTGTTTTGAATGAAACGAAAACATTTGTACACACACGAAAAGATTGGCCACCAATACAAAAGTAGCGAAGTAACTTATTATTTTCCGATTCCACATTTGATCGATAATTATTAATTTTAAACTCGACAAATTTTGCATTGCCTGAAAGGAAATTATTAATTTTTGTTGTATTTAAACACCTTATCTACTTTCAAGTAGAAACATACACACCCATTGTGTGTATGTATTGTATTGCACATGTATTGTAAGCAAATCAAAACATATCCAAATATACATATGTACAAACTTATTTGGTCAAGAGTTCGAATCTTAAGATTATTAGTTAACTTGGAGCTTGGCTTTGCTTTTCTAGTAATTTTTTATTTTAATCCATTACGGAAATTAAATAGGGCTCTTACTTCTGCTACAAAATTCAAAATACTTTTTGAAAAATAAAACCTAAGCATTTGATCCACAGAACTGACTATTGATCGAAAATCATATTGATCGGAGCAGCAGTTTAAGTTTTTAAAATCCAAAACAAATTTAAACTTAAATTGCCCTTTTCCCCTCCTCTTTTCCGCACAGCACTACCCCTCCCCTTTTCCTCACAGCACTACCCCTCCCCCTTATCAGTTTTCTTGGCTGTTGTTCTCTGGGCCGTCGCACAGTGGCGCCTTGGGCCAAAAAACGTGCAATAAATCACTTTTTCGACTTTGTCCTAGAAAGTTGCGACCCATACCAATCGACAGGTAATTGATCCACTATTACAAATATGTAACCCTTTTTCAAATCAAAAAATGATTGTAAAAAATATGCCCTTTCAAAGTTGAACAATTTTTCACTTAAAAAAACACACCGTTTTTAGGTAATTTTTCGCACTTCCGAGGGGTTTATCTTAAAAACTGGGTATCGAATCTCTTTGCTTCTTTTTTCCACGGATTGGTGTGTTAGTTAAGAGGAAAATAAGTAAAACATAGTTGTGCGTTACTTGCGAAACGTCCATATTTTCCATATTTTTCAACTTTGATGGAAAATAAAAACAAACTATTTAATACTATTTTTGTTATACTTCCCTAAAACGTTATTTGGACTTTCTTCTTGATATTAGGAAAGTTGTAGCTGCGTCCGCGGTTTTAAGAGCCAAAAAAGGTAAAAAAGTCATGGTCCCAAAAATTGCAAATGGCGCAACCTTGTGAAAGATTTTTCCAAAACATGGTTTTAAAGTCCTGAAAATGTGATATGATGTTCAACAGCTCGATATAAGAAACTTTAGTTCTACCACTTTTGGAAAAACCCGCAAGTTTAGCGGGAAAACAGCTAAAAATAGCTAAAATACGGAAGGCCGTAACTACTGAACTACTGAAGCGACAGACTTGTGCTGTATCTCGTTTGAAAGGTATTTTAAAATGCTTTTAAAAAGCGCCTTCTATATGTAATTTGTGTAAATGTAATATTTAAAAAGATATGCACAAAACAAATTAAAAAAAATTTTTTTTTATTTTTCTGAAAAACGGCTCTAACGATTTCCTTTAAAGCTTTAAACTGTATAGCCCTTGAGATTCCCTAAATTTTGGTATATATTAAGTTTCTGTAAAAAATCACGTTTTAAAGTTATTTAGAAACGAAAATAGCCACTTTTGCCAGCTCAAAACAACTTACGCTGCCTAAGCATTCAACTTAGTATGTGCGAATCCAAACTGTATTTTAGGGTCATGGAATCACAACCTTGTCAGAGAGTTAGAATCCAGTAATTATAGTCCAGAAATGTTAAGTCTATTGGATTTACCAAGTTTACCAAATTGTGACCATTATTTCAAAAAACATGAAATATAAAATTTTAAAAAAAAAAAACCTTAATTTTTTTTTTTTTTTTAGTTTTTAAAAATTAAAACATAAAAAAATAAAATAAACAAAACAACATTTAAAAAAAAAAATTTTTTTTTAAACCCCAATTTTTTTTTTTTTAATAATTTTTAAAATTACAACATAAAAAAAGGAACTAAAAAAAACAAAAACTTTTTAATAAAAAGTTTTTTTTTGTCGGAAAAAAATGGATTTGTTTTTAAATTCTGAATTTGCCGATTTGTAAGTACGCCTCTGCCACGCCCACTCCCTGTCTCAAGCAATAATTTGAAAGGTGGATCAATTATCTATCATTTGCCGTTTACATCATTCAATTATCTTCACTGGTTCAAAAGTTATGATTTATTACCAAAAAAAAGTCAAAAGGCGCCACTGTGCGTCGCTCTCTTGGCATCCGCTCTCTGGGTTTCGCTCTCTCGGCAGGCTCCCACAAAATACAACGCAATAACTTACAAAATCGAAATAAATTCATTAAAAAAATGTTAAAAACTTGAAAAATTAAACTTAAGCACTTCGGCCATAGAATAACTAATGATCGAAAAATCATCTTGATCGGAGCAGCGGTTTAGATTTTCAAAATCGAAAAGTTAATTTTAAACGTAGCCCCCAAATTGTGGGGGATATCGAAATTTCTTTTAGATTTCCAATTAGGCCTTTTCAAAACCTAAAATTCTGCAAACTCCAAATTTCGAAATTCCAACCACTTCAGAAGTTAAGCATTAAAAAAGCTCTTTTTTTTCTCAAAATATGGATCTTGGAGCTGTTTGGGGCCTCTGGGGGACATATTGGACCTTAGTGAGCGCCAATGCAATACTGTGAAAAAATTTGGCTGCTCTAGCTGTGGTCGTATCCCCTTAAAAATCGGTCTTTCATTTTATAATCTTTAGGGATAATAATAATTATTTTAAAACTTTTACAATAAAGATTTTAAATAACCTTTAAAAATGATTTTTACTAACAAAACTTATAACTGTTACGGTCCCTGGTTCTGGGTCGTTGGGAACGATCTACTTGGATTTCTAGTGGGTTTCGGGAATGTAGGGCATCGTTAGTTTCGGTCTGCCGGGCATCGTTAGTTTCGACCTGCCATTTCTACATCCGTTTCTGATCCTCACCAGGTCGCAGAGCCGATTTAAAACCGCACTCTTACGGATCCACCACCAATACCAAGATTATCTACAAGAACACTTACCCGGATATTTCTCCTTGTTGCTAATGTGTTTCCTTGAAGATCGTCGGAACGCAACCGACTCATCTGGGGTCTTGCTCTGCTTATATAGGCGCCGTTGAGTGTGCCCAGAGCGGTCGATGTCTAGAATCCCGATATCGATAACTCGTTATAGGGTCACGAATATAGCGATGATTATCGCTATGTTAGAGTGGCCAGATATCGTTTTGGGCGCGCGTTTTGAAAGTGGTAGGGAAAATAAAAGTCCATTGAGTGGTTTTTGGAATGTTCTTTTATTTGTGACGATGGGTCGTCACACAATTTAAAGACATAGTGCCTTCCTCGGCCCAAGATCACTGTGTGCGTTTCTCGACGCACAGTGGCGCCTTTTGACTTTTTTTTGGTAATAAATCATAACTTTTGAACCAGTAAAGATAATTGAATGATGTAAACGGCAAATGATAGATAGATTGATCCACCTTTCAAATTATTGCTTGAGACAGGCAGTGGGCGTGGCAGAGGCGTACTTACAAATCGGCAAAGTCAGAATTAAAAAAAATCCATTTTTTCCAACAAAAAAAACTTTTTCTAAAAAGTTTTTGTTTTTTTTAGTTTCTTTTTTTAAGTTGTAATTTTTAAAAATTTATAAAAAAAAAAAAATTGGGGTTTTAAATGTTGTTTTGTTTAGTTTCTTTTTTAATTGTTTTAATTTTTAAAAACTAAAAAAAAAAAATAATAAATTAAAGTTTTTTTTAAATATTTTTTTTTATTTCATGTTTTTTGAAATAATGGTCACAATTTGGTAAACCTGGTAAATCCAATAGACTTAACATTTCTGGACTCTAATTACTAGATTCTAACTTTGTGACAAGGTTGTGATTCCATGACCCTAAAATACAGTTTGAATTCGCACATACTAAGTTGAATGCTTAGGCAGCGTACGTTGTTTTGAGCTGGCAAAAGTGGCTATTTTCGTTTCTGAATAACTTTTAAACTTGATTTTTTACAGTATATATACCAAAATTTAAGGAATCTCAAGGGCTATACAGTTTGAAGTTTTAAAGGAAATCGTTAGAGCCGTTTTTCAGAAAAACAAAAAAAGCTAAAAAAAAAGTTTTAAAAAAATTTGTTTTGTGCATATCTTTTTAAATATTACATTTACACAAATTACATATAATAGGCGCTTAAAGCATTTTAAAATACCTTTCAAACGAGATACAGCACAAGTCTGTAGCTTCAGTAGTTTAGTACGGCCTTCCGTATTTTAGCTATTTTTAGCTGTTTTCCCGCTAAACTAGCGGGTTTTTCCAAAAGTGGTAGAACTAAAGTTTCTTATATCAAGCTGTTGAACATCATATCACATTTTCAGGACTTTAAAAACATGTTTTGGACAAATCTTTCACAAGGTTGCGCCATTTGCAATTTCTGGGACCATGACTTTTTTACCTTTTTTGGCTCTTAAAACCGCGGACGCACGCGGACGCAGCTACAACTTTCCTAATATCAAGAAGAAAGTCCAAATAACTTTTTACGGAAGTATAAAAAATATTATATAAAATAATTTTTTTTTATTTTCCATCAAAGTTGGAAAATATGGAAAAAATTGACGTTTCGCAAATAACGCATAACTAAGAGTTGCGGCTGGCAAACTGCAATATGTTTTACTTTTTTTACTCTTAACTAACACACCAATCAGCGGAAACACACCAATCAGCAAAGCGATTCGATACCTAGTTTTTAAGATACACCCCCCGGAAGTGCGAAAAATTACCTAAAAACTGTGTGTTTTTTTTAAGTGAAAAATTGTTCAACTTTGAAAATGCATATCGGTAAAACTTACTTAGCATCCTTCTGGGCTGTAGAACAAAATGATTTAATCTGAAACGATATTGTTTATGCACCTTGTACCGTCAGCTTGACCTAAAAATATTAAACAATAAAACATACATATTTAAAAAATGAGAAGCTATAATAATTAAGACAAGACAAAGTTTTAATACCCTTGAAAATTACTTACCTAAAGATGTATTCTTGATTAATAGCACTTTTGTTTGAACTCGAAAACAACTTGTCACAGCTAGAACGCAATTGAAAAACGCGGAACAACGGCGTCTGCCTTTGAGAAATATAAAAAGAATACTGAGCGAGAAAAACAACATCTGCAATTTCTCTTGTTGTTCTTTTCCCTTTGTTACGATCGCGCTTGCCTAACTTGTCTCTACCCCTGTGCAGAGAGAGAGATTAAGAGAGAGTAATTTGGGAGAGCGTCGTCTCTGGCGCCGTTTCGGTCGGCTCCGTCGGCGACACTGTCGGCCTAGTGATGATGTTGTGATGAAATTCATCACCTGTACCTCACTATTTATAGGCGCTCATTCACTGCTTGTTCAGCACCTTAATTTCGTAAAGAGATAGATTTTGAGAGAGGGGGTTGGTGAGAGAGTCGATTCTGCCGCGGCGCTGCCGGCGTCGCAGCCGACGCAGTGCTGTTAAGCGCTCGGTCTGAATTCGGGAAATGCAGGGTTGTAACGGCCACGCACTTGTATTCGTGAATCTCCTTGTAAACTGGTCGCACGTATACTTCCGCTCGTGTATCTTGTTTGTACTTCAACTGACTGCCTCGCGTTCTCTAACCCATGATGGAACTATACAAGGTGATCTCGTCAGCTCTGCCGAGGACGTTATTTTTTAGCACTCTCTTTTTGCTCTCAGAGAGACAAGCGCTAGAAAGAGATGGAACTAGTATTTCATTCGCACGCTTCGTTTTTGCTTTTGTATTCGCTTTCAGGACAGAATATGTTTCAGGAATAAATAAAACGAAATATTTAAAGCAAAATTTTGTATTTAAATTTATTTCAGATAGTTGTATAAAAATTAATTACTTAAATATAAAATAAGGTCAAGAAAACTATAACTTTTTTCCAGAGTTTTAGACCGGCAAAGCACACAATATTTTTTTGACATATTCATATCTAAGAAGGAATCCAAGATGTATAAGTACATATAATCCAAATTAAATAATGTGCTTGATATTTTTTAAACTGTAATTTTTATGTTTGAAATGGGTCGTTTATTGTATAATTAGTAATTATAATTATTAATTACACACATACGAGAATATAACACAACAAGAAACACAGAGAAAACGAAGCTGCAAAATGTAACGTTTTCTGTGTACGCAATTAAGAAGAAGACAACGAAAAAAAAGCGCTACACAACCTCTTTCGACAACGTTTGACAAACGACTGGCACAAATAACGTCCTCAAAAGAGGGCAGCTCTCGCGACGAGATCACCTTGTATAGTTCCATCATGCTCTAACCGACTGCCTCGAACTGCGCCTGCTGCGCCCTTTTATAGGCAGCGGCGGTACCGTTACTTCCTTTTTTGCGCACGGCTCGCATCGGGTTTAATGTCCACATGTCCGTCCCGTTAGTTCCCTTTGCACACGGCATGCATCGGATCCAAGGTCCACATGTCTCGTTAATTCACGGTGCTGGTACAAAGTCCACGGATTTACCGTTTGCCCTTTGGCGGCGTGGGTCCAAGGTCCAGCGCGGCACCGTTTCACGGTCTCTCCGCTTTGGCCGGGTCCAAGGTCCAGTATTTACCGGACGACCTGGGTGCCCCTGGATCTGCCGCATTCTCGCTGCCTTCGCTGTTGCTTGGGGCTCTCCTGCCTCGAGATTTTTGGGGACTTTTAAGACTCCTTACAAATTTAAGAAAATGATCGATTTAACCCTATAACGTTAACACCGAAAGTAAGTTTCGGACCGTTTTTACCCCAGTATAAAAACAAAAAACATACATGGCAATAAAATTACAATTTGGGTGGCCTGTTTTTCGGAGAATGTCTAAAATCTATACTAATATTATTGGATCCATAAAAAACGGTCAGTACCAAAATTCACCCAGAAGGGATTAACATAAAAAACAAAAAAAAAACAAATTAATTATAAATAAGTAGGCGCCGCGTGTAGGCTACAAATTAAAACAATAAACGACCCCAAAGTGCTCAAAAATTCGATTTGTTATACCCGATACTTGTAGAGTAAAAGGCCATATTGTATTCGTGCAAAAGTGCGTATATTCGTCTGCCTGTATGAATGCTGTGATCTCGGAAACTATAAAAGCTAAAGGATTGGCATTAAGCAAGCAGATTCTAGGGGTTCCTACGCAGGGCAAGTTTGTTTCATCAAGGTGCCACGCCTCTATAACGCCCACAAACTGAAAAAAGCTGTAGCGCCCACAGTTTTGTGTATAAACAGTACAAATTCCGTGCCGCCGTTGTTCAACACTGCTGCTGATGCTCTAAAAGGGCGCCGAATTCAAATGGATAAACTGGTCACTCTAATTCTCAATACGTTAATGCAAAATCCAAATTATTTGAAATGGGGCGCGAGAAAAAAACATACAGGAAGGCATATTTATATTAATGTTCTTAAGCTGAATAACAGGTATTTAATAGTCGAAATACTCGACTATAGCTTTTCTCTTGTTATACCCGTTACTCGTAGAGTAAAAGTAAAAAAGTATGTAACAGCTAGAAGGAAGCATTTCCGACCCCATAAAGTATATATATTCTTGATCAGAGTCACTAGCCGAGTCGATATAGCCATGTCCGTCTGTCCGTCTGTCTGTCTGTCTGTATGAACGCTGAGATCTCGGAAACTATAAAAGCTAGAAGATTGGCATTTTGCATGCAGATTCTAGAATCTCCTACGCAGCGCAAGTTTGTTTCAACAGGGTGCCACGCCCCTCTAACGCCCACAATAGCTTATATACGAATTAAATAATTTAAATATTTGGGTAGAGTAAAAATGCGGTATTGTTGTGCATATCAATATCTATCGAAATCTAGAAGAAATTTTTTTAAATCGGACCATTTGTTAAAAAGTTATGGCTGATCAAAGTTTATCTGATAGTCGGGGCACCCGAATATAGCGTTCTTTATGGTTTTTTCTTTTTTAATTCTTTCTTTTGCCATTTCACTGCTATAAATGTGGTCAAAATTGTTAAAAAATGTGCTGTTCATAATCTTATGGCATATCCGCAAATAACTGCATTTAAACTCTTTTGAAATTCAGCCTTCTTCACCAAGTCCACAGATTTTTTCCTATTCCGCTTTGTCCTGTATGACGTCATGTCCTCCAAATGTGTTGCTGTCTCACTCTGCATTAAGTTCTAAAGCTAAATGTGACCACGCAAAGGGGAAATACCACAGTCACAACACATTCAAATTAAACGGTTAAAAAAGCCATTATATCGATAATCTTTTCTTTTCCAACATTCTAAACGTTAAATTTTAAATTATCGCTGGAGCTATTCAAATCATTTTAGCTGTTTTAAAAAAATTCGTATGTATTTATGTATGTACATTTAAATTCTGAGTCTGTACTTTAAAAAATTTTACTATCTACAAAATCATTCTGCTCCGATCAGCTTCAGATTTTGGTAACGGATTTACACTCGAAGTTTTCCTTAAAATTGTTTTTATTTTTAAAATCCAAAAACTCGATAAGCTCTCGGCCTGAAGAACTTGTGAGAAGGTTCCGAAGCCGCCTAGCTGGGGCCACCGAGCGGGTCGCAGGTTGCGGAACGACCTCTAGATTTGGAGGTTAACTGTGAATAAGCTGGTGGTAGAAGTCAATCACGGAATCGTGGACGGAAGCCCCAGCAAATAATCAGTCCCGGACAACCAGCGGGTATTCTGCATCGAAGCAGTACCGACGACGCGAGTTGTTCAGCCGCATCTAAATAGTTGCTCTGCACAAACCCAAGACCCCACACTCTACCTACCCCCTTCCTGTCCCAAGCAACATCTCACTTCGGACCGTGCCAAGATTCAGCCTGGCTGGGGCCCGGATCAAAAACTAGCCCAGTCTCAAACGGTGAGCCGCATCCCAAATTGGGAATGTCGGATGGCAGAAAGGCAACGGTAGGCACAGCCAAGGCGATCGTGCCACCCACTGGAGCAAACTCTGCGCTCTCAGGCAAGAAGCAACATTGCCACACCTTCGCCAGAATGGCAGAAGAAGGTTGAGTGGGCAGGACAAGCCGACCCAAGAAGGTGCTCAGACGAAGGGGCAGCGATCCCTCGAGCTACCCGGACCATCGGCGAAGCGATCTAAGGTCCAGCCTTCGGTCTCCTTCGCAGAGATCACCAAGGATCGAGACCTACTCGGTCTTATTGACAGGGGCAATCCTGGGGGCAGGATTCCCAGGAATAAATGGAAGGCAGGGGAGTCCCACCTTTCCATCATATGCCTGCGCATGATTTGAGAGAAGCCAGGCTCATCGTCCTGCTGCATGGACGCGGTCTGGTATCAAGGCAGCGTCAAAGTGGTAGCCTGCGATATTCATACCAAGCAAGCTTGGTGAGGTCTACGAAGGGGCGAACATTGTCGCATTTGATTAGTGTTACGTTCCCAGTAGGCCCCTAACTCTGATCTGACTCCCAGCAGCGATAAAGGCCCCGGAGGACATCCTATACATGTTGCAGGAATGCAATGCGCACCTCCCAACGAAGGACTGGAGGGTCGTCAAGGTAAACCAGGCTGTCATTGTCCTAAATAAGGAGTCAGTTGCGCCAATCGAAGCTGCTCGGGGCAAACTGAACTTCGATTTCAGTGACGTCCAGATGAAAATTTACAAGAGCGACTCTAACGCTGCCGAAAGTGTGTTATGATTAATCTTCTTCTGGAGTCTAATAAATTCAGAATTAGAGTTTAGAGTTTTTAAATCTCTATTGGTGAGTTGGGAGCGACTCGACGGTACGCTCCCAAGATTTTATTCTTGATTCATTTTTAATTCTGTGACATATTTGCATAAAGCTAAGATCGCCCGGCTAAGTCGGCAGAGACGCTTATGTATAATCGGATATATATATGAGAGAGAGAGAGAGAGCTACTATGTTCACTTGGCTGTCGGAGCGGTCGCACATTTTAAATATGCTGACACTGCATTCGAGGGCGGTCATATAACCGGGCACTCGGGAACTGCTTGGTTTGAATATTTGTGTTTTGTTATTGTGGCCAAATGCAAAATGCCAAACAATGCGTCTGTACTGAAATCGATGCGTAACACTGAGTACAATGTGTATTCGATATGTGAATATACTACATACTACATACATACCTTTTGAAAAATAAGGTAATTATATGAAGTTATTTTCTAAGTGTATATTTAATACAAATGAAAACATATTTTTATACCCGTTACTCGTAGAGTAAAAGGGTATATTGTATTCGTGCAAAAGTATGTAACAGCAAGAAGGAAGCGTTTCCGACCCCATAAAGTATATATATTCGTGATCAGGATCACTAGCCGAGTCGATCTAGCCATGTCCGTCTGTCCGTCTGTCTGTCTGTATGAACGCTGTGATCTTAGAAACTACAAAAGCTAGAAAGTTGGGATTACCAACACATATTCTTGGGCTTCCTACGCAGCGCAAGTTTATTTCAGCCGAGCGCCACGCCCCCTCTAACGCCCACAATCACCCATAATCGCCCACAAACGATACTAAAATGTGTCGGGCGCCCACATTTTTAAAGATTTTGGATAAGCATAAATGCAATTCTGTTGTGTTTAGTTATACCTATCGAAATGTAGAAGAAATTTTTTAAATCGGACCATTCGTTAAAAAGTTATGCCTGATCAAAGTTTATATCTCCATCTCCCCCGCACTCCCTTTAGCCGAGTGACGGGTATTAGATAGCGGGACACCAACCCGTCTATAGCGTTCTCTCTTGTTACTTTTCCGAAATACTTAAATTTTGTAAAATCATTATAAATAATTGTGGGCGTTAGAGGGGGCGTGGCACCTTTTTGAAATAAACTTGCGCTGCGTAGGAACACCTAGAATCTGCATGCAAAATGCCAATCTTCTAGCTTTTATAGTTTCCGAGATCTCAGCGTTCATCCGGACGGACAGACGGACATGGCTATATCGACTCGGCTAGTGACTTTGATCAAGAATATATATACTTTATAGGGTCGGAAAGGTCTAGCTGCAAAGTTTTAACATATCCATAAGATCATAGCTATTTTCCTTTTTACCGAAATGTTTAATTAATATCTCTTTAAGTTTGGCGGAATTTTCTATATTACCGTACCGATGAAGAATTGGTATAGTTAATCCCACGCATTTTCCTTTCATTTAAGTAAATAATAACTTTTATTAGGGTTCGTCAAACGAGTTAAGAGCTGCATTCATATAATCAAGCTGAGCTAGAAAATCTGGTAATTGGTTTTTATTAGATCCGTCGAAGTCCTGAATTGCTTTAATACAGTTAAGAGTTAAATTAAATGCTGCTATGCTATCGTTGTCCATTGTTTACGTTAACAACTTAAGTTGAGTGGTTAATATTCACCCTAACAAAAAGACGTCCAAAACAAAAAACTTCATATGAAACAAAATTTCTTGACTTTTTTTTTCATATTGTTAGGTTATTTTCTAGCCCTAAGGGGTAGTATTTAGCTGTGAAAAACTGTAATGATGTGGGAGACAAGCTTATTTAAATGTACAATATACGGTGATATTAGCAAGGAACACATATTCAAAGTGATAAATGATACCGGGAACATTTAAAGTTAGAAGGCTTACCAGCTCTACAAAAGCATCTGTACATAAAGCAAGAGAAGGCGAAATGAAACTTTTAATTGCCTTATTGATTAGTGAACAGTTTTTTGATCGGTATATGGATATTGATAATTATAAACGATTGATAATGAATAAAAATCGCATTCACACTTTTACAAAATCTTTAAACATGTCGACGCCAAAACGTTTCTAGCGTTGAAAAGTTTTGTGGGCGTAGAAGTGGGCGTTACACTCAGCTGAAGCAAAAATGTGGTCGGAACAGCAGAAGATTCATATTTTTCAAACTAACCCCATCTCACTATGGGGTATTTGACCACTTTTTTGGACTAATCCCATTTTTTAAAAGTCGTTAAACTAAAAATGTGTTTTCTAGAATACATTACCAGAAGACCAATCTTCAATGTTACGCTTCAGTAATTTCAATAGAGAGCGCCTCTGTTGTATGTTGCATTCTCACGCCCTAGAAATTCGACGCAGTGCTAAGACTATTTAATTGCAAAAATTAAACGTTTTAAAGCATTCTAATTGAAGTTTTTGGAATTAAATTAAAGGATGGTAGTGTGCACTAAGTATTTTTGTGATTAAACTCGAAATTATTCATGGTTCTCTTGTAATCGATTATTCTTGTGGCCGGTCTAACACGAATATTTTAAAAGAAAACAAATAGAGATACACAGCGAGTCCAGCGGAGTCCATCGACCAAACCTTTGGAAATTAAGGGTAAGGAATTTATTTTAAATTGAATGTATCCAGAAAATACACTTTTTACGATTGGAAGAAAGTTATTAAAAGACTTTGTTTTGAAATTTTTACTAAAATAAAGCAAAAACACTTATCGCTACCATTGGACAACTAAAACGGACTTTAGAGGCTATATAAAGAAAAATAAAGCTATAACTGTAGCAAAAAACAAGAAAGGAAGCTAGCTTCGGCCAGCCGAAGCTTATATACCCTTGCAGATAATTCCTATTAATCACTAATTTTCCGATCGTTCCTATGGCAGCTATATGATATAGTAGTTCGATATTGATAAAATTAAAATCAAAGTTCGAAAGCATTTTAAAAGAGTCATGTTCCAGAGTAGAAGAAAATACAATAAAAGTCAACGAAGCAATAATTTATTTTCTATTATATTCCCATTAATTTTTCGATCGTTCCTATGGCAGCTATATGATATAGTCGTCCGATTTTGAAAAAATTTTATTCTAAATTCACAATTAGATAAAAAATGACATTTCCAAAAGTAGGAGGTTCTAGGTTCAAAAACACCCAAGATATAATTTTTTTACATTTTTTTCCCCGATTATTCCTATGGGAGCTATATGATATAGTTGTCCGATCCGGCTCGTTCCGACTTATATACTACCTGCAACAGAAAGAAGACTTTTGGGAAAGTTTTAGCCCGATAGCTTTAAAACTGAGAGACTAGTTTGCGTAGAAACAGACGGACAGACGGACAGACGGACAGACGGACGGACAGACGGACAGACGGACATGGCTAGATCGACTCGTCTAGTGATGCTGATCAAGAATATATATACTTTATGGGGTCGGAAACGTCTCCTTCACTGCGTTGCAAACTTCTGACTGAAATCATAATACCCTCTGCAAGGGTATAATAAAAGAAATGGCAAGTGAAATCTCAGAATTTAGGTTCTATGAAATTAAAACTAATGTTCTTGCGATTTTAACCTAATTTTGTATGTGGTTTTAAAACGGTACTTTTTAAGTTTTATGCATTTATCTCTGAAAATAGCAAAGTTGATCTGTTCATTCCTATGGCAGCTATATGATATAGACGCCTGTTTCAGAATACAGAATATGCGTTGGGATAAATAAGAACGATTGCTAAAGTTTTACTTCGCTCGCTCTCGGAACTCCGCTCTGCCGAAAAGTCAAAATTCAATTTTTGTCTCATTTGTCGATTCCTGAACTATGTTGCCGAAAAGGAATCGACCTAAAAGGCATATTGCGCATAACATTTCAAAACGGACTGTGATTTGTTTGTTTTTTTTAAATTTTCTTTTTAGTTATTTTTGTGTGTTTAATTATGATCAGCAAAAAAAGTCGAAGAAAATTGGTTAAAAAAAAGTGAAGTTCTAAAAGCAGAAGCATTTCGAACAAATCTTTTAAATTCATTACTTTTAAATTCAAAGTTTATGAAATAAGCATCCGAGTTTACTTTTATAATTTTATTTAAAAATTTTGTTATTGAAGTATACGATTAAAATTCAATTCAGGAACCAAAAATAACAATATTTGTATTTAAACTTCTAAATCTAAATCTACTTTCTGAATCCACACAAAAAATATTGCCGGACATTCAGTTGTATGGGCGTTACACCTCTTAGTGTTTATATTCTCTTTGGTAGTTCCGTCGGTAGTAGACCGGTTACGACAATGATAGTACGTGCGAGTGAAAGGGAGATATCGCAAAAGCACGTTAACAGACTAAAAGCCAAACAAATTAGGCAGCCGACGGAACTACCTTTGACTTCCAAAGTGAACGGTTGTGTTTTTCCTCGCTCCGAATTTTTATTTGTTTTTGTGTTTGTCTTTTGACGGTTTTAATTAAAACTTAAATATTCGGTCCCTAATTTGATTTATCTTAGTACTTGTTTTATTTCGCGAGTGTGTTCTGTATTTTTTTTGTTTTTGTGATTTCTTTTGTCTTTCCTTTGTGCGTTGTCCGTAAAAGCTACAGTGCAGTTTGTGTTGTTGTTTTCAGCATTTGCATTAACAGCATTACGCTCCCGCTCTCCCGCACTCTTGCATTCTCTCTTTACATTTCCCTCTTTCGAAATTTTAGGCGTGTGCAGTCGGTGCTCTTGCGGTACTCTTAACTGCTCGTTTGCAAATTTCGGTCCCTACATTTCTGTTTGGTACAGTGGGCAAAATATTTACAATTATGGATACTTTTGTCTGCTCTATTAATAAATGCCATCAATTAATCAGAGCTGATCAGTCAAAACTGACTTGTTGGCTGTGTGAAAAAATGGCCCATACCAAGTGTGCCGGCTATACTGGCCGAACCAGTGATGACCTTGCTAAGGGTCACAATTTACCTTATTGTTGTGATCCTTGTCTTCTAGTTGCGCAACAGATGAGATCTTTTATGCGCCAAACCAAGGGCGGCTTACAGAGTCTAATCAATAGTTTTGGTGTTGCTAGAGATAGTTTTCGCCGAGTGGATGATTTACTCTCAGCGCTGGACTATCAATTTAATAGCCTTAAGCTAATTGACGAGTCTCCAAAGCGCAAAAAGGCCACCGGTGGTAGGCAGCCTAAGGAAAACACCTCGCAACCCCCTGAAAGTGATAAACAGAGCTCCACGTCGGTTCAGCTGTCGACCGTAGCAAATCCCCAAATGTTGCTACGATCAGCAGCTAGAAAAGATTTGGATCAATTGGAATCCGTATCATCCGCAGTAGAACCCCCTGTTATTCCGCCCATTTCTAATAACTTGACACCTCCAGAGAATGTTGAGTCCGGTCTACCGGCACAAGTTGGCGCTGCAGAAACTCAACCTGCAGTACCAAAACCTCTTTCAGTGGTTCAACCCAAAAAACAAATATTTATTTCTCGTCTTTCGCCTGACCAAACGGCATCCGAGGTGTTTTTTTTTTTTTTTTTTTTTTTTTTTTTTTTTACATATATGATGGACGTTGATGCACTACGAGAAGTACAAACAAGTGGCCCAACGACACCAAGCACGTGCTTGTTACGCGCGGGGCCCTTTTGTAAATTTGGGCAAAAATGCGAGTTCGCGAGGAAGAATACATAAAACCAATAAAGACGGGACAAATAATGAAAAAAACATGCAGTTAGGAGTGAAGCAAATGAGTTAAAATGTTAGTTTTTAATACTGGGATAGAAGTTGATGT
>JBAMCJ010005454.1:0-10388 GCA_037075205.1 Drosophila prostipennis | reverse complement strand
AGCAGGAAGACAGGTGGAGGGGGACGCCGTGAATCAAATTGTTTAAACATTTGCATTTGTTTAAACAATATGAGGCACGTGTAATAAAGAGCGTGAGAATCAATTGGTTTGAATATTTAATGTTCTTTTAATATTATCAATGCGATTTGAATTTTAAATGACAAAAATCGGTTACAAAATGTCTTAAATCTGTTGTGGAAATGTAAATTAAATATTCTTTTAGCAAAAGGATATCAGGATTTCAGTATTATCTTGATTTTTTGGATATACATATTTCGTGCGTGTGTGTGTACATAGCAGAGCGAATCATTGTTTATTTTTGTTTTTTACAAAACCAAAGTTTGTAGATAACTCAACATTTGAAAACAAATGAAAAGATTTGCGATATAATCGATTTTTTAACCGCGCATTTTAAATTTTTATACCCGTTACTCGTAGAGTAAAAGGGTATATTGTATTCGTGCAAAAGTATGTAACAGCTAGAAGGAAGCGTTTCCGACCCCATAAAGTATATATATTCTTGATCAGGATCACTAGCCGAGTCGATCTAGCCATGTCTGTCTGTCCGTCTGTCCGTCTGTCCGTCTGTCCGTCTGTCTGTCTGTCCGTATGAACGCTGAGATCTCGGAAACTATAAGAGCTAGAGGATTGGTATTTGGCATGAAGATTCTTGGAGCTCCTACGCAGCGCAAGTTTATTTCAAAAAGATGCCACGCCCCCTCTAACGCCCACAATAGTTTATAAACGATTTTAAAAATTTAAATATTTCGGAAAAGTAAAAATGCAGTTTTGTTGTGTTTATCAATACCTATCGAAATGTAGAAGAAATTTTTTAAATCGGACCATTCGTTAAAAAGTTATTGCTGATCAAAGTTCATATCTCCATCGCACTCCCTTTAACCGAGTGACGGGTATTAGATAGTCGGGACACCAACCCGACTATAGCGTTCTCTCTTGTTTGTGACTGGTATTTTCATTTTTTCCCCTGCGCGGTCACACTTAAAATGCTACGTACACACATTTACGACTTAATGCAAAGTGCGCCAGCAGAACATACATACAAACATATGTGGAGGCCGTGACGTCACGCATAAGAGAATTGGAAAATATTGGGGACTTGGTTAAGGAGGCTGAATTTCCAAAAAATTTGAATGCAGTTAGTTGCGGATATGCCATAAGATTATGATCATAATTTTTTTTAAACCATTTTAACAACATTTATAACAAAAAAATGGCAAAAGAAAGAATTAAAAAAAAACGAATCGAATTTTGGGGCACTTTGGGGTCGTTTATTGTTTTAATTTGTACCTCACACACGTCTCCTAATTATTTCAGAATTATGCTGATTTTTCTAGATTTTTATGTCAATCCGCTCTGGTAGGAATTTACCACTGACCCATGTTTTATTCGAAGACTTTTATAAAGTAGTTTAGATTAAAAAGGATTGTTAGAGGACTGGAAAGAAAATTTGCACAATTTTTTAAAATACAGCTAGGAACCATCAGCCTGAATTGATTGAAATTAATCAGATAAATTAGAAATACCATTTTCATCGGAAGCAACAACAGAAATAAAAAACAAGAGTGAACGCTATAGTCGGGTGCCCCGACTATCAGATGCCCGTTACTCAGCTAAAGGGAGTGCGAGGGAGATGGATATATAAACTTTGATCGGGCATAACTTTTTAACGAATGGTCCGATTTAAAAAAATTCTTCTACATTTCGATAGGTAGGGGAGAGTAGGGTAATGTGACGAATAGGGTAATGTGACGAACTCGTCGAATCTCATATATGACGTCACGACAAAAATTCCAAATAAATGTAGTCGTCTCCTCTTATAGTGTCGACAAAGTATTTACAGTAATATTAATAAGAAGTCCCGTAATTTGTTCGTGAGGTAATTTTCGCTAAAAATGTGGTGCGCAAACTAGCAAACATATTCAATTTACTTGTGTTTCAGCAGTGCCAGAGCAAAGATGAGTGGAAAATAAAATCAGGCAAATATATGCACGTATACATGAGATCTTTATCAACAGTTTTTGGTACTTTGCGTCTTTTTCTGTTTGCGTCTTCGTCTGTCCGTCTGTCTGTCCGTATGAACGCTGAGATCTCGGAAACTATAAAAGCTAGAAGATTGGCATTTGGCATGCAGATTCTAGGAGTTCCTACGCAGCGCAAGTTTATTTCAAAAAGGTGCCACGCCCCCTCTAACGCCCACAATAGCTTATATACGATTTGAAAAATTGTAATATATCGGAAAAGTAGGAATGCAGTTTTGTTGTGTTTATCATACCTATCGAAATGTAAAAGAAATTTTTTAAATCGGACCATTCGTTTCAAACTTTATCTCCTGATCAAAGTTTTATCTCCTCATTTTAGCTGAGTTACGTTTATTAGATAGTCGGGACACCAACCCGACTACAGCGTTCGCACTCCCTTTAGCTGAGTGACGGGTATTAGATAGTCGGGACACCAACCCGACTATAGCGATCTCTCTTGTTTTGTATTGTTTTTAATAGTGACATGAGCTTAATTTAGTTTAAAAAAAAATGGACGAAGACCAATTTTTGTTTTTAGTCAGTTTGGGCATTATCTTATTAATTCTTTCTTTTCCGTATCGAAAATAACTTTTCCGTTAATTTTTAAAATTAAAAAATTTTTTTTTTTTTGAAAAAAGAATGGTTTACGCCAAACGCTGTGGGATTTGGCTATGTTGGAATTTCGACTCCAAATTTTGAAGAAATATGCTCAATAGATGTAAGCAACTTTCTGCATTTACACTTTTAAAAAATATTGATTTTTGGGGAAGTTACATTAAAGAACAAATTGTTCGTCACATTACCCTACAACTTTTGAAAGTGCAAAAAAATAAGGGTTCACGCCAAACGCTGTGGGATTTGGCTGCTTTGGAATTTCGACGCCAAATTTTACAAAAATATGCTCAGTAGATGCAATCAACTTTCTGCGTTTACACTTTTGAAAAATATTGATTTTTAGAAAAGTTACATTAAAAAAACGAATCGTTCGTCACATTACCCTACTCTCCCCTATTGATAAACACAATAAAACTGCATTTTTACTTTTCCGAAATATTTAAATTTTGTAAAGTCGTAGCACCTTTTTGAAACAAACTGGCGCTGCGTAGCAACTCCAAGAATCTGCATGCAAAATTCCAATCCTCTAGCTTTTATTGTTTCCGAGATCTCAGCGTTCATACAGACAGACAGACGGACATGGCTATATATTTTTGCACGAATACAATATACCCTTTTACTCTACGATTAACGGGTATAACAAGGAGGGAGGAAAGGATTAAGACTTTCGTTTGGCATTCACAAATGAATAGAATAGTTTCGGATTACTTTTAAAGTCACTTTTACAGCAAATTAGGTAGTCATTGTAGCATTCAGAATTATGTTTTAAGTAGTCTGATTTGACTACCGAATATTTTGCAAAGTCCGTCTGCGAGCCAGACTGGATTTTTTATTCTTAAGATAGGAAAGCTGACGAGTAAACCACGAAGAGCTTTAAAATTTTAATGCTTTAATATTTTAAAAATTAATTTAAAAAAAAAAATGTTGGTCAAAAAATTAATTTAAAAAAAAATCTTTTGGTATCGTTCAAATTAAACTAATTTTCAGTTATTTGAAGTTTTCGCTTATTGTAATTAAATGGAGTCAAAAACCTTTGTAAATTCAATTAATTTATTTATTTTACAAATACACATATACATGTACAGTACATTAACAATTTGGCATCCTGGCCAGCCATTGACAGGGGGTTCCGGGGGTTCCGGGGGTCCGGCTCAGACAAGTCGATGGGTTCTTTACAGACCCCTAACGATCGCATTCCAGTTTCTAAAAAGTAAACAAATGCCATTTAGGGAAGGCTTCTCGAGTCCCTGTCAAAATCCCTGATAGCTATCTGTCCGAAAAACGTAAAGACCAGATAAACTGTTCGTAAAAGCAAATCGGCTTTCTCGACTCCTTTAATTTATATGAACGAGAAACATTTATACAGTTCTGTTAGGGCACAGAATTGAGCTGAAAAGCGCAAAAATTGGCGTGCTTTGATTATTGTATCAGCTGTTTGGGTATAAGTCAAAGGCAAAGTCAGCTGTCGTTTCGTTTCTTCCTCTTAATTGGCTTTGGAAAATCAGCTGTCGTTTTATGGAGCCGAAAACGCTTAGCAGGGAGTCCGAGTCCCTGTCAAAGTTAGCTCTCACATTGATGCTCGAGAAAGGCAAAATACCTTAGCAGGCACTTTATCTGTTCGAGAAATGTTAGCCGGCACTCGAGGAACCGGCCCACAGTGGGGCGAAAAAGCTAAAAGTCTTCCTTAAATCAGCGGAGCCCTATAGCGAATATCTTTTGATGGGGTATTGTTAAAGGCAATTAAATATGTAAAAAAACATCATAAGGTGAAATTTTGTTGTTGTAAAAGGCTAAAGGGAGTGCGAGGGAGATGGATATATAAAATATTTTTGATTGCGTATAATTTTTTAATGAACGGTCCGATTTGAAAATGTCTTCTACATTTCGATGGGTATAGGTATACACAACAAAATTGCAATTGTACTTCTCGGAAAGGTGTGGGCGCCAGACACATTTTAAAATCGTTAGTGGGCGATTGTGGGCGTTATAGGGGGCGTGGCGTTGGCTGAAATAAACTTGCGCTACGTAGGATGCCCAAGAATATGTGTGGAAAATCTCAACCTTCTAGCCTTCTAACCTTTTGTAGTTTCCGAGATCTCAGACAGACAGACGGACATGGCTATATCGACTCGGCTAGTGACCCTGATCAAGAATATATATACTTTATAGGGTCGGAAACCCATCCTTCTCCCTGTTACATACTTTTGCACGAATACAACATACCCTTTTACTCTACGAGGAACGGGTATAAAAAGGTTTTTTTTAAGAAAAAAAATTTAAATAAATAACTAATAGGGTTCTAAGTTTGCAATTTTTTTTATACCCGTTACTCGTAGAGTAAAAGGGTATATTGTATTCGTGCAAAAGTATGTAACAGCTAGAAGGAAGCTTTTCCGACCCCATAAAGTATATATATTCTTGATCAGGATCACTAGCCGAGTCGATCTAGCCATGACTGTCTGTCCGTCTGTCCGTCTGTCCGTCTGTCTGTCCGTATGAACGCTGAGATCTCGGAAACTATAAAAGCTAGAAGATTGACATTTTGCATGCAGATTCTAGGAGTTCCTACGCAGCGCAAGTTTATTTCAAAAAGGTGCCACGCCCCCTCTAACGCACAATAGCTTATATACGATTTGAAAAAATTTAATATATCGGAAAAGTAGGAATGCAGTTTTGTTGTGTTTATCAATACCTATCGAAATGTAGAAGACATTTTTTAAATCGGACCATTCGTTTAAAACTTATGCCTGATCAAAGTTTTATCTCCATCTCCCTAGCACTCCCTTTAGCTGAGTTACGTTTATTAGATAGTCGGGACACCAACCCTTTAGCTGAGTGACGGGTATTTGATAGTCGGGACACCAACCCGACTATAGCGTTCTCTCTTGTTTTAAATTTAACTTGATGTTTATAAAAAAAGTATTCAAATCGGTCAACTACATCTTATAGCTTCCATATAAACGCTTAGTACAACAAGGAATATATCGGTTCTTTTTCATATTTTTTCATGTAAATTGGGATTAAGTCATTATTTATTAACGTCAATGCTTAGAGTTTTTTTAAAATTGCTTTCTTATAGCTATTATAGAAAATAAAAATATTGCATATTTAAAAAAAAATTTCATAAATCACTTTTTTGATTATATCTCGATATCATATTCAGTTTATTCAACATAAAACAAATTTAAATTATAATTACAATTTTTTTATCATTTACATCTTCATTGCTACTGTCAGAACAGTTAAAAATAGCCGAATATTCATGCTGTAACTGCGCGTGGAGAAACCAGGGATGGTGACTATTCAAATTTCGAACATTTCTTGCTACCTTACGCCGCGGTTTTCTCAGAAGAGGCATAAAAGGGCAGGTTAATTTTTTCAGAATTTGTAGTTAAATATCTGAACTTTTTTTAAAAAAGTATTAAACGGGGATCTAGGGTGTAACACTACTTTACGTACAAGAATATCCAAAAACACCCAATTATTTTGGACCACTTTTAAAAATTAAAAAAAAAGTAATTATGCACTTAATTTTTTTTTTAGGCAACATTCTAAGAATTGTTTGCTCTTAAAATTTTAATCGTTACATATACAACATCCGTTCTTAGGCGCTTTTAGAAAAATTTCAAAGATGTATAAAATTACATTTTTTTCTTATTAGCTAATATTCTATTTCGAAAAATCAACTTTAAAAATCTGTAGTGGGACAACCATTCATCACAGATCACTTTTTCTTTTTGATTTGTATAGAGAATTCAATTGTTTTTATACCCGTTACTCGTAGAGTAAAAGGGTATATTGTATTCGTGCAAAAGTATGTAACAGCTAGAAGGAAGCGTTTCCGACCCCATAAAGTGTATATATTCTTGATTAGGGTCACTAGCCGAGTCGATCTAGCCATGTCTGTCTGTCCGTCTGTCTGTCCGTCTGTATGAACGCTGAGATCTCGAAAACTATAAAAGCTAGAGGATTGGTATTTTTCATGTAGATTCTTGGAGTTCCTACGCAGCGCAAGTTTGTTTCAAAAAGGTGCCACGCCCCCTCTAACGCCCAAAATCGCTTATATACGATTTTAAAAATTTAAATATTTCGGAAAAGTAAAATTTCAGTTTTCTTGTGTTTATCAATACCTATCGAAATGTAGAAGAAATTTTTTCAAATCGGTCCATTCGTTAAAAAGTTATGCGTGATCAAAGTTTATATCTCCATCTCCCTCGCACTCCCTTTAGCCGAGTGACGGGTATTAGATAGTCGGGACACCAACCCGACTATAGCGTTCTCCCTTGTTAAAGTTGCATTGCAACATTTTGGAAAATCTTTAAAAAAAAACCATTTTGGCAGGCTTTTTTGTTCTAGGCGCCCCAGTCTGCGGCCCTTAAAGAAACATCAACTAAATGGAATTGACTTATACGTACTAACCATTTGCAAAATAATAAATTGCACAAAATGTTGCCTTTTGTAATTTCACGTTTCGTAGAATGCCAGTGTTACCGCGGTGAATCAGACAAGAAATGCATTTAATACAATAAGAAATAACATAAATACTCACAAATTGAGAATTTACAGCCAGTATCAACCCTTCAGAATACGGTTCAGGAGGCGTTTAGTCACGGCTCTGGTTTACAATGCTCTTACGTATCTCGAATCCTTCGCAGTGGTGGCCTTGGCTGCTCCGGATACTTTCGCTACCAGTCGTGGAGTTGGGCCGTTGGGCTTAGGATGAACAGGCACCACGCTTGCAAGACCTTCGTCCTGCCAGCCTCCTCTCCCTTTCTCTGTCCCGGCTGGTCCCGCTAGACGCCTACTCAGTTTCCTTTGACGCTCCGGTACTACGGCCGGGTTACGCCAGCAGACCCTGTAGCCCAGAGAAAGACGAACGTTCCACCCTCCTGGCTGTGGCGATCGTACCTTAAGCTTGGTTCTCGGCGCGGTCCCTGGATGCTTGTCCTGCGCGACTCGCTGCTGCATCTGCTCCGTGTTGCTTTGTTGACATTCGCTGCCTGTGCAATATGGGAAAAAAGTCAATTTTATTGGCATAAAATCTACTTTTTTTTTTTTAATTATTTAAAAAAAAAATTTTTTTTTGAATTTACATACCCAAGTTAGCCAAATACCGCTTTCCAAGATTTTTTACTAACAACACTATAGTGTTGATAAACGAACAAAGTCAGCTGTTCGATTGACTTTGTTGTGAGCGTAAATTAGTGAGAAATATTAGCAGACTTTAACTGCTTATTTAGTGGAGCTAATTAATTATTTTTGATAATGGAAAATCGTAGCGAAGGTATTTATAAATGTATCTTAGAACACAGTTTTTATTGAAATTAAGGAAAAGAACATGTCAAGTGATAAACCTGGATGCAAAAGGCGCAAATATAAAGAAGCAGGACCATCGTTAAAGCTTAATTTAGCATCTGCTCATAGATAATATTTCAATTTTCTTGTAAATGTTAGCCAATTATTTTTTTTTTTACAAATTTTAAAAAATAAGGAAAACCGACAGTTTTTTACCGTTTTACCAATACAAATACAATTTTTTTAAAACCCTTCCAATTAATTGTTGTATGTGGCGTGGGCGGTGGATGAAGGCAATGTGCCAAAGTGCCCCAAAATTCGATTCGTTTTTTTTTTTTAATTCTTTCTTTTGCCATTTCTCTGTTATAAATGTTGTTAAAATGGTTTAAAAAAATTATGATCATAATCTTATGGCATAGCCGCAACTAACTGCCTTTACATTTTTTGGAAATTCAGCCTCCTTAACCAAGTCGCCAATATTTTTCAATTTGGGACGTCACGGCATCCACATATGTATGTATGTATATTGGATTTGTAAAAAACAAAAATAAACAATGATTCGCTCTGCTATGTACACACACACGAAGGAAATATGTATATCCAAAAAATGTGTATTTTACTCACACAGCCATTAGATACATATAAGCGTGTGTACGTTTGTGTGTGTGCATCGCAAATTCAAAATCAAGATAATACTGATATCCTTTTGGTACAAGAATATTTCATTTACATTTCCACAACAGATTTAAGACATTTTGTAACCGAGTTTTGTGATTTAAAATTCAAATCGCATTGATAATATTAAAAGAACATTAAATATTCAAGCCAATTGATTCTCACGCTCTTTATTACACGTGCCTCATATTGTTTAAACAAATGCAAATGTTTAAACAATTTGATACACGGCGTCCCGACCTGTCTTCTAAACTATGTGAGGAGCCAATTGGCTCCCGACAAATAGCCACTCCCTATCCCTAAATGTATATATAACCCCCACCTAGAATATAAGTAATTAAATAAGGCTAAAGATAATCTAAAATAGTATTATAAGTTAGGTTTACGGCTACAAGGCCACACCCGATAGTTAATAAAACTGTCATCGCCATCGATACTTGCATCGCTAGCCTGGAAGGCTTACCTCACACCGACACACACATACCAGCACAGAAACAAGAAATTCACCACGAAAAGCGGTGAATTGACACAGCTTTGAAAGACAGGAGAAACACCAGGAGAAGCCAAGCACTCAACGTGCTCAACGTGGGAAACACCAGGACACCCGCGCTACCTGAAAAGCAGCGGAACACCCAGTCGTCGAGTGACGGCTGACGAGGAGAAGCACAGCGAAGAAGGACGGAGGATTGTGGACAACAGTGGTGCCGGCCCAGGACCAGCGGCGGAGCCCCCAACAGGCCAGCCAAAAGGGGCAGTATGTGCGTTTAGAAATCTCGGCAGGCCTCGATGCGGTATCACTGTGTAGAATCCGGCTAGATCATAACCATAACCTTTGCCTAGATAAAACCTAACACCATGTAACTCTAATGAAACTGAAAACCTAACCTCAAAACTGTAGCCAAACATGAAGAACTCACATCACAAATACTGTATAAATTTAAATAAACCCAGAATACCATGAAATCTTATCTATATTTTTGTCAAAGCAAATATTGAAAGAAGAAAAAAATGTTCAAGATCCTAATAAACAGCAACGATCAATTTGAAGCCTAGAAAACCCACTATATTTTCTTGCCCACACTTGAACCGCCTCAAAATGTTCTCCAACGGTACCACCCCCGATTTATTTAACCAGATATTTTGTCAGAGGCCAGGCTCAGCCGGCCGCATAGCTTGGTCCGACAGCGAGTGCTGGCGGATGCCCATGTCAGGCAGCCACATGGCCTAGAATTGCCAGGCGTCCCCTAATCGATTCCCTCTCGGTCTCATCACGGCGAGTGCCGCGAGTCAGACCCAGTACGCGCTACCGCTGACCCCCTTTGCTCTTTGTTGATGCCCAAATTAAATCGAAACTGTGTTTTATTCAGTAACCCGGTGGCTGACACACTACATCTCACGTCAGCCCACCGCTCATCGAAGACCCTAGTCTCAATCTTTATAAATTTGTCTGTAAAGAGATCCTGGAGTGACCGAGCTTCACCCCAGCCTAAGAAACTACTTCACAGTCTGGTGCCCGAACAGGGACTTGGGGCTTACCAATTTTAGATGATTATATGGCCTAAAGACCCATCTGGTTACTTTCTTCGATTTGTGTTTTTTTTGGGTACAGCCATATAGGAGGGAATTTTTAAGTGGGTACGCTTGGAGAGGAATAAATATCGAGGGACATGCAAATCTAGAACCAAAAATTATCAAATATATATATATAAGCAAGACACAAGCGGGAGAACTTACTTAATAAAAATAAATAAATAAAAGTATACC
>JBAMCJ010005447.1:0-161476 GCA_037075205.1 Drosophila prostipennis | reverse complement strand
GATTTTGTATATTTTATAAAATCTTAGTAACATAGATAACAGTATCTTGTCAGATAAGATGAAAAATCTAGGGATCTATTAAAGGTGATTTTTTTTTAATATTTCTGAGAGTGTAATTGCGATTTCACTAGATAGGGATATCTTCCATAAATGAATTGTTAAACTTTCTTTAAAAAAACGTTGTTGTTTTATCCTCTGCAGGATTTTCGGAAATTATTGGCTGCTTCCTGGCGCTCCACTTCACCCTCAAGCACAACAAGTGGAAGTGGCAGTGCGCCGGAGTCTTTAATATACTAGCTGGAATCCTGGGCTGCATGGGCTGGATATTCACCAATGCTGACTCGAGTAAGTCTATCTATACAACTACTTTTGAGGTTCCATTATATAATTCTGTCCGTTCCTCCCCCAGTGGATGCTGATCTGAAGGTCAGTCTGTGGATGATCATCGCCACCATTCCCAAGGCGGCTGTATCCTGTGCCCAGTCGATGATCCTGGCCTGCATGAACGAACTGGTGCCGGCGAACAAGAAGCAACTGTTTGTCTTCTCCGTGGTCACCTGGGCGCGGGTGTGGCTCCTCTCCGCGCCGTTCTTCAATGTCCTGAAGAAGATCGATACGGCCATGTCGCTGACCTCGTACTGTGTCTTTAGTATTTTGGGTGGAATCTGCACCAGCCTTCTCCTGACGCCCAGGACGAGTGTTGTCCCCGTTGTGCCGCAAGTGGAGCCGAGTGACAAGAAGGAGCAATCCCCTCTGAACGCCCCCGTTTGGACCGTGGAAGCCGATGTGAACAATACTCGTTTGTAGGCCGAGAAGATCGCTATTTTTTGCCAATTAATAGTCTTTGTATTAGTCAGCTAATGAAATGACATTCTTCTGTGATTAGGTTAAGTGAATTGCTGTTTTAAATGCTTACAGTTTTACTACAAAATATTGGTTGTTTCTTTTTTTTGTTTTACGAGAAAAACTGGGGGCATATCTAATTCAAACTGTCAGCCTGAGCACTCTACTATTCAATGGAAAAACTGAACGCTAAACGAAAGTAATTAGTTCGCTATGACTAAACTTCAACTCGACCCAATAAATTTACTTGCTCGTTTTTTTAATTTATTAGTAGTTCAATGTAATCCATTTCCGAATTCACGATTTACTGTAGAGACACCGCGTACGGCTTCTTAGTTCTTATCAGGTGACGAAGGTTTCTCCTTTGCCAAACGAGTCTTGCGAGGATTGAGTTTCGGTGGGTCTGGCATCCGGAACTTGTACGTTAAGGCTTTGCCGGAATGGTGACTATCCGGGTCCGGGTCGCTCAGAGGACTCTTCTGGTCAGTCGATTGCTTTGCCAAGGATTCAGGATCTTTACGAATTAATTCCAAGCCAAGAGTGCGCATCATGTCCACCTGGCTCATCGCATCCTGCATGGTGGGGTTCTTGCGTTTCTCTTTCTTCTCCTCCAGTTTCTTTCCAGGTTCGAGGTTAGACATCGTAGAATATTTAGTGCCTTTGACGAATGACTGTCAACAAATAATGTTGTAAGGAAAAAACGAATAGGGTCTAATGTCAAATGGACGGATATATATTAGTGTTGGGTTGCTCAAAAAAGAGTTGCCTACTAAACTCAGTGACTGTTCATTCCTTTTTGTTCTTTGTTGTTCCCCTGTTCATTGCTAATTTTAAATTTGTTCACATTCTCCATAAGCTCATGTGGTTTTTTTATTCCATTTTAGCATGCATGATATACGATCTCACAGTCTATTAGCTGTGTTTACTGTTTTCTCAGAGCGCGTAAACACGCTCATCCTTTTTTTTTGTTCAAAATTTTACTTTAATGTGGTCTAATATTAATAGACCCCAAAAGGTCCTACTGATAAGTCCAATTGTAATAGGGCACAAAAGGTGTAAATGTAATAGGACCCGAAAAGATATTTTGCAATAGGCCCAATTGATAATGTTGTACATTGTTTCTCGAGATAAACTAATTTAAAGTTTGGCCATTTAACACGCTATAAATTTTTTAAGTTCTTAGCTTAAAATCTATTTTATCATATGTATGCCCAGTGAAGAAATTCTTAACCAGATTTAACAGCTAAGAAAAAACTAAGTAGGCTTTTAAAAAATAACAGCTAACACAAAACGAAGTAGGCTATAAATCGATTGTGTCAAGGCGTGTCAGGCAGAAATAAAATGAATATTCATTATTCTTTATTCGTCGACCTGGTCGGTTCTCTTATTTTACAAGAAGTTTGCTATCAGGTTCTCTATTCGAAACCTAAAACCAAAATTGTATTTCATTTTTATTTTTTCACGCTTTCCAGACAACGAAAAATGTAGCATACTGGAATGGCTGCGACAAAAAACCATAGTTCCTTTAAGGCTAGTACTTAACCTAACATAGTGTCGTACAAAATTTAATATTTTTTCATATGACGTTTTTTTGTTTTGGACGACTTTTTCTTAGGTTCAATACCAGCCCTTCCCTGGATAGGTTGCGCTGATCATCTCGTTGTACAAATCGTTTCCCTCGCAGTTGGTCTTGCAAACTCCCGCGAAAAGGGAGTATCACAGTGGACACTTCTTTTTCACCGGAGTCGGCGAGAGCACATGTTAGGGAAACGACTTGTGGAACAAGACATCGCCCAAGAAGCCTTGTGCCGTCTTTGGAGAACCAGGATATCGACTACTTTGATTCCAGTGACAATGCTCTACCACTCTATGGGAATCTGAAAGATGGATTAGGTGCGGACCACGATCCAACCAGACATGATGTCGCCTTCTGAAGCGATGAGATCGTCAAACTGCTCGTTTTCGGGAACACCAATGACGTCCACATTAATTCCAAGGGAGGAATTGCTGCCAAAGTTACCTTTCCGGCTTCAAAGACAAAGTACCGCCAAATTTGTCTCATTTTAAAAAATATTTTTGAACCAATTTTAAATACATTTCTGAAACTAATTTGTTTACACTTTCATTAATTAAAATAAAAAACTTAAGCCTATACACCTGCTTATTATGGAAAACGTCTAATACATTTGACTAAAATATTATATAGGCAAGCATCAAGTAGAAAAACAAATGCAGGAAAATCCAGAACCAGTAAATTCTGTAAGATAAATAAAAGATTTAAAAAAAATCATATTTTACTAATAAAACAATAACTTCTTAGAAGACTTAATAGTTCTTATTGCAGCTTAATGAACAACACGCTCACCTGGTCACCATAAACTTGTTCGAGTCAACGGTGAAGTTCTCTCGATGCAGGTATTTATTGATTCCAATCATGTGGCGCCGCACATAATCGTCGTAGTCGAGCTCCTCCAGATTCCAATAAAGCGTGGGATAGGTGCCATTATCAATCATTTCCTTGAAGTAGAAACGACTCCTATTCTTGAAGATCCATTCGTTCAGCGAAAAGAAGCTACCTGAAGAAAGCTTAATAAATAATGTTTTAATTTATAAATATATTCCTTGAGATTACCTGCTAGACAAGCCTGTCGGAATTTCTTGGCTATGGGCGTGACTAGGCGCTTTTTTTTGGCCAACAGAAGGGTTTGTAAGTCCATCAGCAGGGCGGGCACAAAATGCAGTAGCCACACGGCCAACTCGTGTTTGAGGGCACTGCACCTGTACTTGAAGTTCGGGAACATAATCATCTTCCTGGTGGGATAAATTCTGGACCACTTCATGGTTAAGTCCCCCAGGTGCTGCCAGGTGATGGGATTGGTCACTCCCGAGGTGGCGTTACATATGCTCAAGCTGAAGATGATAAAGTTATAGGAGGTAAATCAAATCTAGACTAGCTCTGGATAACCTCACCTCCCCAACTTCGCCTTGCCGACCATCATGATCATGGCATTGACCACAAAGTCCACGGGGATGATGTCGCATATCAGATCCTTGTCCCCCAGAATGCTGCTGATGCCGCCCTTGCCAATCTCCATCATTATCCCGCTGATGGCCTGGATATTGTCGATCCAACCGGGATATGGCTCCCTATACGCAGCTGTGACTATCGAGGGCCTCACAATCACAATGGGTATCACCTCCTTATAGGCATTCACTATCTGCTCGGCAATCGACTTGGTAAAGGTGTAGGTGTTGACATGCGGACCCTTTATATAGTCGGCCAGGCGGTTCAGGTAATCATCGGGTATTTTCTGGGTGGCGGCCAGGAACTGACGCCAATCCACTGGCGGCATGGTGGGATACACCTGCTCATCCACATACTTGCGACCGGGATTGCAGTAAGCCGTCGAAACGTACAGAAAACTCTGGAATAAATAGTGGTCATTAGGTAAGTAGTTGAAATAAAGGTTATACCTTACCCTTAATTGAGTCATCTCCCTGCAAAGCTCTAGAAGATTATAGGTGGCCTGGGAATTGACACGGGCCGACACTTTCAAGCACTCATTAAAACGTACCTGCAATTTAAACACCCTTAATAAAATGTATGGGGGATATTCCACTCGCACTAACCGTTGCTGCACTGTGAAAAATAATGTTCACCTCGGCACACAAAACCTCGCGGTCGCACTCATTTAAACCTGTTGGTGGAAGCCTCTGGTAAAGACATGTGTTTCCATTGCAGTTTTCTCCACAAAAACAAACCATACCAAAGTTGTCATCCTCGATGTTGCCAGAGAAGTGAAAGATTTTCTTCAGCCTGTCCGGATGCTCGGCCCTCAGGCGCTCAAAGATGGGATTCTGGAGGAATCCCCGGAAGCGTTCCGCCACTGTGACCCCGCCCTTGGGTCGGATGAGCATGTAGATGCGCCTGATCTGCGGAAAACTCCAGAGCAGCTTTTCCAACAGGGTTTTGCCCACAAATCCAGTGGCACCTATGCGATCAAAGTGGTCTTGTCTTTAAAGAGTCTATTTCAGAGAACTCCCTGTTAATTACCCGTTATGAAGACCACCGCATCTTGGTAAATATCCGCCTGGTGCTCCACAATTTCCACTTTTCCGTTTTCCATGGTGTGGCCACTTTGAAGCCACAATTGCTACTGATCCGCTGCAAACGGCGAGCTGCGCACTTTCCACACACAACTCGCTTGGCGAAAAGAAATGCCTTGGTCCTCTTGGAACAAGTTTTCCATGAAAATGCAAGTGGAAAATGCAATTGACCAACGAAAGTTGCCACTCAGACGTAACATTTGAGCACAAACATATTACATCATATTAAGATGTGGCTGGGTCTTTGGTTCACGATCATTGATCAGCATTCGAGTTCATTCAAGAAATGGAAAAATGAGTCTGCAGTTGGAAGTTGACCTATAAATAGTTAAGAGGTTTTTTTATGATATCGAAAAAGATGGAATAAACGAAAAGGAAAAAGTTTTGAATAAGTTTGAAGAAATAAATAGGATATAATATAAGTTTTCAAATAAAGATATTATATAAAATATATATATTCCCCAATTTATACTAAAGCATTGCTCTTGAAAACTGAGTAATATAATATTTAGTTAAGCCATTTATTACGATCCAGGAATTTCCCCACCCTAAACGAGCTTTCCAAATACGCATTCCCCTGTTGTTTACCTGGCCAATTCATTAGCTTCAATCATGTCAAACATGTCTGCCTCTCCGGAAAGTGATCTTCAGTTGAAGATCCATACGGATCAACAGCAAAAATAGATCTTCGTTCGATGTTTGCGCAATCAGTTAGGAACTTTGCTCGGCTTATTTGGAATGATTTGATTAGCGACGATGTCGTAGGCAGGCACCGCAAACCGAATCGACGGAGTTTACTTGGCCAGGTGAGGTGCTAAGCGAAGTCGCAGTCATGCTGGAGGGTTGGAGCCACCAAGACGTGGTTACTAAATTTCGCCGAATTGCTAACGAAGGATGAAGAAGGAGGAGAATCATTTTCAAGGCCTGGATTTGGGCCACCTCGCTCACATCTTAGCCTGCAGCGATCCAAAGGCTACTACAGAACCACCCTCAAAAACAAATAGTATTACTGATAAGGAGGACAGCGATGTGATTACCCACATCCTGGGGGACTTTGGTCCCTGGCAACTGCGCTCCCTGCTCATCCTGTTCCTCTGCAAGATCCCCGCCGCCTGGTTCATGGCCTGCATCCTGTTCACAGCCCCCGATCTTTATCCCGTGGAGGAGTACAAATGCGATACCAGCGCCCTGGGACCGGTGGACAATTGCACCGTCTCCCTGGACCACTGCTATGTGATGGTCAACTACGGTGACTCCGGCTACGCCATGCGACAGTGCCGCAAGTTCCTCTACACCACCGGCTTCCACTCCCTGACCATGGAGTTCGACCTGGTCTGCCTGTGCGACTTCTTCGTGGCCTGGTCCCAGTACTGGCATCTCTTTGGCCTGCTCATCGGCGGCGTGGCGGCCACCAAGCTGATGCGTGTCCTGAGTCCCCGACAGATCTACGGCTCTGGGATTTGGTGCCTGCTCATGTGCAGCCTGCTGATGGGCCTGGTCAAGGACTTTAGTCTGCACTGCGGCCTGCGCTGCCTGGCGGCCGTATCCTGCTGCTTCATGATCACCTCGGGGCATTCTATATGTAAGTTAAGAGATATACTTTATAGCTATAGTTATTATAAACCCTTTCAGTTAGCGACATAACAGCGGGCAAATATCGCTTGGGAGCCCTCCTGCTCTACGACTGCTTCTGGGCTCTGGGGCTGATCCTGCTCCCCGGATTGGCTTCCGGTGCTCCCAGCTGGCAGCACATCTACCTGGGTGTCACCCTCTCCCTGCTGGTCATTGTCTTCCTGCTGCCCTGGACCCCGGACTCACCTCGCTGGCAGCTGCTGCACACCAAGGAAAGCCAACTGGCCGTCGAGCGAACGGTGGCCATCCTCCTGGAGGCAGCCCGCACCAATGGAACCGCACACAGGGTGTCCAAGGAGTTGCCCCAGCAGTTGGGACAGCTCAGGGAGCAGTTCCTGGAGCCAAGGCCAGCGGTTTATTGGATGCAGCTGTGGATGGGTCAGCGGAGGAGCACCTTCCACCTGCTGGCCGCCCACATGGCACTGGCCACCTTCATGGTGGTGAACACCGGACTGCTGCTCCATGTGCGCACCTTCGGCAGGGAGCACCTGGTGTCCAACACGCTGGCCATGGGGCTGGCCGAAATGCTGGGCTGCTTCCTGGCTCTGCATCTCACCTTCAAGCAGGCGAAACGCAAGTGGCAGTGGGCCGGAGGCTTTGCCATGGTGGTCGGCTGCATCGGTAGCGTCTGCTGGTTCCTGGCCGAGGAGGACATGCCCGAGGTGTACGGGCTGACGCTGGGCCTGCTGATGGCCTCGCTGCCCCAGGCGGCAGTGGCCTGTGCCCAGTCCATGATCCTGGCCTGCCTGGGTGAGCTGGTGCCGCCGGAGCAGCGCGCTTGCCTCTCCTTCTCCGCCGTCACGTGGGCGAGGGTGTGGCAGCTCTCCGCCTCCTTTCTCACTTTGCTGCGGCAGGTGAGCCCCGCCCTCTCGCTGTCCGCCTTCTGCCTGCTGGTCATCCTGGGCGGCCTCTGCACCTGTTGCCTGGCCACTCCCGAGAAGGATCGGGATCGGGGACAGGAACAGGAGCCGCAGGGAGCTGCAGTAAATAAGAAGCAGCACTTGATAGCGTATACGTAATCACGTATACGTGGGGTGAACCGTATGCTAAGTTAGTTTTAGTGTCTGCCAAGTATTCGCGATCAGTATTCGAATTTAGATTGTTACAAATTTATATTGAGTTGCATACTTTTGGGAATAAATCAAAAGTTAAGCACAATACTTTACTTTACTATATTTTTAAGACCATTCAGGAGAATATGAAAATTTTATTTTGAATATACATAGTTGGAAGCACAGGGTATACTTAAGATCTTTAAGTTACAATTAAATATGAAATGTATTGTAAAGCTTTGGTATTAAAAGAGTGAGTTTCGATGGCATTTTTTCTGCCAATCCCATTATTTGCCCCAGGAACCCAAACCCAAGCCACTTGGGACCAGTGTTCGCCCTCTACACCGAGCACATTCATCCACTAAGTTGACACACATTCGTGTAATACGTATAATAAGCACACATGCCTGGCTAAATATCCAAGCGCATTGCTCTACTAACAGCATATTTCTATTTGGCCACCGGTCCCGCCCCCAATATTCCACTATTCCCAACCACCCATTCAAAGCGACAAGCAGCAATCGCAAATCAATAAAATAGAAACCATAAAATTGCCACAAGCGGCGCCACTACAATTGGCCCTCCACAATGAGTGTGTCATTCGCGGAGCAGCAGTTGGCGAGGAAGGACCAGCAGACCAGGAAGAGCAACCTTAAGCCGACTTCAAGTAAATCCAGGGGTCCTGGTTGACCGGCTGACCAACCGCTGCGATCTGGATGCCATGAAACCGAAGAAATCGGCCTTTGCCAATACGTCCACTGGATACGGCAGGCACAAGCACAGCGGGCACGGCAAGGGACACGCCCACAATCAGGGACATTCCGGCAAGGATAAAGCCGAGGGGGGTGGCAAGGCCAAGAGCCGAGAGCCAAAGGATCAGCATGAACAGAAGGAGGAGGACAAGGATCTGAACTCCGGTTTCGGCGACTATCTTCGCACACCGGAGGGTCTGTAATTAAGTCTTTCTTAAAAAGTATTTCTTTAATTTCATTAATATTTGTATCCATTTTCTAATTAGCATTTGAGATGATGAAGCTATTCGTCTTTGCCAATACAATAATGCTAATTGTCACCATGGCCTGGCCGCATATCAAAGAACAATTCTTCATGATCAATCAGTGGCTAGAAAGCTTTCGCGAGGAGCATCAGCAGTGAAGACTAAGGATCTATCAAAGCAAGAAAACCAAGTTAAATACGAGCTTACAAAATGGTGGGACCCTTTATGCAGGGCCTTTTCTTGATCGGCATCATCTACTGGTATTCCAAGGGCATGATGTCCATGATCAACGATTACTACAGAAGTGAGTTCCAGCGGAAGTTGCAAACGGAACCAGCGAAGACGAAAACAGAGGTACCCATCAATGTGGACAACTTTATGGATTATGTTAGGGAGTTGGACTCCACGGATGAGGTGGTCCAGTGTCCAGTAAAAGAAGCTACTCCTCCGCCTCTAACAAAGCCCTACAGCCACACACTCTTGCGATTTCTGGAAATCACCGGCACGCTTCCAGCCTTAGATATTTGTCTTGCTACGAGCAACATAAGATAGCTTATCCTATAACAATCATATCTAGTGTATTTTATATGACTTTCGTAGAATAAAGCATAATAATTTAAAACAGAACTGCATACTTATAGGTTAAAGTTGAGGTGTAATGTTGAATAAAACATATCCCAAATGTGAGTGGTCATAGGTAATAAATATAACAAAAGAACATTTTCCCCCACTTGGAGTTTTTAGCCTTTTTTATTTAAACTTTAGCAGAATATATTCGTGTACTTCCAGCTCACTTACTAACCTATTCACAAAACTTTATAAACATACTAATTTCTATAAATACCATGGAATATATATCGATTTGGTCTGTCCTATGCAGTATATGTATATTGCACTCTCATTAGTAAGCTCTCTTCCCATCTAAATCTGGTCATTCCTAGTTGTACCTTTGAAGCAAGTGGTGAAAATATAGTTATTTGCAGATATGATTGAAATTTTTAGTTAGTTTACTTGGAAGTTATGATAACTGTAGGCCTTTAATAGGTGCTGTTTTCAGGTATTCTTCATGTGGCACAATTTTTTTTGAGTTTAAAGGACACCCCCAAAGCTGAGGATGTTATAAAATATCTTTTGATTTAAGAAGGTCTGAGTGTAATTAATGTTTAGTTATTACCAATTTCATAAGAGAGTCACATTTTAATATATACTACGCCCACCTACTCTTTAACCAATGCCTAAAAGTAACTTAACAAACAATAACGAACAAAGACAAATACTTTTCCGGTAAAATCATATTCATCTTTTTTAATGTATATTTTATATACACAACAGTTCATCATACATAATTTTATTATAAAATAAAAATAATAATAATTGCATTACAAATTAATAAAGCAAAAATACAAAATATAGTACATCATACATCAAAATGATAATTCATTGAAAATGTACTTGTTGATTTGAAAAAATCAAATGAATACATTGGAATTAGTTCTGTACTAGCCCGAATTCAGAATGGAGCAATAGCAAGCATGCTTTAATCGAAATCATAATTTTAATAAAAGGAAATCACAATGTCTTTCGTTGGAAAAGGAAACAAAATTGACTCAGGAGCAATGCAAAAAATTAAGGAAACACAAAACCTTTCTGATGTATCACAACCTTTCAAACAAGGATTAACAATTGAGAGCTCGCTTGGGCTAACAAATCAAATTTCGACAATTGAGTTATGGTGGCCTACTACAGACTAAATATGCATACGTAAATGGATATCGCTTGATATTGTTATATGGCTAAACACGTACAAATTAGATTGCTTATGAACAAGGCAAAAATACAAATGCAGAATACGCAGAGACTCTTCTCTCTATAATGCAAGTCTCCTTACCGCAAGGATCATTTGAATTATATAAATATATATATATATATTACTGTGCGTTCAAGTCTTAACGAGTATACAGTAACACCTAATGACTCTGATTCCGTTCCCACTGCACGGCTGCAATTTTCCCTCTATTCCGAGGGCTTCCAATTTGTGGGAGGTGGCGGCGCTGGCACCGTTGGCCTCTTGGGCGTTTGAAATGAGTTCGGGGAAATAGGTGTCGTGGGCTGCGCCTGCTGCTGATTTTGCTCTGCCGCCGTCGGAGGCTGGTCGTGGTTGTGATTGCTTTCCTTGGCCGTTGACGGCTCCTCCCGCGTTCCGTTCGTTTCAGTGTTCTCCTGACGAAGCTTATCAAGGAAATGTTCCGTTTTAAATCGCACACTGCCGTTGCCATTATCAAGGATGGCCTGGGTGGGAGTTGTACCGCCCTCGTCGTCGCTCTTTCCATCCACCTTGGGCGCGCCGACGCCCAGCACAGTGGGCCGTTTGGGCAGCAGAGGCTTCTGCGGCACGTCAGGCTTCAGCTTGAAGCTGCCAATGCTATCGGTGCTCTTGCGATCGGCCGTTGGAGAGGGCAGGTTGTCCAGCCCGAAGAACTGCGTCCGCGTCATCGGAACTGGCTTGGCTGGCGTTACTGGAGGCGGGGGCAGTGGTTCCAGCTGCGTAAGCGATGTCTGGCTAGCGGCTGGCGATTGAAACTGCGGCAGATTTGGTAGCGGCGGCTTGGCGGGCTTCTCCTGCTGGACCGGCGTCTGCTGGGGAAACAGCTCCTTCGCATGAGGCCGGTGCGAGGTCTGTGATGTGGTCATAATTGTGCCGTTCCCGTTAGTGGTAGGCGGCGAAGGAGCATTAGCTTTCTGCCTGCGCAATGTGCCGTAGCGAGGACTCTCCATAACTTCTACAATTAAAAATTTAAGAGTATCGTTTAATAAGATAGGAGTTAAATTTAAAAACTATATTTAAGCGTGCAAACAATATTCTCAATTTAATAGTTTTTTCCTGCTGTTCACGCATTTCATTAAATCTGATTTACTTAGAGAAGGAAGGAAGTTTCCAATGAAAATGTAATCAAAAAGCTAATTTTGTAATAAACCATTCACTTCCATAGTCAATATTAAAAATTTCGTTCCATTTTATTGCACAAAAATATAACCACTAATAAAACACTAACTTTAACAACTTCTTGAAAAATAAAAACTCTGTTTTAAAAATAGCATGGTGCACAGGAAAATACTAACAGTGGAATTCTCGAATGTTTCGTTGTTGAAAATATAATGAAAATGTCGTCATAAGTCGAATACTGTATAATGGCCCGTTTCATAGAATTCCGACTGTCCAGCATGCTTACCACTATCGTTCCTATCCAGGTTCTCGTTGGAGGAGTTGGATTTGCTTTTGCCCTCGACGAAAAGCTTTTGCTTCTGCAGGGTCAAATAGAACTCGACTTCGCCGCTGAAGAAGTAGTCCCACTGGCTGATTAGCAGCTCCACGATGATGTTGGCCGCCGAGGAGCTGTTCACCTGGCCAATGTAGTCGGCCGGGGCGTTGCTGCTCTTGTCGATCCGTGGCCACAGCATGTTCGGTGACATTACAATGGCCAGATTCTGCGAGCTCATCTTGTTCAGCGCCGAGCGCTGCTGCACGACTGCCAGAAAGCGGGTGAGGTATCGAAGGTTGGCGTAGTTCTCCTTGGGCAGCTTGCTCAGAATGGCCTTGATCTCCGTCTTGCGCTCGGCCTCGCTGTGCCTTTCGGCGATCCGTATGAAGTCCTTGTACAGGCCGTAGGTGAGCAGGGGCTCGGGCAACTCGCGCAAGTAGAGCTTGAGTATGGAGCCAATGACATGGGGGTCCTGGTAGTCCAGCGGCAGCGGTGTCTTAACGTGCTGCGCCTCCAGGGCGTGCTTCATGCGGCGCAGCTTGGTGCTGGCGCAGCCCACGCGCAGCAGACCCTCCTCCTCCAGGCCGTGCTCCAGCAGGCAGCAACAGCAGAGCTCCACGATGTAAGAGATCTCGCGGTTGGTCGATGTCAGGTGCTCCTTTAACGAGGTGCCGAAGCGAGACTTCTCGGTGCCCTGGATGGTGTCCTGAATGCGGGCCAGCGAGGCGTTCACGTGCTGCAGGGCCCGCTCGTGATAGTTTCTTTGGTTGAGTACATAGTCGCGGATGCAGCTAACGATCTCGTCCTCTTTGGCAATCAATTCCAGCATCTGGGCCGCCCAGGCATCCCGCTCCTTCTCCAGCTTCAGCTCGCACTCCTCCTGCTGGCTCTTGATGTGGTTCACCTTGGCCGCTGGCTCTTCCAGCCGGATAGCCGCCTGCGGGAGTAGGACAAAGCACTGATTAGTTTAGGGCAGATAAGAGGCAATGTCAGGGAAATCGTCACATTCAGTAAAGGAACCAAAGTTCAAGCACGCAAAATATCTTATCTGCAGGGCAGGGCTACTACTGGAAATAGTTTTTCGCGTGACTAATGGCAGATGCCTGTATAGCAGGAAAAGTTTGCGGGCAATATATAAATAGATCGACCTCAACCGCAGCCCGTCCGCAGTTGTTACCGCTCTCTCATCAAGGTCTTTGTTTGAAACCGGACAATGGGTTTAATATGGGTTATAGCGCACATGCGCCACTGCATTGGGGCCACTGACTGAGGTGACTGTATCATAAAGTAGCTTATAAAAAGGAGGACTGATAAGAAATGCAATTGAGCTTAGTGGAACAATATCAAAATCAATGAAAGGGAAAGGGGTTCCTAAAACGGAGAATAAACAATAATATTTTCAGGTCAGTTTTAAACCACTCTATAGATTAAAACACTTGTAGTAAACAAAAGAGATAATACATTCAAAGTATTGTGACTGAGAGTTTTGACGATATGAACCTACTATTTCCTTCAGATAATTCATAATCACAAGGCCGCTTTGGAATTTTTGGCGACTAAACTTTGATAGAAAGAATTTTAAAGTATAATATAACAGACTCAGCTTTTAAGATAAATAAACCACAGTGTTCCCGCCTTATGATGTAAGTTTTGCTTACAACAGCATCACCCATTGTGTGTAAACAAACTGGTGGTGGCATTCATCACCCTATCCCGTATCATAGCGCTGCTAAAAATAAACAAATCGTGACAAATTGCCGTAAGTGCGCTACCCAGCGCTATCTGCAGCCAGAAGACAATGGCATCCACCTAACTATCAATCTGTGTGCCTTTTCCCCACCTTCGAATCGAATCATTTGCACCGACAGAGTGTGACTGAGTCACATCACATTTCCATGAGCCGCAACCTCTCGACGACCTACATCCCCAGTTGGCACCACAAGCTACACATTCCGGGCACCAAAGTTAGCACTTCCAAAGGCAGTCGTGTAAGACACGTACGTATGCTTTTCGGATCGGATCTATGTCAGGGAGTGCAATTAGAACAGCACCAGGTCGTTGAGCGTCTGATTAGCGAATTATGGCAAGCCGACGGGCGTTTATATGGGACGATAAGATTACCGGGGAGCGTAAATAACTTCGGTTTCGAGTTTTCTGATAGCGCGGCTAATGGTCAGTGGCGGTGGCGGTGGCGTGGCGTCCATTTCAATTATGATGTCACTGCCGCCAAGTCAATGAACGTCTTCCGACACCTTAAACAGACAACAGACAACATACATCAACAAATACAGCGGCTAGTCATCCCCGACCGAAGTCTTGATATGGCAAACGGCGTCGTGATTTGTACAAAATAAAAAGCGGAAAGAAAAAACGAGCAAAAAATAAAGAAAACAGAAAACAATGAAACTCAAAAAGTGACTTTTTGTGTCCAGATAGCCGGCCATAACTGTTCGGTTCCACACTTGTAGACGCCAATGGACAGAACCAATCGGGTGTCAAGAAATTGGAACACCAAAAAGCCGTTCATCCCGGCCCCCAACTCTCATCCCACTCCAGATTCCACCCCACACTCGGCGATAAGGCAACAACGACAAGTATCGGATTCGTATCATAAGAACGTAAACGACAAAAGCGAAACGCACGGCAAACAAACAATACAATACAAAAGAAACTGGCGTGAGATAGAGCCAGAATGAAAGAAAGACCAAACAGCAACAACAACTACAATAGTAATAATAATAAATGGAAATTAAAAATTGATTGCTTCTTTTGCCGGCGCTTCTTGGCATCCGGCCCAGTACAGTGGTAATGCATTGATTGAAAACCGAGGGTTCGGTTTTGCCTGGTAGTTTTATGACTTTTCATTCGGAAAACGGCCAACCGATCGACTGGTTTAATTCCGGGAATTCCAATTGAAGCTTTTTAAGTCGGATGGTGTGTTCTCACTTCATAAGACCGAACTTGAACTTGTGTTACACATAAAATAACCGAACCACAGTGCAATTTCGCTGAGAGGGATATGTGTACTACCGGCAATCGTTGTTATTGTTCGTTAATCAGAGACAACCTCGCGATTGGATTTCGTTTGGGGGAAAGACTAAAAAACGGAAAAAACTCGAATCACTTGACCAGCTGAGGTAACTTTTTGGCGGCCCATTATTTCCAACGAGCAGATTTCTTAATTAATTTAACAATCTCCCATTGTCATCGCGCGCAGTTTCGTGAAAACGGAAATCCAACATTATTCACTCTCTCTGGCCCGTTTCTCTGTGGCCTCCTCACCGAACATACAGCCATACGTATACGTAATGCCTAGTGCCTAATGCCTAATCCGAGTTAGATTTATGATCGGCTTCGGCACACTCACCTCATGACTGCGCTTCAGCGAGGTGTACTCCTGCAGAGTGCGCGATACGTTGCGCTTGAGCGTCGAGATCTCCTGGATCTCCTTGTCCAAGATGTTCTTCAGCCGCCTCACCACCTTGGTCTCCGTCTCCAGTTCGCTCTCGATAATGCACTCGGCCATTGTCTTCTCCAGCTCGCCTGCAATTGGGAGACACATAAAGAAATTAGTACATAGAAATCACATCACATCACGCTAGAGTATGAGTTTCTTTATATATCTGTGAACTTATAGTCAAAATAAGCATGATCTATATCTTTTCTCGTTAATGATTCATCTGTTGTGAACAACAACTATACCAATTATGGTTATTTATATTCAAATACTCATACCATTTTGACTATTATCGATTATCAAGGTATTTATCTTGGAGCATATATAGAATGTATAGATAGTTTTCTGTGCGCATCTTGAAGACTCTTGCTATTCCGCCCGCAAGAGAGGAAGTCGATGCTTATTTAAGACCTTATCGCCAAGCGGTAGCTGCAAAGATGTTGGCGTGCCGGTTTCCAGTTGCCGGAGGAGTAGCTCCAATGCTTTGATGGGGGCAAGATTCGGGGTTTACGAGGGGGAGGTGGCTGGCGAATAGGTTGACGAGCTGAGTAAGCAAAATTGTGATAATTGTGTTGAGTGCCCCGAGACTCGAGCCTCAGCCGCTGAACCCGCAATGAAGGCAGAGGCAGAGGCAAAGGCAAAGAGGTCGCTCCACAGAAACAAGAGGGAGTCCAAAACGAAGACGACGTCGGCACTGGAGTATAACATTCGAGATACGCTCGCCTTTCGCTCCCCCTGCTGAATGGCTTGAATTGAAGCGCATCGTGGCTAACAATAAAAGTTGCAAAGGGCGCACAGTGGGTTAAAGTGAGATGATATCGCACTGTAATTACCGACATAACATAGGCGACAAAAAGCTAATTTTAGTGTGGTAATTTTGTGTTTTTGTGTGTCTGGAGCTGTTTTTAATCGAGACACTTAGGTGATTCCCACTGCTGGGGCCGGCCAAATATTACACAGACGATTTTTACTTAGAAACAGTATTAATAAGTTAGTTTAAAGGGCAAGATTATAAAAGGTTTGCATGAAAAACCACTAATTTTGGTAGAGCTTTTTTAGAATCTCTAATATTTAAGATTGTAATAGTCGTAATGTTACGACTATTTAATGTTTTTTCAGAGATTTAAAGACGAAAGTGAACTTATAAAGCTTAAACTGGGAGCTCTGGAAATTGAATACCATTATTATACTTATGTCATCTGCTGACGAACAATCTTTGCTTTAAACTTGATTTTATAATATATACTTTTGATCAATCAGATTTGCAAAAAATTTGCGAATGAAAAAACCTAGTCGACCTGATACTTTGAATCAGGGACCGTAATCATTATGAGTTTTATTTTAAAACTCACACAATAATCATTATTTTTGATCAAAAAAAATAAAACTCAAAAATAATCATTACTTTTGAGTTTTAAAATAAAAATCAAAAATAATCATTATTTCTGATCGGAAAAAATAAAAGTCAAAAATAATGATTATTGTTGATTTTTATTTTTTTCGCTCAGAAATAAAACTCACTTGGACGCCACGGCTTTTCTGTGCCGATTTTCGGCGTTTTTTTTGCATAGTCCCTTGGAGCGAATGCAGACGTACCACCTCTGAAAAAAAAAACTTGAACTTGGCTTCTGCATCCCTGGTAAATGGTATCATTCTTATAGTCAGTAAAGGGGATACTTCTAGCCTTTGTTTACGTTTATGTATTTAAACAAACATTATGTTTATGTATTTAACCATGGATTGCAGGTCGAAATGCACTTGTCTTTCTCTCTCACTCTACAAGAACTAATTAACCAATGAAGGCCGCTAGCTCGACAATACATACTGGAACAACGTTTAACAAAGTGCCACCGCTTTTTGAAATCTCTAGAATCTCTTATTCTTAGGAACAGTTATCCTCATCTTCTTAAGAATTCGCGGATTTTGCAGAACTAATTTAAATATCAAACAATGTATAGAAACGGGTTTTAGGTAAGTAGAAATTGGTTAACAAAGTCTGAAGTATTAGTTGTTCTTAAGAATTCGCGGTTTGTCTTTCTTGGATGGGAAGTTGTGCTGATTACTTAATTCCTGAATAAAAACGTATCTGAAATCGATTTTTAAAGTACAAGTTGTTCTTAAGAATTCGCGGTTTGTCTTTCTTGGATGGGAAGTTGTGCTGATTACTTAATTCCTGAATAAAAACGTATCTGAAATCGATTTTTAAAGTACTAGTTGTTCTTAAGAATTCGCGGTTTGTCTTTCTTGGGTGGAAAGTTGTGCTGATTGCTCCTGAATAAAAACGTATCTGAAATCGATTTTTTAAGAACCGCGAATTCTTAAGAACAACTAATACCTCAGACTTTGTTAACCAAATTCTACTTACCTTTAACCCTTTTCTATACATGGTTTGATATTTAAATTAGTTCTGCAAAATCCGCGAATTCTTAAGAAGAAGAGGATAACTGTTCCTAAGAATAAGAGATTCTAGAGATTTCAAAAAGCGGTGGCACTTTGTTAAACGTTGTTCCAGTATGTATTGTCGAGCTAGCGGCCTTCATTGGTTAATTAGTTCTTGTAGAGTGAGAGAGAAAGACAAGTGCATTTCGACCTGCAATCCATGGTTAAATACATAAACATAATGTTTGTTTAAATACATAAACGTAAACAAAGGCTAGAAGTATCCCCTTTACTGACTATAAGAATGATACCATTTACCAGGGATGCAGAAGCCAAGTTCAAGTTTTTTTTTTCAGAGGTGGTACGTCTGCATTCGCTCCAAGGGACTATGCAAAAAAAACGCCGAAAATCGGCACAGAAAAGCCGTGGCGTCCAAGTGAGTTTTATTTCTGAGCGAAAAAAATAAAAATCAACAATAATCATTATTTTTGACTTTTATTTTTTCCGATCAGAAATAATGATTATTTTTGATTTTTATTTTAAAACTCAAAAATAAGGATTATTTTTGAGGAATATTATAAAAATCCCAAAAATAAAAATCATTGCGATAATGAATAGATTAATCAAAGAGGATCCCCATGGTGTTTTCCTTTTTTGCGTATGTCGATCCTAAGTGCCTGATTTTTTGGTTCAAAAAATATATCAATAATCATTATTTACAGTCCCTGCTTTGAATGAAAAAAAATAATAGAATGGCAATCCCCCATATTTCTTCTCTCAATCGAAAGGAAATGGTCTTCGCTAAGTTTGCACCAATTGGCGATTGACTCGACCTAATTATGAATCCCTCAGTACTCGAGATGAGCTATTACTTAACCCATGGACACACGTTCACTGTGGCTACGATAGATGCATGCGGCAACGTTCGTGTCTAATCGGGAACGTGCAGACCTGGAACTGGGGAAAAATGGGGAGGAGGTTTTTTAAGATCCCTGGCCGTTACACAACCACCGATGGTCTTGAACCACTGCGAGGTTGCAGCTGCAACTGCAACAGAAACTGCAATCCAAATTGCAATTGACGCACACGCATCTGCGGATATGCGGAATGCAAAGAGCTCGAAAGGGGGGAAACTGCGCGAATGGAAACAATACAGAAAATAACACTCGGAATGAGTAATACGGCCTAGGGGGAGCGCCCACAAAATAAATGAGCAGCGAAGAGCAGATCATGACGATACGATGATGTATGAATTCGGCTGAGACTTTTACTTTTACTAGCCAGCCAGCATAATTATCGCCGTTTACTGGGCTTTGTTAACCCTCTTCGCGAGCGATGTGTAACAAATTTAAATGAAAGAGCTTAGTAAATCCTATAGAAAAAGGGCAATAAAAGCGGGCGCATGTGGGGGCGGGCTAACTTGGCTGGCAAAAAACAGAAACGGAAAACAAAAAGGGGGTATAAATAGATAATGCCGAAACCGCAAATAATAACCAATACTGCGGGCGAGCGGCGAATGGGTTGCAAAGAAAGCAGCGAAAAAGTCATAATAAAAATTATAATAATGATTAAAAAAAAGCCGTCGATGTTGATGTTGCCGTTTGCAGTTGAGAAATGTAAATGCCACAAGGCCAACCGACAAGGCGAGGCCGCCAATACACACACACACACAGACAGACGAAGCGAAGCCCGTGACACAGTCATCCGAGCATTCTCCACTTCTCCACATTCCCCCCCGTAGCCCAAATGTGCCCATACGTGTGCCATTGTGCATGTCTGGCGGCGATTATCGGATTTGGAACGAACGACAACCACTGTGCGCCTTATCAGCAGCGCCAATTTGACTTCTGCCAGGGGCGTAGGAGGGGGGTTGATCCCGCTCGAGGATTTTTTTTTGGGAAATCTTCTCGACTTTTAAAAGGGAGGAAGGATGATACATAATTTTTCAATGTTTGAAAAATAAGTAGAACGTTTATCATGAAAAAAAGAGAAAAAGATAAACCTTTGAGTTGTTTACAACATTGCGAATAAAAACGGAAATGATAACACTTAAACGAACCCCTCGAATTCCCGCCTACGCCACTGTCCCTCCCACACAGGCCCAATCCCGATAGCCCTCCCGATAACTAACCGCAATTGGCGAGGACCTTCTGCAGCGGCATATCCTTGGGCAGCTCCTTGGCGGACTCGTCCAGGGCCTGGGCGATCTTGTAGTGGCTGTTCTTCTTGGTCCGCTTGTCCTGCTCCTCGGTGCTCCCGCTGCCGCTGCCACCGCCGCCGCTCAGCGCCGGCAGCTTGCGGACGATCTTCTCGATGGTGTCCCGATATCTGTCCACCTGCCGCTCGATCGTCTCCAGCTCGGAGTCCTTGCAGTCCGATTTGGTGGATCTGCGGGTGGGGAAAAGGGGGGTTGACATGGGTTAGCCACGGGTTAGGTCATCATCAGTCGCTGTTGTTGTTGTTGACATCGGGTTTTTTGTTATAGCTGCAGTTGCTCATTCCGTCTCTTCTTGTTTTTGTTTTTCGGTTTTTTTCGGATGAGGCAACACCTGTCTGTCGTCTGTCCACCTGGAGCGCATTCACACACACCTACAGACGCAGACAGACGGCCACTTCCATTGGCTGGCCTTTGAACTTACCTTGACAGATTCTCGGCTGCTATTTTGATTTTCGCAAACTGCCTCTTCATCTTGGCTGTTTCGCTATTTCGCCGCTCGCGTCTCCAACTTGAACTGAACTTCTGTGTGTTTGTTTGCGATGTGTAATTAGCTAGGCATTGAGTAAATACTTAAAACTGGCAAATTAGTCATTCTTCAACGATGTTTTACGAAAAAGTGAGGCGAGCCGAGTGTGACCACAGCGGGAGCGCTAAGAAATACCAAGGGTCTGGCGAGGGCGTCTTTCAAAACTCAAGATCTGGTCACCCTGTATCTTCAATTGTTTTAGGGGATTTCCCAAAGTTATCTAGAATTAGTAAGTGAAACTAAATAAAAATAGGGTTAAAATTGTTTACCATTTTAATAAATTTAATTAAATAGATAAGATAATAAACGTAATTAAATGAATACCCCTTATTTACTTTTAGCGTTGCCAGACTGCTGTTTCAAAGCATTTTACCCACTTTGTTTGGGGTCACACTGCACTACCGCCTTGCTGCACGTGTGCCATCCGTAAATAATAGTTTTATTATTGTTTTACTGACCAACATGACCCAGGCGGAGATTGTGAAACGTCTCCGGGAGGAGTACGACATCGGGAAGAGCCAGGAGCAGAAACCGACGAAGAAGGAGGACCTACTGGCCCTCACCAAAAAGTTCCACCAGCGTGTTTTGGACCTGTTGACCACTCACAAAGTTCCCTACTCCAAGAAAGAAGGTAAAAACATTGATATAGGGTCTTAAGTTAGTAACTAACCCTTCTTACTTACAGATGAAGACAACTACGAGGATTACCTGCTGTCGGACACCGAGGACTCGAGCAACAAAAAGAGCAAAAAACAGAAAAAGCTGGGAAAACTGGGAGGCCAGGACTCCGACGACGAGGATGTGGACGCCCGCATCGCCTCCATCAAGAACAAGCTGCGTCAAAAGAAGGGCCCCACCACGGAGCGCCAGCAGAAGAGGCGCGAGTCCAAAAAGCTGAAGCGCAGCAAGGGCGTCCAGAAACTGCTCCTCTCCTCGGCCAAAAACCTCAAGAACGAGAACGTCAAGCACCAGAAGCTGAAGAACGGAGCTGGTGAAGACAGAACAGGACCCGGAGGACAGCAAGGAACAGATCCAACCGGTCAAGGTGCAACCGGTGTACAACCAGGAGGCCAAGATTGTCTACTCCAAGGTGGACTTTGCCGCCAATCCGGGCGGCAAGACCAAGAAGTCGCACCAGAACCCCAAGGAGATCCTAAAGAAGTTGCGCGACACCAAGAAGCACCTCACCGAGCTGCGCGAACAGGGCGAAACGGACAAGGCGGCCGAGATGCAGACCGACATAGCCTGGCGCAACGCCTTCGACAAAGTGGAAGGCAAGAAGGTCAAGGACGACACCAAGCTGCTGCAGAAGGCCATCAAGAAGCGGCGCGTGGAGAAGAAGAAGTCGAAGACCAAGTGGACGGAACGCAAGCAGAAGGTGGATTACGACAAGGAGAAGCGGCAGAAGAAGCGACAGGAGAATCTGGACAAGCGCAGCAAGGACAAGAAGAACAGGAAGCTGAAGACGGCCAGCAAGAAGGGCCGCATCATACCCGGCTACTAACCAGGCTTTAGCTCTAAGTACAAAGTAATATAAATGTATGCACCGTTGAAATTCAACTCAGAATGCTATAGAAAAAAAGGAGTAATCGTTGGAAAATTCTCGTTCTTATTTTTCGTGTTAGAAATTTACTTTTCCGGCCTCGACACAGTCCAAATTCTCCCAGAGAGCTAAATTCCAAGTTCCCAAGCCCCCAGTTTTGGCGCCTCGTTTTTGTCCACTTTATGTTATTTTGTGTTCTACTGTGCGTTGCGGCCACCGAAGAGCTGCGAACAGCTGTGGCCGATAGCAACAATCGATTGTTATCGGTATCGCTTCTCTGAATAGCTGCGATTTTTCCAGATTTTCCAAGTACTTACAAGAGACCCAAAGTGGATTAGATACAGTTAAAGAGACCCCAAGAATTGGAGGCTATCGAATATAGATCGACTGCCAATGTAACAAGAAGAAGCACAGCGAGTGGGGCAGCCAAAGCAACGAGAGTCACACGCACGCACACAGCCACACAAATTACGTGCAGAGCGCAATCTATTCCCCCATTTTCCACCGAAAATAAAGCACGGCAGGCGGAAAAGCAGACCAATTGCGACGCATTTTGCAGAGCAGAGCAACACTTACAAGTGAAAATTGAAAAGAAAACTCCGGAAGAAGAAGAACGTCGAAGGGAGCCCCACAACAATAACTTTGCAGATCAGCAGAGCAAGAAGAAGCAGCGGCAGGCCAGCTGAGAAGTGAAGCGAAGAAGCAGGGGCGCGCGCAGAGGGGAATCAGGAGTAGCGGCTGCAGGGGGCGAGGAAGCGGAAGGAACAGAGGCGTAGAGGCGGCGGGGAGCAGCCACCATGAGCATGGTGCGGCGGATTATCCTGCTGGGCCCCAAATACAGTGTCTGGGCAAAGGGTAAGTGCTGGCTACTTGTTGTTGTTGTTGTTGCTTCTGCTGCTGCTGCGCCAATCGCATACGTAACTGCGTCATTAGCCGTGAATCAACAACAAAAACAAAAACAACGGCAACAAGCCAATCAGAACTGGCAAAAACAGCGCCTGCAGTTTACCAATCCCAATTGCCCCCCATTTGGCTTATCACAATTTTCTAGCTGCGCTCGCTGAAAATTTTCTTGTCTAGTGTCAAACAACCAAAACACAGATTGAAGGTCGTCTTCTTTTGATATCAAAAAGCTGCTCGCGGTCAACGGGGGAACAGAGGCGTCGCTTCAAAGGGGGTTCCCCCACCATCTGTTTTTACATTCACAAAACACACCTCCGATTGGAAGGCCAGACCCCGCCACAAACACTTCCAATCAGACTAGCAGGGTCTTGCTTTTGGACCAACTGAACTTGAATTGTTTTATAAGGCCCGAATGGCCAGCTAGCTTAATTATTGCTATTGCCGCTCTGACGCAATGATTTTCTTTATTATTTCATGTCTTCAGCGGAGCAATTTCTTACACATTTTTAATGGCCCACAGTTGGTTGTTATTACATTTGTTGGTCTGCAGGTTAGGAAAGTCGAGAGCCGGAAGTTTACCCAACCGATTTCACTGAGAGAAATTGTCTAGTAGTTGTCAGAAAAGATTATTTTCCGTTGTTAAATTTACAACACCTGTGGATTCCGAGATTAGCCCATATCTAGGCCCTGTTTGATTGGCAATACTGCAAAAAAGTTGCGAGTCATCTGCCATATCGGAAGATGCTAATTGCCCTTGGCCTCTACTTGTTAGTTTTTTCTTTTGTTTGGCCAATCTAGAGATTCTCTTCCTCGGATTCCCTTTGTTGTTATCAATTGTCTGTGCTTTAGGAGGTATTTACCCCCACTTGGGGTCGATGCTACGGATTTTTTCTTCTTTGTGACCAAGAGGCAATATATGAAAATCTTTTATCTATACAGAGCAGAAAGAAAAATGTCACAACATTTAATCAATTTCATTTAATTTTGTTAAAAGTTAAAAAATCAAACAAAAATTTAAACACATTATTAGAAAACTCATGATTCTGCTTTAATTTATGAAATTATTTAATTTTACAATTTACTGTACAATATTATATAGTAAAGCAAATCCCTTATTAATCTTGATTTTTATTGTCTCTTTTTTTCAGGAAGCGGAGTTGGTCAAACACAGCGCTCGGCAAGATGCGTTATCCTGAGCGCAGACAATGCGGAGGACAGCAACTGGGGCGTCCGACGCTTCCACCTGGCCACGCGGAACTGTGCCACCAATCGACTGATGAGACTTGAGCCCGCGATGGCCATACCGGCGTACATTGACATCACCAACGCCACCTCACGAACGCCAGAAGACTCCAGCGACAGCGGGAGTGGCAGCGGCAATGGAGCCAGTGCGTCGGGGGGTAGTGGAGCCAAGAGCCCCGGCGGCGGTGGGGCAGGGTCTGGAGCAAGTACGACCAGTGGCGCCGATCCGCCGGGCGGCGGCAGTGACAAGTTCCTCTCGTGCCCCAAATGCGGCAGCGCCTGCACACAGGTTGAGACATTTGTGAGCTCCACGCGGTTCGTCAAGTGCGCCAAGTGCAACTACTTCTTTGTGGTGCTGTCCGAGGTGGAGACCAAGCAGCGCACCAAGGACGAGCCCAAGAACCAGCGGAAGCCACCACCGCCGCCGCAGAAGATCATGGAGTATCTGGACAAGCATGTGGTGGGCCAGGACTTTGCCAAAAAGGTGCTGGCGGTGGCTGTGTACAACCACTATAAGCGCATCCACCACAACCTGCCGCAACTGCAACATCAGGGAGGAGGAGGTAGTGGATCCGGAGGCGGCCTGGACGGCGTTCCGCGTCCCGATCTGCTACACATTACAGGGATCGGTCACACGCTGAACAGCTCGCCGGGCAACGAACTCCCTCCAAAATCACCTGCTCAGATGGGCCTCGGTGGCGGAATGGGCGGTCCCGGACTTGGAGGCGGACTCACCGGTGCAGCATCCAGCAATTCCCGTGGCGGCGGCGACCACAGAACCGGATCGGAAATACTTGACCGGCAGTCCGGCGATGTCAAGCTGGAGAAGAGCAACATCATCATGCTGGGCCCAACGGGATCCGGTAAGACACTGATCGCCCAGACGATCGCCAAGTGCCTGGACGTGCCCTTCGCCATTTGTGACTGCACCACGCTGACTCAGGCGGGCTACGTGGGCGAGGACATCGAGAGCGTCATCTCAAAGCTGCTGCAGGATGCCAACTACAACGTGGAGCGCGCTCAGACAGGAATCGTCTTCCTTGACGAGGTGGACAAGATCGGTGCCGTACCTGGAATCCACCAGCTCCGCGACGTTGGCGGCGAGGGCGTCCAGCAGGGCATGCTGAAGATGCTCGAGGGCACAGTGGTCAACGTCCCAGAGCGCAATTCCCCGCGTAAGCTTCGTGGCGAGACGGTCCAGGTGGACACCACAAACATCCTGTTTGTGGCCTCTGGTGCCTACACAGGACTGGACAGGCTAATCGCACGTCGCCTTAACGAGAAGGTAAGGAAGACGTCTTTCTTTCTATTTCACTTGCTAATTATCAATTATATTTTCTAGTATTTGGGTTTCGGCATGCCTTCGACCAGCGGTTCCGGCCGTCGTGCAGCTCAATCGGCCGCCAGTCCCATGGACAACGATCAGGAGGAGCGTGATAAATGCCTGACCAAAGTGCAGGCACGTGATCTCGTAGAGTTCGGCATGATACCGGTAAGTAATGGGTTTATTGGGAAACTTAGCTTAGATTGTAAATCATCAAATTATTCAAGTTTGTATCTCTTATGATAGAAAATATAGCTTATCTATTTAAATCTTACCTGTAATTAATACCACGTTTGTTCTTCAGGAATTCGTTGGCCGTTTCCCGGTTATCGTGCCCTTCCACAGTTTGAACGTCAGCATGTTGGTGCGCATCCTCACCGAACCACGAAACGCCCTAGTGCCGCAGTACAAGGCACTGCTGGGCCTTGATGAGGTGGATCTCACCTTCACCGAGGACGCGGTCAAGTCGATCGCCCAGCTGGCGATGGAGAGGCATACGGGAGCTCGTGGACTGCGCTCGATAATGGTAAGTAGTGGAATTTATAAAAACACTTTAAAGAATATTTGTCAAACTCCTTTTAAATCCTTTTCAGGAGCAACTGCTGCTGGATCCCATGTTCATAGTGCCCGGTTCGGACATTCGGGGGGTTCACATAACCGCAGATTATGTTAAGGGCAGCTCCTCACCCGAATACAGCCGTGATGCGGACGCCCCGGCATCCGGGACCGTTGCCACGGACTCCGATACCACAACCGATAATGATAAGAACTTTGAGAATAGTGAGAAAGTACGACTAAAACAGTAAATCAGACAGAAACCCACATCCTTAGCCAACCAAAACAGCAATTGAGACAAACTTAAACAAAGCAGAATTCTTTCAATTCGCAACGCTTTCCGAATTGTTGGTTCTTTCTAAGCTCTTTTGTCGTCTATTCTCTATTCAGCTTGTTAAATACTTCCAATTGCTTGATTTCGAATCGCCAGCGCGTAGTTTTCTCACAAATAACATCTGCAAACACAATGTAATGTTGAGCCCTTAAGGTACTTTCATTTCTCCTACTCTTACATGTATATTTCTTAGTCTGGTTTGAATGATAAATTGGTTGGTTCGTCGTAGATCCCCACCTCGAACCCCATCACTCTGTAAAATATGACCCGCTGAGGAGTGAACGAAGGCTCCCGAATATATTTATAATGAATTTCCTCAATCCCATATGCATCTGTGATTCATAATCGACGAGCAGCGCAATCTACAAAGCCCGAAGCAATTGTAAGTGGAATAACACATCCTAAAGAGAATGTTAGAATGAATAAAAGGCCACACTTAAACAAACATAAGATCGGAAATCTGCAATGTTGGCAGCGATGTGGTCAAGGTCTGTACCTATTGGCGCTAGGATCCTCTCTTGCATATACCAATTATATATACAAACGTAAACATATATTTAGGCAAATTTTGCGTAGTCTAAACTGAGTTTCTAAATGAGTTCTGGTAGCGTTGTAATGATGACAAACGAGAAGCACGTTCTACTTTTAACTAATTTAAGTTGAAAAATCAAATTTTTAAAATAAAAAATTAATAAAAAGAAATGAAACAAATTTAAAAGGCATTGCTTTGAATTTAATATTATTATCACAAACAATTGATTATGTGATGGCCATCAGGAACATCAGACTCCAAGTGTCCCACCTCATCATACCTAGGTTCATCAATTCCATTCTAGAAAATTGCATTACTAGTATAGCATTTCCCAATTAGACAACTAACTTTTAATTAAATACTAATACTTTTTAGTTTTTTATTAATTTTATTTTAATCATCATTAAAATTCAACTAAATCTGCAGAACTCATAATAAATAATTTGAATTTATTGCACATATGGACTAATAGTAGTTCCTTCTTTTTGTTGTTTTTCTGTTTCATTTTCATTTCGTAGTGTATAAATTTGTATAAAAATTTGTAAGTTAATAAATATCTTTTGGCGACCCTCAATCGTTTTCTTCGGATATGAGCAGCTCGTATTCCTGTGCCGCGAAGCGATCCCAATCGGAGGTCTGAAAAGTAGGGATAGCTGTCAGATTAACTCCAGTAATAGATCCAAAGATAACTTACGTATTCGTCACGTTGCGAGGCAAAGGGATCTCGCTGTTCGTGATCCAGATACTTCTCCAGATTGAAGAAGGTATCGAAGAAGACGTGAGTCATTTTGCAACGTTTCAAATCGCCCAGGGTGATGCAGTCCCGATTCGCCGGCTTGATCATATCCAGCATCTAGTTAAAAAAGGTTGTTGAAACGAAATTCAGGAGGGTTACACCACAGATCCTCACCTGGCACAGACAGTCCTCGAAGGGCAGGCACTCGATACCGATTCCCTCCATCCTCTGCTGCTGTTCCTCGTAGAAGTATTCCAGTTCGTACATGGACAGCACACCATCTCCGTCGACATCCATACATCGGAACCAGTACTCGATGGCCGTGGGCGTCCGTTTGTCCTCCTCCGACAGAATGAACCACACAAAGTCCGTGTACGACATCTTCGCCTCGTCCTCGGGAGCCTTTTTGTTGTCGCTGCGCGTCACGCATCCCGAGAAGATTCGCTCCACGATGCGCGATGACAGGGCATGGTCACTGTGCTTGGCGAGATCCTCCTGGTTGACCAGCAGGTCGTGATCCTTGTCCAGTTCCCAGAACTTGCAGTAGATCACGTAGAAGTGCTCGTAGCTGAAGAAGGCCATTATCTGATTGATGTCCTCCTCCTCCTCCAGCAGACTGATCATCTGTGTGCGGGTTTAAGAACATGTTTTTTATTAAAATTATTAGTTTGATTATTTCACAATTCTCGCACATATTTATAGACCATTAAAGAATGTTCGTATCTCACCTCCAGCAGGTCGGAGCGCTTTAGCTCGGCTATTGAAATCTTGCCGCTCCAACTGCGGTTCACCGAATAGAAAATGCGCGCGATGACTGTGTGCACGTATCTGGAATGGAACTCGGTGGCTTCCTTGAGAAAGGCCAGGCCGGGGTGTGTGTCGACCACATCCTGCACCATTGGCACCAGGTCCTCGGGCACGATGTACGAACGGAATCTCTGGCCCCGCGACAGAATGTACACGAATCTCGAGGCCGCCTCATGGCAATAAACATTCATTCTGCAAGTTACAGAGGTGTTTATGGAAATAAATAAAAATGTATTCAGAGTATTACTAAATTTATTAACGGTAAAAGCAATAAAAATAAGAAGTGTTTTTCCCAAGTAAATAAAACATAATGCAAATATGTACAGTGGTTTTTCAGAACTGGGTTTCCTACAATCAAATCTAAAACCCGATAAAGAACAAAATAATATAAAAATTTATACAGAAGAGACCGCTTGCTATCATTTCGAAATGCGTAGGTCAAAATAAATAGATATTTACATTGATCATTTAGGTTTAATATGTGAATAAATTTCAAGAAGATAAGGTCATCATTCGTATAGCATCTGCTTTTTGGAAAAAATGTGCGGGCGCATATTTCACTGCTAATGGATTAGTTTTTATTTCTCTAAGTTAAATAAATATACACTCAGAAAAATCGATTGGTAAAATTAACTAATATAATTCTCAAACAGTCTCCAACCACAAAAATTGTCAATTCTACCAATTAAATAGTTACTAATTAGCAAAGACACACACACAAAGCAAAAACAAAATACACACAACTATTTTTATAGTTACGTAACTATCCGTATAGGTCAATTTTAACAATCAAATTTTTTTGTGTGTAGTTGAAAATTATTAATTTCAAATGAAAACTTGTGTAAATATGGAAGTTCTCGAATAAAATCATAAAAATTGTTTAATTGAAATATAGATACTCGGGAATCGGACCCATTAAATTCGATTTTAAGATGTAAATATATATCATTTAGTTCCGAATAACTTACTGTTTCCAGAACTCGACGAACCGCTGCCGCTCGACGAGACCCGAGCTGGCCGACTGGCAGAAGACCATCACCGGCATGCGCCAGTAGAAGGGCAGGCCGCAGATCTTCAGGATGCGCGGCAGCTCGTCCTTGGTCACCTGGTTGTTGGGAAAGCTGTCGAAGGCGGAGAGGATGCCCCGCACCACCCGCTCCATGGCGATATTGGGCTGCGGCTTGCCGTGTGGAAAGTAGAATCTGCCGGGGGCGACAATGCAATGTAATGTACACCGTTGAGAAACCACATCAAGGGACTTGGGTCGCGGATCCGCTCACCTGGGTATGTAGACGCTCTTGGTGGAACGTATCTCCTTCTGCAGCAGATTCTGCTCCTGGGGCGGCGGAGGCGGGGTGGCGTGCAGTTTGACCTGCCGACGAATATGAATGCGAAAATTAATTTCACTCGCTAATTGTTTACATTCCCTTGTTGTGGCGGCTGCCAAAGCGCCACTCAATAAAATTTGCAATTTATTCTCGAAGAATTTCGTTTGTTTACGTTTTCGCGGAAATTTTCTCTCACTCTACGCCCCAAAAGCCGCATAAAGCCACGCCCACATCGACGTATATTCGCCCTTTACCTTTGAATTTATTATTAAATGTTTGCCATTCAAATAAACATCAACGGATTTTTGTCTAATTTAAGCGGTGAGTGGAGGAGGCGCAAAAACAAATACTTTTTGTTTAAATTAACTTTTCGCCTTTTGGTAAATAATGGAAACATATTTAGCCCGTGGGATTTTTATGTTGCGAATTTTTTGGAATACTAAACAAAGTGAAATGTTTTTATGGAAAAAATGCATTGAATATTTGTATTCAGGGAGCGATAGAAAAAGAGGAAGCCAGAGATCGTGAGCTATAATTTTCTATTTGGCAGCTGTGAAACAAAAGTAATGGCTTCTATGTGGGCAGTTAAAGAAACTTGATGAATTTATTAAGCTAAGGTGATCACTGATCAGTTCAAAATAAAAGCATAGGGAGAACCAATATAATTAAATAGATTCTGAATTATATGTAAATGGAATTCATATTGATTTTTCTATTTTTCTATCTTTTTCCCACCCAACAATATATGACTTTATTTGGTTTTTATACGTGTGAGGACGTTTCATCGATTATAATCCAAGCACTGGCCCATTCATGATTTTAAAACTGTCAACGGCGACATAAATATTAATCTCCTCACTCGACCACATCGAGAAGCCCCTGCGAAAGAGCAAACATTCATTGGCATGTGCGCATATTACGTATACGCCCGGCTACACATCGTTTATAGTCAAATATTACTCATACGCATTGTTGCCTAATTTATAGACAAAAGGCAAAGAGCACGAAGAACTTTCGAGGATCGAACGCCAACTACATTCAAATTGTGTCTGCCCCTGCCCAAAACTTGATTGCAAAAAATAGTTTTTGTTTTCTCATTTGAGGATTATATTTTTAGCCGTTTTGTTTGCTTTGATCAGACGCTTGGTCCGAAGTGAGGAATTTCACAAGCAATCGTAGTAAAGCAAAGTTCAATTGGATTGGAGAGATTTTTGGCTTGGTAAGTCATTCATAAAAAACAAAAAATAAAAACAGAATATGCCGTGCCCGCCCGCACATGTAATTAAGCAATTAAACAATTCTAAAACAAAAACCCCCAAACCAAAGCAACAATCAGCACCAAAGGCAACAAAACAACAGCAAATTGCATTTCGAAGTGCTCACAAGTGATGATGATCATGTGCTTGGGTTGTATTGAATTCGGTTTCGTTGTTGTTTGGTTTATTTTTGTTGTTTTGCCTTTGCACGATTGTGCTGATCGTAAATGCTTGATTTGATTGTTTATATACGAAAATATGCACACAACACTGGGAGCTCGCGATGTGGGTAAGTGAGACCAGTACGAATACCCAATAGTCCCTGCAGAGAAGGTGAGTAGTCAACAGGTTCTTGAACGTCTCTAAGCAAACTCTAATGTGATTTGAATATATTAATCCAGTGCGTTTCAGAACTACGAAATAAGGAATAGCTCTTGAGATTTCATGAGTGATGGCATTCAATGCAAACTAAGTTTTGGGGAATAAACTGATTTGATTTTAATTATATTACAATTAAAAAATTAGTTTTTTCATCTTCTTTAAAGAGTTAATATATTGGGCTACAATTCTTTATAAAAAATATTAAATATGAACTTTTGGAATTGTACTAAGTAATTTCATGTTCCGAGAATAATATAATTTCTGTGTAGCATTATTTTTAGCTGATCTATGAACTTTTTGAAATGAACTAAATGTTGGCTTTGAAGTGATTTCTAGTTCCGAGAATAATTAAATTTCTGTTTATCAATATTTTTGGCTGATCGTTTAAAGATTTTCCATCAAAAAAATAATATTTTAAGATTAAACTTTACAAAATTAATTAGACTTTAAAAAAGCTAATATAAATGAAGATCACAAACTCGATCTTAAATTTTGCAAGTGTACCCAGAGTACCCAAGTAAAAATCGAAATCTATCGTATATTATTTCCAGACCACCCAAACTTTTCCAGCTAAAATTATTCATTTAACTTTTTCGTACTTTGCAATCTAAAATTGTGATTATATTTTCAAAACCCGGGGTTAAGTTGATTGGTTTCAAATCTTACTCCTACGGTGCTCCCATAGCCACCGATCTTTTCCCAGCCATTTGGCAAGCGTTTCTCTTGTGGCGTCTTGGGGCAACCTTAAATCAATCAATGATGCAGTTGCAGTATGCTCGCACCGATAAGAGCAGCCCACAAAAAAGGCGAAAGAAAACAAATGGGCAATTGCAATTGGTTCGATCGACGGGGAGAGGGGTAAGTTTCTTTTTTTTTTTTTTGCTCATTGTCTTCTGGCATTTTCAACTATTAGATAACACCGCACGAGCACTCGATTTTCGGCCCTCTTCAAAAGTGATTTAAGGCGATTTGTTCATAACTCACCTTCATGAGGCTCTTGGGCGGAGGGTCCGTCTGGGGGCGCTTGATGTTGAGGAAGGCGTGCCGCACATCCGGACACTTCTCGAACATGAGAACGCGCTCGGCCACGGAGCCGCGGGTGAGGAGATTCACTGGAAGTAGAGACCGAGACCTGAGTACTGCAGTTCTGGAGTTCTGGCGGGGATCACTGAGATCCGGTGGCGAATATATTACTTTTATCCTGGCCATTGGTGAGGGCCGCCCGCGCCCCGCTGGTCGGTTTGACTTTATTCAACGTTGGCATCGTTGTGCTGGCCGATGTTGCTGCCGTTGCGTCTATTGATGTTGCTGTTGCTGCTGGTGTCGCCGATGTTGCTGATGTTGCTGATGCTGCTGCTGCCGCCATGTTGCCGGCGTTATCAGTGGCGATTTGGCGACTTGTTGATTTGCGCGATGCTGCGTTGACAGTGGCCACTACTGTGGGCTTTTCTTTGGTTGCCGGCTTCGAATCGGCGCTATTTTCTTTGGTTTTGCTCGACTTGCGACTTGTGGCCGCTGGCTCGCCGTCCTTAACACTCACTGCCGTGCTGTTGGCCACTCTCGCCGCCGATGGTCCATCGACGACATCTAGACTAACAGCAATCGATCCGTTCCTACTGCTGCTGCTGTTGGCCTTGCTCTGTTTTTTGGTGGGTTGCTCTGAGGCTGTTAGCTTGTTGCTGCTGGCCGAATTGCTCGTGGGGCTAGTATTGCTTGTACTGGCCTTGCTGCTCTGTCGCTTTTTGCCCACTGGGCTGGGGGCATCCTTCTGCTGCTGCTGCTGGATGAGCTCGGTGATCTTGAGCAGGTTCTGGGTTTGCTGCGAGGACAGATTGTTCACATCCAGGTCCAGACTGATGTCGTAGTTGAGATTCACATCGGGCAGGGCGGAGGTTTTGATGGCGGCCACCTTCTTGGGCGATTGCAGGGCCTGATCGGGCACAGGATTAAAGCCGGTGGACTTTTTCACCTTCCCATTGGCGGTTGCGGTGGCGGTGTTCAAGTCGTTGGATTTCTTCAGGCTGTTTGTCTTGCCGCGCTGCTCCTTGTCCTTGTTGACGAAGCTGGTGACCATCTTCTGCAGGCCCTCGGCATCGGCGGTGGGCGAGGTGACGTCCGAGAGATCGCCGGAGGCGGCGGCATTTGTGTACATCTGCAGGAGTTCCGGCGGCGGGATGCCCTGGCTCTTCCACGTGTGATAGATGGCATCGGCGTGCTCGTTGATCTTCTTGGTCAGCTCGGCGATCTCCGCATTGGAATCGCTGGCGGTGGATGGGACTGCCTGGGCCTTTGGGGACTTGGGACTGGCTCCTCCAGAGCCCGCTGGCTTCCGCGTCGTGGTGGTGGTCTTGATGGCACTGGTCACCGCCACCGAACTGATCATGTTGCTTCCCGGCCCGCTGCTCAGCTTCTTGGTCTTGGTGGTCGTCGTCGTCGTGGTGGTGCTCGAATTGGCTTGCATTTTGCTGTGGTATCTTGGAAAATCTATACTTTTCTCGGTTTTTCGCGACTCGCTCTGTGTTTCCCTCTGTTTTGGATATTCACATTTTCACTGCTCACTGCTCACATTTTTTGTTTCAATAATTTATTGAAATCTTAATTGGGTTTCTTATTCAATTTGCTTCCCGGCTTTGCTGCGTCTTCTTGGCACCGCGAGATTCACATGCGTTTCATTCACTTTTCACATTTTCAGCGTTTTCGACTTTTCCTCCGTAGACTGCGTATGGCGAAATCTATTTATATAAAGGAAAATACCAAAATTTCCTATTTCGTGTATTTCAGACGCCGAAACCGAAGCACAACCAAACACACACTCGAAACACAGACGCACCGCACGAAAATGAAAATATACGGATACGGATTCGGGACCAGGCATCATCGCATCAGCATCAGAACCAGCGGAATATCGAGCAGATACGTAAGACGCGTACACGGCGGGCACAGTGGTCGCAGAACCATTAAAAGCACTCAAAACTGGACGTTCAGCTGCCAAGAGCAATTATCATATCGTGGGCTTAATTAATGGCCTCACACCTTTGGCGCCCGAAACGTGAACGATTATCGTGTCACGCTGAATCATCTCGACATTCCATCTGGTTACGTTTGTGCAAAAACAAACAATTAATCAATTGAATTAATTGAATCACTTTTGCCGGGTCAAAAATAACCTGGAGCCCACTGTGCATGCGTAAGAAACGGACAAGTGCAGTCAAAATAATAGTTCTAGCTTACTTTATGGACAATGGGAGTGGAAAAGTTAGTTTTTACAGAGAAAACAAAACCTTGTATCATTTTTAATTTACATAATATATAATTGAGCTTAGTTTAAGAACTTAAAAGTCTTTAGAAGAAAGTTTGAAAAATGTACTTGAGTAATGCTCTTTCTTATCTCCTTTAAAATGATTTCATTTAAGCTTTTTGTAGTTTAAGAAAAACTATATTATAGTTCAATTTAACTTGTGGTCATTGGTGTTTTTCAAAATAAATGTCATGAACATTAATCACTGCTATACAGAACTGACCTATAAGCCCATGTACTTATTTGCTTTAGGAATGAGCTGTCGGAATATTTTAAAAATATTTTGATAAGCCTTTATGTTTTCATCGAATTTCAGTAAATAGCAGTAAATAGCGAAAGTCAACATTTGGGTAAACAATGTTCTCTACAGTTATTCGATGACGAAAAGCACTGCAAATTCAATTAGCGTTGCTATTATCTTGACCGCAACTGTCGATTGTACTATTTCGCCGATTTTACGTGGGGTTGCGATGGGATGGGGATCGGGATGAGAAGGCATGGGGGATGAGATGAAACCGGGAGCTGCGTTTGCGTTTGCGACTGCGGCTGCTTCTGCTGCTTCTTCAACTTTGTACTATTTATTCGAAAATAAATTTCGAAGTAGTTGCGGCTCACAGACACACGTGCACGCACACTCGCCCAATGCACTTTACATATGTTTTATATCCCCCCGAGTGCGTGTGTGTGTGTGTTTTTGGTGGGGTGTATAATGTATGACGTACATATAGTTTGATATTTGTCTGCCTTTATTAATGATTTAATTGCATTTAGGCCCGGAGGCGCGCGTGCTGACGACAACGGCGACACCGAGAGATTCCGTCATTAATTAATTTAACCAAGCCAAACCGAAACCGACCAGAGGTTAATCGACATTTTCGCGGCACGACATTTTTACCCTTTCGTTTTATTTTTTGCTAGGAAATTAAATTTGCAAATTATTAACCAGTGCTTGGCGATCGGAGGAAAACACACGCGGCCGCGGGATATTTTGGAAAACTCTGGCAAGCTTCCGCTTGGCAAGTCTAAAATTAACAGCAAACAGAGCAGAATTCACAGATCAGAAAACCGAAAACAGAAATCGGAAAACAGTCGACTGTATATCCGAGCGAATAGCGGTGCACGCGATGCTGCTAAGGTCCGTGTTGTTACTGTAAATCTTCGGCCGCTGAAAATAACATCAGCCTCCGCCGTTCTGCGAGAGCCAACGGAGCGGATGAGCGAGATTGAGAGTGCGCGGTGATCTCAGCTGTTGCTGCTTCTATTGCCGCTGCAACTACGCTAATGACACTCGCAGCCCCCAAGAACGAGCGCTCCCACACACTCGCGTCGCGACCTGCGATCGTATCAGAGGTGATACAATCGACGAAAAAAAGATGATGACAAATCGAATCGCCAAAACTATTGTATAGGCAGGTATCCTTCAGTTACGAAGGATATTTGGGGAGAGATGACGGTAAAAAGTGATCCTCCCATGTTAAAGTCCTAATGGAAAAATAATTTATATTTTTTCCGATTTATGATTTTTTTAGAGGAATAATAGGTAATATTTGCTTTATTTCAGTGGTGGCCAGCAGAGGCAGCGCGCAGGGCCCACGGGATAGGCAATTTCTCTGCCGCTGCGCTGCTAGCGTTTCGACGCTCACGTACGCTGTCAAACAGAAAAACGTCACGCATACAGTCAAATTCTTGCATGCTCGCACTCTACAAACGCAATGCGTTCTTTCATTGTATGTGTGCTGCTTCTGCTGGCCACCACTGCTTTATTTATTTAAAGACTACAAAAAAGTAGTTTGTATAAATAATTTATTTACCAAATTAATTGAACATACATTTTGTTTGAAGCAACTTTTTCTAAAATAAGGATTCTTAAAAAATCATTTATTTTTGAAATAAAATAATAATTCTAATATTCTGTATACAGATTTGTACAAACTAGTGATGATATATTAAACCGACTGACGCTGTGTATTCGCAATTAAATATAAATTTAGATTTAATTATCCCTAATTAAAATAAATAGCCATAAACTAGCTAAAGGACCAACTCAATCGCAGCGAAAGAGAGAGAGCGGCGCCCGAAAAGATCATTACTTTGGCGTTCTTTGAGCAGCTGCTCCACCGACACTGCGCTCTCACTTACCTCACTACCCCCACACGACGGCGCTGCAGCAGCGACGCCGGCAGAACACTTGCCGTCGTTTACCCACTCACACGCATACACTCACACACACTGGCTCACACTGGCGAGCGCCAATCCATTGTCGAACATAAAAAATACAAAAATCAAATCATAGGTGTTTGTTAATTATACACTGTGCCCTGGAGGCAGGGTGTCACGGTTCGCTTGGGAGGTTCAGAAAGTGACGTTAATACTATGCCAAATAAAAATTTAAATAACTGTATATAACATTAAAATGATAATATGTTATAGTAGTTTATAAGAATATAATAATTTATTTTGGAAGTACGTTTATATCCAAAGTGTTAATAGTGTTTAAGGGTTTTAAGTCTAGTAAGTTTTATTTAATAAATATGTATGAAAAATGTACAGCATACTTACAGGAGAGAAACCTCTAAAACTAATAAACTCATGTTTTTAATAGATTTAGACTCTTTTGATTTATTTTTAATGATAGATTATCTTTTCAAACTTACAGAGCATTCAAAGTTCCATCCAAACTTTGATATTCTTCTCCAGTTTCAAATTTGTCTGCCTCATTGAGCAGGAAAACAACAACAAAAACGACGACGGATCGAAGCATTTATCTCGCTTATTTGCTAATGCTAAATGATTGTCTTCTTCTTTGCCTTCGCCTTCGGCTGCCTTCTTCCTCCTCGCATCGCAATGTTTGTTGCAGTTAGCTGTCTTTATGTCTTTATTGTTGCTGTACCCATTTTGTTTCTCGGCTGTTTATGTTTAGGCCATTTAGCAGGTGGGCGGGTGACTTTTGTTTGTTTAAAGCAACCCGAAAATGTTGAATAAATTGAAATGCGATTCATGTTTTAGTTTATACAGCGATATTTTTTATACATTTTTATGTGAGCCGATATATGTATATGTACATTCCTACATACAAATAAGTAAATACGTAAATATGGGAACCGCAAGTGCGGCTAACGATGACGCCGATAATGATCATAACGATAATGCCGATCCGAGCAGAGCTTCCGGTTTTGCGCTTTGGTATGTTTGTTCGCTTTTTTCGCAGTCTAACTTCAATGCAAATATTTATTACCAGCTTTTGTTTTTTTTTGTATTATTTTGCGGTGTGTAATTGATTTAAACCGAAAGATCTGCCAGACCCAACATGTGTCGTCTGTCACACCGAGTGACAGTTATTTCGGTTTAGTTCCATATTAGGGTTGGGCATTATAAAGCGTGACATCTCAGGCGGCTGGATTAGCCAAAAAACTTGACCCAATTCAAGCAAACGTGTTGAGCGAGCCGCACAAAGGCGAACAAAAGGCTTTTAAGCCAAAGTTGAATTGACAAAATAAAATCCAAACTGCCCACACGAACAGCACATGTGCGGAAAATTCAATGGAGGTGCGAATAGATCAATTGCCATAGCTAAATCCATAAGCAGCTTAGAGCTTGGGAAGGGTGAATTCAGTGTTTGGGCATTTAAAGAGATAATTTTAATGGTTCCTGACAATCGGGGTTCCACGCACACGCTGCGTATACTTGATTGCGCATACGCACCGGTGTCCGATACTTGGCTTTGCTTTCCCATCTTATTTCTCATATTTTCCCATTGCTTGCTTGACCACTATTGACATATTAAATCGCTGACTTTCCACACACCCCTTTCTGCACAATGTCAGGCCAAAACTAAAGCTCGCCCAGAACCCTTCTTGGAAGCCTTTGAAATGTCTTTAACTGTTGACATTGGCCCATTGCGATGTGCGCTCGCTTTTGTTATGGCTATTATGATTATAAGCTGTCGACACTTTCCACTGCACATTCTGCATATATTTTTAGCCTTGGCTAATTGAATTTGAAGAGCAAAAGTTCTACCAGTTGGGGAAAAACTATAAAAGCCAGGTCGCCAAAGGTAAGCAATGCAGGTTTCCAACGACCAATCGCCGCGAATAGTCCGCCCCAGTGAAATATTCAGAAACCAGGAATCCTTTATGTAAAAAGTGTTAGAAATATTGCTAGTGAATTTGCAGCTTTTTATGTAAACAGTGTGATATATAGGCGGGATATAGTGACGCAGCCAGTAAACAAAACACAATGGAGAGGTACGATCACGAGGAGATAAATAGATCTTTAGATCTATTCGGATTTATACGAGGATGCTAAAGAAACCACATACAAAAGCGTTTATAAAATGAAAAACTATTTTTAAATTTGAAATCGTTTTTTATTGCATACTTTTAGACCGCTTTTTAAGTGATTTCAAAACTCTAGTGATTTCTCTAGCAACCCTTTTTATAATTTCTCAATGATACAACTTGAAATTTGCTTCGCTGTTGCAGCTTTGCAGTAGCAGCCGCGCAACTGGGGCCGCACTTTGCCCCCCTGTCCAATGGATCGGTGGTGGACAAGGTGACGCCCGACATGGCCCACCTGATTAGTCCGTACTGGAACCAGTTCCCCGCGATGGACCCCATCTGGGCCAAGATCCTGACCGCCTACATGATCATGATCGGCATGATTTCCTGGTGCGGAAATGGCGTGGTGATCTACATATTCGCCACCACCAAGTCGTTGCGCACGCCCGCAAACCTGCTGGTCATCAACCTGGCCATCTCCGACTTCGGCATCATGATCACCAACACCCCCATGATGGGTATCAATCTGTACTTCGAGACCTGGGTGCTCGGCCCGATGATGTGCGACATCTACGCCGGACTGGGCTCGGCCTTCGGCTGCAGCTCCATCTGGTCCATGTGCATGATCTCGCTGGATCGCTACCAAGTGATCGTCAAGGGCATGGCCGGCCGGCCGATGACCATTCCGTTGGCCCTGGGCAAGATAGCCTACATCTGGTTCATGTCGAGCATTTGGTGCCTGGCACCCGCCTTCGGCTGGAGCAGGTGAGTCCTTCAACTGGAGAATCTTTCAAAAATATATAGATTTCTATTTGTTTAGTTACCTAATTGGGTTTTTATAAACTTGAAAGTTTTGCATATGATCAAAGCGTTTAAAAGTTCCCTTATTATTTTTTTAGGAAACTAGAAACAATTTGTTTTTTATTTATTTACAACTTACAACTAGGAAAATATCGAAATTATTATTAGTTTAACAGTTTACTCAAGTTCCTCAAAGACTTGGAAAATCTTATATTTAGTGAGTTCAAGACTTGAAGAAGTTTTAAAATAGTTTGTTAAAAACCTATAAAAAAATTTGTATAAACATAAAAAAATTAATAATAATTTCGATACATATTCAAAATAAGTTTAGAAATTATGGATTTTAGTTAGAAATCCTAAAAAAACCAATTCCCTAATAAAATCCCATTTATTTCTCAGGTATGTGCCGGAGGGTAACCTGACATCGTGCGGTATTGACTACTTGGAACGCGATTGGAATCCACGTTCATACCTGATCTTCTACTCCATCTTCGTGTACTATATCCCGCTGTTCTTGATCTGCTACTCTTACTGGTTCATCATTGCTGTAAGTGGTGCAGAGGTGGCTAGCAGCTCCCAGTGATTAATCCCGACTTATGGTATCCTCCCACAGGCTGTGTCCGCCCACGAGAAGGCCATGCGCGAGCAGGCCAAGAAGATGAATGTCAAGTCCCTCCGCTCCTCTGAGGATGCCGAGAAGAGCGCCGAGGGCAAGCTGGCCAAGGTGGCCCTGGTGACCATCACCCTGTGGTTCATGGCGTGGACTCCATACCTGGTGATCAACTGCATGGGACTGTTCAAGTTCGAGGGTCTCACACCACTGAACACCATTTGGGGAGCTTGCTTCGCCAAGTCGGCTGCCTGCTACAATCCAATTGTATATGGCATCAGGTAAAGATCAATTGTAAATATAAATCCTTTAGTTTCTTTAACAATTTCATGATTATTCCGATTTTAGCCATCCCAAATACCGTTTGGCCCTCAAGGAGAAGTGCCCTTGCTGCGTCTTCGGCAAGGTCGACGATGGCAAATCGAGCGATGCCCAATCCCAGGCCACCGCCAGCGAGGCCGAGTCCAAGGCATAAATTCTTTGGCGCAACAACCAGAACAGCAACAACAACAACATCTAACTACTTACAACAGCAACAACAACAGCAACAAAAACAACAACAACAACAGCAAGAACAACTGCAGCAACAGAACGAAACGCTTTCGAATAACATCAAAAACAACAATAATGAAAAAATTATGCAAATTTCTTACATAACAAAAAGCAATGTAAACTCAACTATTAATTCTTCTGCAATGTCAGTTAAAGACAACAAAAAACTAAACAAAAAAAATAAATGCAAACGAACTAGAAAAGTTATAAGCAACTTGTTTTCCTTCCCTCTTATTTTACAACTTTCCCAATTGATTAAAGAAATTTAATTTCTTGCAAAGCACTTCACAATATATTTTTCAGTTTCAGTTTTTTTTGTTTTAAATTAAAGGCACTTAAATTCCATTTGTTTTATAAATTAACATGCAATGGCAAAAGTTCGACGCACACAGACCGATTTCTTTTCGAACTCAAAGTTCGGAAAAGCACCAGTCGATCTGCTCGAATTCTCACCCAGGGTGGCTGGAAACTCACTGAGCTGAGCTTCACAGCGGTTAGTAGCACATGGACAACATTAACAATTAATCTGTATCAGTAGTATCGGTTAAGGCACAACTTAAAGAGCTTCCGACTCCAGTCACTCGCTGCAGGAATCGTATTCGCTTTCGCTTTTTTTGATTTTCGTTTTGATTCCAGGCGTTCCGGGAGTCGTTGTTGTGGGCGATGGTAGCGTATTGTTGTTGTCAATCAGCGCCAAGGTGCAATTGCCTCCAATGGGTTTGTGGTAGGTGCTCGGCGGACTGTCCACGCAATCGGACGAAGTGCAGGCTCGTTCCTGTATAATGAGTTTCCACAAGCGCACTTCGACGCCAACACTGCAAAATACAAGCGATAGTTGAGTAACGATCTACGGTTATAGATAGCCTTGCAGCTTTCAACGCACCGTAGTCCCAGCCTCATGAGGTCCAGCTTTTCCATGTTATAGATGAAATCCTCAAAAGTGAAACCTTCATTCAGGATGAGCGTCTTTGAGAACTCGTCTATATCCTGCTGGGACAGCCACTGCTCCAACTGCTCGTCTACTTCGTGAAGACCAAAGTGATGCTTGTTTAGCTGCCTCCGGGGATTGCCCGCTAGGGTCGGACGGACACCGCCCACACTGGGACTCATTCTATGGCACTTTTTGTTAAATCCGTTGATGGTGCGCCTGCAAAAAGGTATATATATGTTATATAAAAATCAAACTTCCTCAATGGTTTACCCACCTTAATCGCTTCCTGCCGCCCATATAGATGTGGGCCAGCTCCTGACTGATGTTGTGCAGGGCTCGCATGCTCTGGCGCTGCTGCTCGAGCAGCTGACGTTGTAGCTTCTGCTGGTTCTCACGGATGTCTCTCAGTATGCGGGCGCACTCCACCGAACTGGCCAGGGCATCGCCAGTCGACTCTGCTGGCGCCAGTCCGACGCCTCCTCCAGTGCTGCTCGTGGGCAGCACCTTCTCCAAGCTCTGCTGATGCTTCTCCTGGCTGTCGGTGGATCCCTGCTGCATCAGACTTGTGTGCACACTCTCATCGTCATTTCCAGACAGATCCTTGTCCGCCAGATTGGCGCCCAGTTCAGGTGAGAAAATCGTGACTGCCGCCTGAACAGCCCTCTTGACGAGATTATCCAAAGCAAACATCCAGTGCGGCTTGATGCAGTGATAGCGAAGCACACAGACCACGGCGTCCTGGAAGGAGTACAGGGCCAAATGCAGATGGTCCAACGCCACTGCGTCGTTGTTTAGCTTTGTTTTCAGTTCGTTAATGGTCGCTTCCAAATGCTTCTCGTTCTCGTTCATAATGTAGTCCCGAAGGCCCCGAATCAGCACCTCCAAGTCGCTCTTTCGAATAGCAATCGCGTTCTGATCGGCCTCGACCTTTTTCAGCCAAATATCGCAGATCTTTGACTCATCCAGTGCCAGCACCTTGGACAGCGTTGTCCGTCGCTGAGAATCCTTCTTCAGCCGGTAGAACCCGTCAGTCTCGCTCGTCTCACTGATGCTTGTGCGCAGGGACGGAGTGGAGGGTTCGATTTCCGGCGAGAGCAAAAATCCAGAAGAATTGCGTCGCTCCAGCAGAAACTGGTTGCTGTGCGGCTCGTCAATGTCCACCGAGGATGTGTGAGTGATGCTGAAGTGGGGAAGAGATAGCAGCAATTGAGAATTACATTCCATATTATTGCCCTTTTCAGTGGCAAATTCCGATTGCGCATTTCGCCAATCATTGAAGATGCACTTAATTGATAACACTAATCAATATGTGAACTAAACGATAATTATAAGTGGGTATACCAGTAGACTTAATAGGGAAAACCTAAGATACATAGAAAGATTTTCATACACCGCATTCAAATAAACAACAAGCCTTTCACACAGATAAGATAAGCGGTACTAGTAATTAGGCAAGGTCAAACCTAATACTTACTCCAATTCCGGCGTGGTGGGCGTATTGCAGGTTGTGTTGTAGCTCAGCGGCGGTGTGGTTTTGTGCACAAATCTATCAGCAGGCACCGAAATGCTACGACCAAACTCAGTGTTGATGGGCAACGCCGGACGCATCTTGCGAGGTTTACTGAATGGGTAAATAAACACAGCAATAAGAACGGGAATCGCCTTAAACTGAGCACTATAGAAACTCACTCTTGTAAGAAGGGATCGTCGAGCAGTTGCGAGGCGGAAGGTCGGTCCAGCACGCTAATGGCAAAGCACCGCAAAATGAAATTCTTGGCGTTGGCGGACAGTTCCTCTGGTATGTTGGGATGCTTCTTGTAGTAGCCCACCTTGAACATGGCCGCCTGGGCACAGCCCAACTCGATAAATGGCGGCTTGCCTGTGGCCATCTCAACGTTTGTGCAGCCAAAAGACCAGATATCAGCGGCCGGACCGTAGCCACGTACTCCCTGATCGATGACCTCCGGTGCCATGTACTGCAAGGTGCCCGTGAAAGTCTCCGTCATCGGATTGATGCGCGCCAGTCGTTTGGAGGTGCCAAAATCTGAGATTTTCACCACACCACTGTACGTGTTAACCAACACGTTGTCGCCCTTGATATCGCGATGCACAATATCCTGCTCGTGGAGGTACTTCAGGCCCTCGAGAATCTGCTTGGAGTAGAAGGCCATGGTGGACTCGTTATCCTTGAGCGGACCCCACTTGGTCTCCAAGAGGTCGGAGAGCGAGCCTCCCGGCACCTGCTCCATAAAGATCTTGAAGAAGCCATCCTCCGAGCGCGAGCCCAAATAGCGAACGATGTTACGGTGGCGCAGCTGAGAGTGCAGCTTGATCTCCTCGTGCAGCGGCTGCACATCCTGAGAGTTCTTTTCCGGCACCTCCTTGATGGCGATTCGGACCTGCGTCTGCTTGTCTCGGGCGGCGTACACGGTTCCGTAGGTGCCCTTGCCCAGCACCATTTTGCGGTTCTGCTCGTCGTAGTCATATTCGTACTGCAAGTAAGGATAATAGGTCATACGTTGTCGCGAGAAGTTAGTGGGAGGAAGGGACCCACCTCGATTTGAGCGTCATCGTTGCTGAGATTGACAAACACAACCTGATCGGCGGTCATCTCCAGGATCAGATCGTAGAACTTTTGCCGGCGCTCGGTGGACGGGAAGTATATTTGAAAGTCATCTGAGTTGTGATGGACGTACAAATAGGCACAGCGATCATCCCGCTTGTACAGGCTGACGGACTTGATCTTGGACGCAACGAAAAGGAAGTCATGGAGCTTCTTGCACGCATTCTTTGCGTGAGCCAGACAGTTGTTCACAATCTGAATGGACTTTTCGTCCGCATCCATGTTGATGGTCACATAACTGGGCATATAGATCTTCTGCGGCTCAAGGATCTACAAAATAAATATAAAAGTTATGTCTATAATGTTTAATGTGCGGGGATCGAGGAATACCAACCAGTATGGGAAAGCGTATGCTGTTCTTCACCTCCTCGGTGTTGGTGGCCTCCAAAAAGAAGTCCATCCAGAATTGGAATACCTGCTCCTCGATGGCCGGCAGGCGCTCCTCGGGCTTCTTGCGAAAGCGGTGTATAAGAGAGATATTGCCGATGGTGGACTTGAGATACCAGTTGGGTGGCTTCAGCTTGAACATGCACTCGGCGGCCTGAATCGCTTTGGCATAGTCCTTGGCCAAAACGGAGATCTCAAAGAAAGTGGCCACGTCCCAATACTCGCTCAGCGAGGATAGACTGCCCTTTTTGCCGATCAAATTGTTGAGGGTCATGCCGATGTGCTGCAGCTCCTCCGTATTGGTGAACTCCTTGCCCTCGATGACCAGCAAGGTGGCCAGATTGATGCCCGCGTACTCATTTGGCTGCACCTCAAAGCTTTCGCGGTACCACTTGATGGCGTGCGCCAGACTGGTGGCATCCGTGTAATCAGACTCCACGAAAATGTCCTTGTAGATGCGACCGCACAAGCAGAGCATGTCCGGAAAGCGGTTCTCCTTCTTCTCGAGCGCCTTCAGTGAGGACTCCAGCGCCTTCTCCCGATCTCCCTTTCGATTCCTTCGGTTCAGGGCGAAGGCGTACAGGAAACTCATGTTGCCCGTCTCCACGTACTTCCTCGTGTTGGGTATGTTCTTCAGGTCGCTCACCAGTCGCACCATGGCATCGTAGTCCTGCACATCCCTCAGCGAGCACATGAAGCTGTGCACCACCTCGCCGGACAGGACATGCGGGTCGTCCAGCCGCTTCCGCATCTCGTGCAAGATGCTCTGTAGCTTGGCGGCATTGGTGGCATACGTGTCCCGCGCTGTTCGCATGTCGCTGAGAAATTTCTCACGCATGTGGGCTCTGTAAGTAACCGAAAATAGCTTGGTTTAATTTGTAGGTACATAAATAAAGCAAAATAAAAACATTATCCATGTTCTGGGGGAAAACTAATTAATTTTGCCTGTTTCTGGGAAACTACAATACTTTCTTGATAAATTAGCAATATTTTAAATTATTCAATTTAATTAATTTGGAATTAACATTATAATCATGGCGATACATTTTATAAGAAAAACGTGAATTATAAAATAAATAGAATTTCCGGTCGGTATTGCCTACCAAAAAATCACTAAAATTTATATTTCATATACACTTTTTTCCTCAGACCAATAAATTAAATAGGAATGATTCATTTAACATGCAAATCGTGACTTATTGAGCCAATCTCTTGCAGGGGAATTTTAAAATAGTAGTGTAATCTGAATGGTGTCGGATGACTTGAAGAGGGGACTCCCCGCACTATACTCACTTCGACTGGATCTCCACATCCTGCAGCTTCCTCTTGAGGCGCCACTGCAAGGTGGGCACCCGTCCCTCGGCGGCGGGCTCCTTGCTGCTGTTGGGCTGGTTGGTCAGGTGGCAGGAATTGCTCTCCGCATTCAGTTTGTAGCTGAGGAACAGGTAGTTGGCACACGAGAGCTGCAAGGGCAGAGGGGTGAACCTAATTTATTGACCGCCACTGTGAATGCAGGCCACACTGCGTTGGTGTACGCCGCCGCTGCGATGGTGTGCGTGTGCCTCTTTGAGTGTTTGCGTGGGCGTGCTCGCATTTGTTATTGTTATTGCTTCGGCCGACGCTTTTGTTGTTTTACGGCCGCGGCCAAAACAAAAATAACGAAAGCGTTTCGACGGAAATACAGTCGAACTTCCATAATTCGAATGTCGAAACATGGTATACAAAAAATTTAAAATATTAAAAATTATCTTTAAAACTGTTTTTGGAAAGTCTACTTTTTGTGCTCCAGAATTGAAAAGAAGTTTTTTAAGATATATCTATTAGTTACTAAGTACTATAAAACTTTTCATACAAATTTTCAAATGAATAGGGAATGATTATTTCAAAAGTCCCTACTATACTCAAATATTCGATTCTGGGACATCGTGATTTGACTTTAAATTCTTATTTGATGGGATGGAATTTCCAAACATGATGGAAACTTCTAGTAAACAAAGTTCGACATATGGAAGCTTGACTGCAGAAAGATCGGCAACAACAACTAGTCCAGGAGTCCGTCGACTTGGCTGCCGTTTCCCCCGTTTATCTTATCGGAAACGGAGTCCCGATCACGCCCGCAGATGTTTGACCAGGCACACCTGGTGGGGTAAACAGTGGGTGGGGAGGGAACGCACCTTGAGACTGAGTGTCTGCTTGGACTCGACATCGTTGTAGATGAGGATGTTCTCCTTCATGCCGAAGCTCTCCCGGACGCCGTAGTGATAGGACAGCGGTCGCTGCTGGGTGAGGATGCTCAGATCGATGACGGCCACATCGGCGTTGTAGAACTTATCCAGCACATTCGTCTCCCCGAAGTCCAGGCGCTCGAACTGCAAGGATGGCACAAGTGGCGATATACATATACCCTTTCCTACACCATTGTATAACCCATCTGGCGCACCTGAACTCGCTGAAAATTGGCGCCAGCCGACTGCACCGCCTGCTTGATCTCCTCCAGCGCGCAGATGCGATCCTCCAGATGCTCGCCCACCGCCGTATCGATTACACACACCACATCCATCGCTGCTGCCTGCGATCCCATGGAGAATCGGATTCGGAATTCGATTCGGCTCGATCGCAGCTATTCTTGGCACTAACTAATCTGCTTTTGGACGGATTTCGCTGTCGCGCACTCTATGCTCGTTCTGCCAGGCGGACGCGCACCTCAGTGGCACACGGGCTCATTACCACGTACTTGCTGCAACTGCATCGCGTTAATTGCCGCGTAACGAATAATTATCAATAAATAAAGAAACTTGTGGAAATGTGCAGTGCGGTGTGACCGTGCGGGGACTGCCGGGAAAATACCAAAAGCAGCTCTAAAAATACCAGATTAATGGGCTAACGCAAACTTTGCTGGGAACATTGGCGCCAACTCCAACTCTCTTTTAAAAATGTATACCTGTAATCAAAATAAAAGTTATTAATTTGAAAACCATTTTTTAAAAAATTGTAATATTTTTATCAAGTTAATGTTATGAACAAATAAGTAATTCAAAAAAATGTATTAGGTTTTATTTTAAATTTAGATAACTGGACTTCATTATGGTAAAATCTAATTACAAATCACTTTTATTAAACGCAAATATTATTTTTACAATTCTTTCATTACAGTTTTTATAAACTTTTTGCTTAACCTTAGGTAAAAACTTTGATCCTAACTAGCGTACTCTTTGAGGATGGAGCCCGCGATGACCAGCCGCTGGATTTCGGAGGTGCCCTCGTAGATCTCGGTGATGCGGGCGTCCCTATAATGACGCTCGGCTGCCATATCGGTGACATAGCCCATTCCCCCTAGGATCTGGATGCACTGATGGGAGCACATGGTGGCCGCCTCCGAGGCAGCCAGTTTGGCCATGGCGGCCTCCTTGGTGTAGGGCTGCTTGTTGTCCTTCAGCCAGGCGGCGCGCCAGGTGAGCAGACGCGCCGATTCCATGGCCAGCGACATGTCGGCGATCTTCTGCTGGATGGACTGCAGCTTGGCGATGGGTTTGCCAAAGGCCTGTCGCTTCTGAGCGTAGTCCACGGCCAGTTCCAAGGCTGCCTGGCCAATGCCCAGCGCCTGGCCAGCGATTCCTATCCGTCCGGCGTCCAGCGTTTGCATGGCAATCTTGAAACCGAAACCCGGCTGGCCCAGGATGTTCTCCTTGGGCACTGCGCAGTCCTCAAAGATCAACTGGCAGGTCGAGGATCCACGAATGCCCAGCTTGTCCTCCTTCTTGCCCAGCGAGAATCCCTTGGTGCCCTTGGGCACAATGAAGGCGGAGATGCCCTTGTGCTTCAGCTGCTTGTTGGTGGTGGCAAATACGATGGCTGCCTCCGCCTCGAAGGCATTGGTGATCCAGGCCTTGGTCCCGTTCAGCACCCAGTGGTCGCCCTTGTCGGTGGCTATCGTGGACGCAGCTCCGGCATCGGAACCATTTCCAGGCTCCGAAAGGGCAAAGCAACCCACTCGCTCGCCAGTGGCAAAGGGAGTGATGTAGTCAGCCTTCTGGGCGTCGTTTCCGAAGGAGAGAAGGGGTCCTAGGTAGAGGGAGTTGTTCACCGACATGATGACGCCAGCAGAGGCACATCCCCGAGAGATTTCCTCCATGGCAATGGCATAGGCCACATAATCCAAACCGGTGCCACCTGGAGATCAGGGATATAGGGGATTATAATGCGATGGTGGGTATGATATTACTTACCCAACTCCTCGGGTATCGCCACCGCCATGACGCCCAGTTCGCCCATCTGGCGGATCTGCTTTTCCGGATACAGGTGCTCCCGATCGAACTTGGCCGCATTTCCACTCAGCTCATTGTTGGCGAAATCCCGACAGGACTTCTGCAGCATTTGGTGGGTCTCCGAAAGGGCAGATAATGAGGCAATTTGCCGCACATTTAAAGATCTGCGGGCTAAATAAGAATATCAATTTTAAGGATCTTGCTTATAGAATAGATGGCTGGGGCTCAAAGTCCACCGGCTGTTTACTCTTACCAATGTTAAACGAGCGGGTGACAACGGACTGCATGGTGGCGTGATATTGTTTATTACTTAAATATATTAAAGATATTGCATCAAGGACGTGTAAAATATAGTTTTAAAATAAATTCGATTTTAAAGAAAAATTAAAAACTACCAGTGTGACCAGAGGCAAGCACCGGCTTTGTTATGTACGTCTGTATGTAACAAGTGGTTTGTACAGGGTGACTATTGTATAGAGAATTTGTTTAAGAAAAATACTAAATCCGTTAATTCTTTGCCACTTACGGTCCTACTGTCCTACTCCTACAACAATTGTTGATTTGTTTTGTTATTATTGCTAAAAAACAAAACTGGAAACGCAAGACGAGGATGTCGCAGACGGTACGCTACGGTACGGAAACCGTAAAGATAGAGGCCCTCGATTTCATCTACCGGGATGATTTGGAATGTGAGTACCAGCGGAATTCAAAAGCCGGCTAGCTAAAGACCCGAAACATTCCTGGTTTTCAGTTCTTGCCATCGAAGCACCGCCTGGAAAAGAGGACAACGAAAAGCCGGTGAAACTAAAACGACTGGTTTGCAACCGAAATGGCTGCACCTACTCCACGGACAGACGGAGGGACTTGAAGCGCCACAGGCGCTCCCAGAAGCACGAGAACGAGGAGTTCCTGTCCGACTCAGAATCCGAAATCTGTTCTGAATCCCTGTTCACCTGCAAGGTATGCGAGTACAAGACGGCCAAGCGATTCTGCTATCTGCGGCACAAGGAGTCGAGGCGCCACCTCGTGAAGGAGATGGAGGCGAGCGAACAGCTGATGGATGATGCGGACAGGACAGAACTACACAAGAAGCGCAGAAAAAGAGTGGAGGAGTCAGGAGCCAGAGGCTTTGGATTCTGGCACATCCCAGGACAACGACGATACGTCCTGCAATTACACAACACCGCCAAAATCCTGCCTAGAAATGCATGCAAATACACAGGACAAGAAGGATTCACCGCAGAGCCTGCTGGAGCCGAACGACTACATAGAGTATTTTCCCCAAGAGGAGGAACAGTTGGTGGAGGAGACTGAAGACAAATATTACACCTTCAAGCCAGGCACCATGGAGTGCAACGTCTGTGAATACAAAACAGCCAGGCGATTCGCCTTTATTCGCCACCTGCAAACGACAAGGCACCTGGTTAAAATACAAGAGCTGGAAAATTGCATTGAGACGGAACGCCATCTAGAGGAGATCGATGATGTCGATGTCGAAGTGGACGAACATGTTGTGGAGATGTTCGATGAAGAGGATAATGTTCCTCATGATCTGGAGGAGCAAGAAGATGAAAATAGAATAGAGGGGATAAATACCCTAGCAGAGGAAAATGAACTGTTGGAGATTGATGCTCTGGAGGCGCAAAATGGACTAGGGGAGATTAGATCCCTGGTGGAGATCGATGGGCTGGACCAAACAGATCCCAGTTTCGATGTGGTTGAATATGCTGCTGCAGAAGAAAATGTTTACGAGGAGATCGTTTACCTGCCCAACGAAGACCACCCGGAGGACATCTGTTACTTCATTGCGCTCGAACAATGACTAGACTTGGCGTCGTCCAAATTTCCTATTAAATAGTTTATAGATTTTCTTAACTCTTAAACTGATTAATGACAATATTACGCATCATCTATTTTTTTTATCTATGTACAATGTACATAATTTCTTCACTCTAGTCTTGGAGTCAAGACTTTCTGATGCCATTGAATGCTAAACAGATTTGTTAACGTGTTATTTCATTATTAATATATGTAAGTACATAAACCTCTTCAAAAAACTGTAGTTTTACAAGCCGAGGGAGATGAAAAACAATGAATAGTGTTGGATAAAAACTTTTGAATTATCTAGGATAAAAATGTACTTACTAATTGGCTTTTTCTAGCTTCACGAACAGGTTTCAAATGTACATTTTTAAATATTCTTGAAATATTGAATCGTTACAAAATTTTAATTTGTTTTTAAGTTTATCTGATTTCTTGAAAAACTAAACTTTTTCAACTCTTAAGATGTACCACGAAAATACAGAAAACTTTTTATTTTGTTGTTGATTTTCCAAGTTTATAAACAGTTCTAAATTACCACTTTTTTCCAATTCCAATTCACTATTTTATAAATTTTTCTTTAATTGAAATTGAATTGATTTAAAAACTTAAGAATAAACCTGATAGCTTGTACGATTTGTTGAACCAAGCAGGCTTTTAATAAATTTATTTAAAATAACAGTTTGACCTTAAATATAGATAAAAACATTTACATATATTTTATAATGTTTTCCCAAGAGAAGTTAACAAATACAGTTATATCCGAAATGTTTCTTATTCGAGAACATTTTAAATTAAAATGCTTGAGTTATCAAGAGAATCTTGCACAAACTTCTGATTGTACGAATCCTTTCGTGAGCGACTGTGTATCTGCCAGTTTTCCGTTCTGGTTTTGACAGCCCGCTTTTCATCTCTGCGCACATTCGACGCGCACGCACTGGAACTTGTTTAAAGTTTTTTATGTTTTTCACTGCACAACTTTGTAAATTCAGCACACAGCAATATAACGTCGCACTATTATTTTCGAGTGTCCTGTGAGGCACTTTCAATTCCACGAGCACGGAAAACAAGAAAAGCACCGCCACAGGAGCCCCGTTTATTGTCCTATTGATTTGCCCCCACTTTTGGAGCCTTTCGTTTTGCCCTGCACACCGTTTCCCGCATCCACCGCCTGCTGCGCCCGCGAAAGAGAGGTAAAAACAAAATGCAAGTGCTCCCTGGACAAATATAAACAAAAAAGAAGCAGTGATAACACCAGCAGGAGCTAAAAGAGAGTGGGGAGAGAGCCAGAACCGCTCTCCCGATCCCAACCTGTTAGTGTGTGGGTGTAGTGCGAGCATCTGCGTTCTTATCTCCAGCCGACTCTCTCGCCCTCCGGTGATCTTTTGATAGCAATTCGTGCACTAGTGTGAGTGGGAGTAAACTTGGAACGCCTATAAAAGAGCCGTTCATTCACGACGAGCGCCACTAAGAGTGAACGAGAAGCTGCCGCCGGATCTGCCAGGTGGAAAAGTACCGTGAGTCTTCGACCAGCAGGATTTTCCCATTAGTAAAGTGTTTCGTGCGTGGAAATTGTGTGATTCAATTATTGGAACTCATAAAAAAATATTTTAAAAAAGTGATCCAAGCCAATAGTAATTTTAAAACCATATAAAAAAGCACAAAAATATAAAGGACATACTGTTAAAAATAAATTTTAATAATTAGCTAAAACAGTGAAGTTATAGTGAACAGACATAAAATTATATTGATTTTACAATTTTAATTTTGTTTTAAAACAAATGTAAATTTAGAGAAAAAAAATAAATTTAGAAACCGAAAAGTTAGAATATTTTTGGAATATTTTAAAAATCTCATTTACGGCAATTTTCAAATGTACTGCAACTGACGAACAGAACAAGTTAAATTAATTCAATAAAAATTTGTGTGCATCCACTTAATTTTAAACAAAATATATAGGCCATGTTAGGTTTACCACATCGCTTGTATCGCGGGCCAAACAAACCGTTAATAAAAATAGCTGAAATAATAAAAGAACGGAAAAGAGCGCACTCATCATGCGTCCACAATCTTTAGGTTCGGCACATTAAGTGGGAACTGATTGGGATAGGAACGAATCCGACTACATTCCAGCAATATATTTTCTTTATGACGATTGTAATCCATTGTAATCCCATTACAGCGGCACCTGTACAGGAGATAGACCCCGACCAATGTTAGGAAATCGATAGAATTAGAAAACGACCAAAATGCAGTCAATGAAAGCCGATGAACTGCCGGAGAATCCGCGCGAGTCGTCGAACATCTTCTCCTCCTTGATGTTCTGGTAAGTTATCGTACTTAAATCCTAATAATTCCTTTCTAAATCATAGCTTTATCCTTAGCTTTGCCATGCCCACATTCTTCAAGGGGCGCAAAAAGACCCTGGACGAAAATGATTTATACCGAGCCTTACAGGAACACAGATCAGGTGAGTTTTGGTAGGACTTGGTCAAAGTTATCCAGTGCGAAAGCACTCAAGAAAACCTCGGCATAATTAATGGGCTCTGATTTAGCGCAAGATTATTTATGGCTATATCTGCGGACCAGTCGATAATCAAATTAATTGAATTATTAAATAGAAATCGCTGTGCGAGTCTGATAAGCTGATTTGCCCTCAAGGAGTTTTGAAAGAGAGAAGAATTTCCTTATCAGCACGTATGCCAGATTAAGCCATACGTGACGTCATATGGCAATAGATTCCGAGGGAATTGGGTTTTACTATGTGCCTATATCCCATTTATTAGTCACTTAGTAAATGCACCTGATACCATGCCCTCTTCAGTTCGTGGGTGCAATGATCATTCGAGTTTCGATTTCATCGCCCTTTGCCCAGGTTTTAAGTGGTTCCTGAAGATGGACATTAGTCGCGTGTGAAATCCCTGATACCCGACGTGTCTGTAACGCTTCCTTGCCGTCCCAACTCTATAGACTATATAGTTTATATAATCAACTAAACCGCATATTTAGCGCACTATCTTTCGCATTCAGACACTCCCCAAATGAAGTGCCGGGGAGACACTTCAAGGCACCCGACGATTACGATTAGATAGGGCTTAGCATGCGCCCACTTTTTGTGGTTGTAAAGCCTTTCGGTTATTCCGTGAGTTCGAAGGATCAGCGTACAACATTGAAGGGCTCTTCTCTAAAAGGGGAAGTTGCGATTAGATTTCCCTGCATATCACGGCTCGGTTATTGCTATGTGCACCATATAAAACCATTTCATTGAGATCATTTAGCGGAACTTTAGCCGCGTCTAATCCGACGATAAGATAGCCCTTGGATACGAGCATTCTGCACCATCACTCGTTCTCATTGAATTATACGATCGCCATAGATAGCGGTATCCAATCTGGGACTATTAGACCTTTGATTTCCTCATTCAAAAACTTTGGAAGTGCCCCGAAAAGTGACAAATGAGATATCTCTGACAACGTCCGCTGGCCACAATTAATTGAATTTACTGCCCAAAATATTTGATAACACTTTTTGAACACCCCCGATATTGTATACGCAATTAGGTACTCTGGCTTATTTACTTACTTATGATAAATGGGCCTTTAGAGATACTCTATTGAGTGGATCGTGCCTCGGGGCTTATGCAATGCTAACAATAATGGCACATATCTGGGCAAATATGTTCAGATGCGAACAATATCAAATGTCAAGCTCAGGCATTTTGTTTTTCGTTGCTAATCGGTGTGCAATCTAAGGCCCCTCGAAGCTGATACTTATAAGCCTTGCGGAAGTGCCGGAATCAGAGTCCCCATTTGGGGAGGGTAGTGGCCAGGGGAATCTCCCATTTGATAAGCTCGATAGGAGGTAATGCAGCTGGTCGGGATTTGCTTTTGTTGCCAGCCATAACTCACAGTTAAACCAAAGCACAAGAAATGACTATTTACTGGATTTATTACCCACGGTTACGGTGACCCTCAGATATAGTAGCTAGCTATAAGAACAATCGTTTATTTCCGGACATGACATTCCTATTAATGATAATCCTTGGTCAGCCTTTATATTGATTAGTTTCCTTTGAATTCATGAAGATGTATATGGTTCTATTTAACGTACAAAGAAATCCATATGAAATGAAACAAATGTTGTGTTATTATTTTTACCAAAGCTATGACGGAATAATGTCTATCACTGAAAGATGCCTATCACTAGCAAGATAACTTTAATTTTACGCTTTTCATGACATGAACCGTCATACAAATCTGTATATTATCTCTCATATTTTCGCAACTTGACAATTTGAAGGGTTTGTACAATGATAAGTGTCATAACATAGTCAATTTGAATGATGATAAGCTCAAAAATAGACCAGGCACATATTCCTGGGTGCGAATACAAACAATAAAGTATTTAATAAATATATCTATTATTCAATGTTTGCTTTTGGGAAATTTATAAAGAAAGCTCTATATCTAAATATCTATTTTGTTTACCCATTAATTTTGGTTTGATAACTTTTAGTAGTAAAATAAATTTAAAATACTTTCACTAAGAACCGTTGGGTTATTACGAGCTACAATATTTGTAGTTAGGATAATTTATAGGTAGCAAAAGCATGTTTATTTTGGTAGCATCTTTAAGCACTGCAGTATCATCTGCCAATTACATGCCAACAGGCCTTGTTGTTCCGTCAGGGGGAATTTATTATCTGGACATGGACTGGGTGCACCTGGTTGATATCTCAATCTCTTTGCTTTCCAGATCACCTGGGCAGCAAGCTGAGCGAGGCGTGGGAGAAGGAGGTGGAGAAGAAGCGCAAGAAGAAGAAGACCCCCAGCCTGCTGAAGGCCTCGATGAACGTGTTTGGCTGGCGCCTGGCAGGTCTAGGCCTGGTCCTCTTCATCTTGGAGATCGGTTTCCGGTAAGCAACGCCCACCCCCTGACATCTGGCTGATTTATAACCCATATCTTATCCCAATCCCTTTCAGAGTTACCCAACCGCTGTTCCTGGGCGGTCTGGTGGCCTACTATGCGGACGCGAGCAACCAGGAAGGCGATAACCAGACGAAGGCATATCTCTACGCCCTGGGCGTGATCTTGACGAGCGCCTGCAACGTGCTATTTATGCATCCCTACATGCTGGGCATGTTCCACGTCGGCATGAAGGCCAGAATAGCCATGACAAGTGAGTTGGAGGCGCGGGTTGGGGGTTTCTGCCCTTTGTGACACATGAATAATGATTTCGCCCTGCAGGCATGATATATCGGAAGGCGCTGCGCCTGAGCCGAGTGGCGCTGGGCGATACCACAATTGGTCAGGTGGTCAATCTCATCTCGAACGATGTGGGCCGGCTGGATGTCTCCGTCATTCACATGAATTATTTATGGCTGGGTCCCGTGGAGATTGGCATTATCACTTATCTTATGTACAGGGAGGTAAGTGTAATCTGAGATAATTACTAGTTGATAGAATAAGTTTATTGTTTTATATGAAAATAATGTAGCGAACCAGGTACTTTCTATTCATAACAACTGGTTTTGGTTATTGGTTATTCAAATATAGTTGGGGTAGGTCCAAAAAAGCTTTTTACTCAGAGAAAGACTAATGCTTAATACAAACTTTTAGGATTCCATAAGAAATGATCAAAACAAGCTAAAATCCTTAGATTATAATACAGGACCTCTAATTTACAAAAGTTCTACTCTAATAATAGGTTCTATTTTTTCACAGATTGGTATCTCCGCCTTCTTTGGCGTGGCCGTGATGTTGCTGTTTATACCCCTGCAAGCTTATCTGGGCAAGAAGACGTCGGTGCTGCGATTGAAAACGGCCCTGCGGACGGATGAACGCGTGCGCATGATGAACGAGATCATCTCGGGCATCCAAGTGATCAAGATGTACGCGTGGGAGATCCCCTTCAGCAAGATGATCAACTATGTGCGCACAAAGGAGATGAACGCCATTCGCAATGTGAACTATATCCGAGGAACACTCCAGAGTTTCATCATGTTCGTGACGAGGATATCGGTGTTTGTGAGCCTGGTGGGATTCGTGCTGCTCGGCAAGCTTCTGACCGCCGAGAAGGCCTTCGTGATCACCGCCTACTACAATATCCTGCGCAACACCATGACCGTCTACTTCCCCATGGGCATCTCGCAGTTTGCCGAGCTCCTGGTCTCGATCCGCCGTATTCAGACCTTCATGCTGCACGAGGAGACGAAGGTGCGCGACAAGTCGGAGGATCTGGACGAGCAGAAGCTGGGCAAGGCGGGTCTGATTGCTGAGCCCACGGTGGCCCAGACCACTGGGGTCCTCAAGCCCAACAGTCGGCGCAGCAGCGAAGCCGAGCATGGTGTCGTCATCAGCAAACTGAAGGCCAAGTGGGATCAGAAGAGCACGGAGAACACGCTGGACAACGTTTCGCTGAAGTTTAAGCCCCGCCAACTGGTGGCGGTTATTGGGCCCGTGGGTTCCGGCAAATCCAGCTTGATTCAGGCTGTGCTGGGTGAACTCAATCCGGATTCCGGTTCGGTAAAGGTCAATGGAACCCTCTCGTACGCCTCCCAGGAGCCGTGGCTCTTCACCGGCACAGTGCGCCAGAACATCCTCTTTGGACTGCCCATGGACAAGCATCGCTACCGCACGGTGGTCAAGAAGTGCGCCTTGGAGCGGGACTTCGAGCTGCTGCCCTACGCTGACAAGACGATTGTGGGCGAGCGGGGAGCTTCGCTTTCCGGTGGACAAAAGGCGCGCATCAGTTTGGCCAGGGCTGTTTACCGGAAGGCCGACATCTATCTGCTGGACGATCCGCTCAGTGCCGTGGACACCCATGTGGGACGTCATCTATTCGATCAGTGCATGCGTGGATTCCTGCGGGAGGAAATCGTACTGCTGGTGACCCATCAACTGCAGTTCCTGGAACAGGCCGATGTGATTGTGATCATGGACAAGGGCAAGATCAGCGCCATGGGCTCCTACGAGTCGATGACCAAGAGCGGCCTGGACTTTGCCCAGATGCTGACGGATCCCAGCAAGAAGGACGAGGGTGCCGCCGGCGATGCTGCGGAGAAGAAGAGCCTCTCGCGGCAGAACAGCAAGCTGCGCGACCGACATGGCAGTATCTCCTCCATGGAATCGGCCGCCGAGTCCCTGGCAGCGGAGTCGCCCATGCAGACGCAGGAGGGTCGCGTGGAGGGACGCATTGGCATGAAGCTCTACAAGAAGTACTTTGGAGCGAATGGATACGGACTGTTTATCGTGTTTGCCTTCTTCTGCATCGGTGCCCAGGTGCTGGCCTCTGGTGGTGATATCTTCCTGTCCTACTGGTAAGTCAATCTATGCCAAAAACTGAGCTTTCCTTAACCTTCAACTGTCGATTCCAGGGTGAACAAGAATGGTGAAGCCGAGCGTGACACATTTATGGCCCGACTCAGGCGCGCCTTCCCCGAAACCCGCATCAACGCCGACACTGACCCTGTAGACATCTACTACTTCACCGGCATCAACGTGTCCGTGATCATCTTCTCGCTGGTGCGGAGCATGCTCTTCTTCTACCTGGCCATGCGCAGCTCCACGACGCTGCACAACACCATGTTCCAAGGTGTGACACGGGCGGCGATGCACTTCTTCAACACGAACCCCTCCGGCCGCATCCTCAATCGCTTCTCCAAGGATTTGGGTCAGGTTGATGAGATTTTGCCCTCTGTGATGATGGACGTGATGCAGATCTTCCTCGCCATCGTTGGTATCGTCGTCGTCCTGTGTATCGTCAATGTGTGGTACATCCTGGCAACGGTTTTCCTCGTGATCATCTTCTACATCCTACGCGTTTTCTATCTAAGCACATCCCGAGATGTTAAGCGCCTCGAAGCTATCAGTAAGTGGAAATTTAGATGACACTTACCCTACAATATCTAATTCTGCAACTCCGTTTCCACAGCCCGATCACCGATTTACTCCCACTTGAGTGCTTCCCTCAACGGCTTGCCCACCATCCGAGCATTTGGAGCGCAGAAGGAACTTATTGCCGAGTTCGACAACTACCAGGATATGCACAGCTCCGGTTACTACATGTTCCTGGCCACGAGTCGAGCCTTTGGCTATTGGCTGGACTGTGTGTGTGTCGTCTACATTGCTGTCATCACACTGAGCTTCTTCCTGTTCTCCCCCGAGAACGGAGGCGATGTGGGTCTGGCCATTACCCAAGCGATGGGCATGACCGGAATGGTGCAGTGGGGAATGCGACAGTCGGCAGAGCTGGAGAACACGATGACGGCGGTGGAACGAGTGGTGGAGTATGAGGATCTGGAGCCAGAGGGTGACTTTGAGTCCAAGCCGAACAAGAAGCCGCCAAAGGATTGGCCAGAGGATGGAAAGATCGTGTTCGACGACCTGTCGCTGAAGTACTTCCCCGATAAGGCGGCCGACTATGTGCTCCGATCCCTGAACATTGCCATCGAGGGCTGCGAGAAGGTTGGCATTGTGGGACGCACTGGTGCCGGCAAATCCTCGCTGATCAACGCTCTATTCCGTCTGTCCTACAACGAGGGCGCCATCCTGATCGACAGGCGCGACACCAACGATCTGGGACTGCACGATCTGCGCAGCAAGATCTCCATTATTCCTCAGGAACCGGTACTCTTCTCGGGCACCATGCGCTACAATCTGGATCCCTTTGACGAGTATAGCGACGCCAAGCTGTGGGAATCCCTGGAGGAGGTTAAGCTGAAGCATGTGGTGGCTGATCTGCCCAGTGGTCTGCAAAGCAAGATATCCGAGGGTGGTACCAACTTCAGTGTGGGCCAGCGCCAGCTGGTGTGCTTGGCCAGGGCCATTCTCCGAGAGAATCGCATTCTGGTGATGGACGAGGCAACGGCTAATGTGGACCCGCAAACGGATGCTCTCATCCAGACGACTATTAGGAACAAATTCAAGGACTGCACGGTGCTGACAATTGCCCATCGTTTGCACACTGTTATGGATTCGGACAAGGTGCTGGTCATGGATGCAGGAAAGGCGGTGGAGTTCGGCTCTCCGTTCGAGTTACTCACAACCAGCGAGAAGAAGGTGTTCCACAGCATGGTGAAGCAGACGGGAGACTCGACTTTCGATGCCCTGCTGAAGGTTGCACAGAAGGTGGGCTTACCTTTGAAGACATTACTGTTTCTCCTATTCTAATCCTGTTCCTTTTTCAGGCCCATGATGACAACCTAAGACTCAAGAAGGATTCTTGACATTTCGCCGTTCCGAAGGCTTTTAAAGACTACATACTTAAGATACTGGAACCAATTACGAATCATCCGGCGGCCAATGCGGGCATACAGAAGACCTTCCTCTTTGCGGAGGCCTCCAAGCAGAAGTTATTAGGATAGCACAGCATCGGCGGCACCAGCAGACACCAACACTGAGCGGCCGCTGAGGAATTTTTTTACAATACGTGTACAAATCAAATTAATTGTTAGTCAGGTGTATAAAACTAGGATGAAACCGATGGTAAATCAAAACAGCAAGACAATAAGCTGATGTTAGTGGAGCGTAGAGAGTAAATGTTTTTATACCTTAAACAAAGATTGATATGAAAGGCAAATTGTGCAATAATTATTTTAAGTGAACTTTGTGCATTGGCCTTCTAAAGGTCGCATTGCATTTGTATTATGTGTTCCAGTAAAACGACAATAACAAACTTAAACAAAAAATCCCGAAAAAAAGGAAAAAACTAAAAGAGAATTCTATGAAATGTTACGCCTAGTATTAATATATATGTGTGTTTTTTATAGTAATTTATTAATGTACAGGTATACAATAAATGTAACGGCTCGGTTGGTTCTTTTGTTAACACATTTTTATTTTGTTTATTTCGTTTTAGCGATTTACATTTGGCTAACTGCTATATACTCTAAGAAATTGTACGCATTTAACTCAAACTCAAAAGTATCTTCCATTAGCTGCAAGGCCCTCCTAGAGTTCACTTTAAAACTAACTATAATTATTGTAATTTACAGCCCGTCGCGGTTAGAGAAACACAGACACGAGATTCATTTTTAGCTGATGTTGTATGTTAAACTTGGCTTAGCTTTAGTTGCCTCTCTGACTACATAACTGTTCAGAATGTGCTATATAAGATATACATAAGTAGCCTTCCTCCTTCCGCTCATCCTAGAGGACCAGCGTCAGCCACGCGGCCATCAGGCAGAATCCTCCAACGGTCGCGTACGGCTGCAGCCCCTTTTCGCCAGTCAGAGCGCGGTAGTACATGCAGCCGCTGAATAGCATGGTGCCCGTAATCATCAAAGTCCCAGTCTGCGGGAGAAAACGAATCACTTTACTCAAAGTAATCAAAGTCATGGAGGTAGGCCTGTTCCAATAACCACTACTTTTGAAATGTTTCACCTCAAAGTGAAATCAATCGACTATTGTAACCAATCGATTTTAGGATACCAAACTACTCTTGTGGCAAGAAAAAGAATTTATAGAAATTAAATGTCCACAGTCAGGAATCAAACTAAATAACAAATAATACAATATGTAAGAAAAGCAAAAATAACTCTTATTTGCCAGCACCGATAAAAATACTCTTTAACTGTAAATTCAATTCATCACTTTATCGAGGAGTGCATTTCCTTTTAAAAAAGGCCAAAAAGTATATTAGTGAAAAACGGAACAGGCCTCATAGTCACAGTTTATTATCTAAGATTAGAAGTTAGCTAAGGTGGCAAGAGTTTTGTGTGCATATTTTGATGTTAGCTTTAGTTGTTGGCTTTAACCTGAACAAAACGGAGCACGAGCAAGCTCCACATTTTACTTATCAAATAAGGCTGATGACAACAAAACCCAATTACAGAATAACAGCAACAAAAATCAAGAGAATCTATGCCTTTTTGGTACATTTTTAAAATACAATTGTAATATTGAAATAAATTAACAAATTCCTACCAAAGACCCCGAACCCATATCAGCTATGAACCTGCTCATATCACAAAACTAAGAATTATCCGAATTAATCCAATTATACAAGTATCGTGTGTGGTATTGAAAATTACTTTGTAAGCTGCAATTAGTGGTTGTTGAACATTTAGCTTTAGCTTTGGAAACATTTCATATACAACATGAATATACATATGCATACCTATTATATAGAGAGTACGAAGGAGAATAAGTAACTTGGAATAAGCGCTTGGCCGAATTCAACATTCATTCATAGCTCAATTTTTGTAATGTCAATCAGCGCATTAGACTAGCTAAGCAGAGTGTCAATTATACGAGTATCAATGTTGGAGTTTCGATTCGAGAGTAACGCGAGTTGTTATAAATTCCGTTCAGAGATCTAACTTTACACAGAGTGTTTATGTAAACGACAAAACCGACAAACAAAAGCTTTACAAATAAACCAAATACGATCGATTTTGTAAAGTTGTGATTTACTTGGGTGTTTGGCCTGGATTGATATTATGTAAGCTTCCTGGATAAAATAAGAAAACTGAAGAGACACTTTGATTTTATAAACTAAGTAAATGCGATATTATCAAGTAGCTCTTATTATAGAAGGAAGTCAACATCATACTCATAACTAAACAGGTAAATATCTTCAGTCTTTCGAAGTTAGTGAGCACGGGATAGAGGTCCAATTGAAAACTGAAGAGTAGTTCTATTATCAAAATTATTTAAATGGGATAGATATACAACAAATTACTAACAAATAGTAAACAACTAAAGGCTGTTCTACCATAAGATCTTCAGTCCTCCGAAGTTAGAATACAGATTTCTTGGATTTCCCCCGATTTGGACTTACGAGCACGGGATAGTGGGCCAGGGGCATGGCCATCATGGCGAAGGAGTGCAGGAAGTGGATGCGATTGGCCACATCGGCGAAGGCCTGCGAGTCCACCTGCTCCTTGGGATCGCTGACGTCCTTCAGGACGTACTTGCAGTAGGCTCCCATAAAGATGGCCGACGCCCCGCCGATCCCGGCTAGCCGCACAAAGTGGTAGTGGCTGCCAGCCAGGCAATATAGCGATCCGTGGGGATGCACGTAGCTGTGCGCGGACGGAAGCAAAGCCATGTTCGTGTCCTGCACCGTCACCTTCTTGGGGCGCAAACCCTGCGGGGGAAAAGGCATAATCAGTACTGAACACCCGTAACTTCGACTGCAAACATTAGATTATTACAAGGGTGCGGAGCAGTGCGGATGCGGATGAAGCCACCATTTTGCTGACAGGATTGCCCAGGGTCACGTATTCAATGGTGTCGGCGACTGACATTGTGTACTATTGCTCAAACTTTGTTTGGCGCTGGAAAATCAGCTGCAGCTACTAAAAATTTTGACGCAAAATTCCCGGGCGTTGCCGGACTGGCGTTCTAGTCGATGTTTCTAATCGATTGGATTCTGGAAATCTGACTTGCTAGTCGAACTGGAATTTATTCACGTTTGATGTAAAACGAAGTGGTGATATATTTTAGATAGGTCCTTAAAACTAGAGCAATATATATTAAACTTAAAAATACACGTTTTAGAGACCTGGTATTTTATTTGTTCCCTGGTACTAACAGACTTAATTTGGGGATTCCCAGATTGTAATATTTTAATATTCAGTTTAATTTTAATTTTGATTTTGGAGATAAATAGAATGTATTAATTCTTTATTGATGATGCTAATACAAATTCCCTTTTAACTAATTTAAGTACCCTAAATCTATTTAAAGAATCCCCCAAAGAAAATCACACCTGATCATATACATTTTGACAACACGACAACCCTACAATTCGACCGCTACGACTACACTGAAAGATCTTTGGAAAGTTTTTTTTGCCGGCTGTGCGAAAAAGAGGAGGAAGGCAGAGTGCAAGAACTGATTAATATATAGCCCATTATCGGCCGATCGGTGAGTAGGTCGGGGCGTAAACTACCCATTGGAAGGCAAAACAAAGCAGCCACTGACAATTCCGTATCTTTTTTTTCAGTCGAAGCAGCGCAGTTGAACAATGAGAACTGCAACTCATTGCGCATTTCTAATTATCGCGGCGATAATAGTCGCCATATGTGGAGCCCAAGGAAAGGAGGGGGAACGCCCCTACAGGCGGAGCTTCATCAATCCGTATCCTCGTTTCCAGTACTTTGAGGATGGCGTCGATCCCGGAGAGCCCCTGTTCCTAACGCCCCTGATCAACAATGCCTCAGTTGACAACGCAGAGGTACAGAAACTGGCCCGGGTCACGGGATCCCAGTTTCATGGAGTGGAGAGCTACTCCGGCTACCTGACCGTGGATGAAGGCTACAACTCCAACATGTTCTTCTGGTACTTCCCTGCCGAGCAGGAGCCGGAATATGCTCCAGTGGTCCTTTGGCTACAGGGCGGCCCAGGAGCCTCCTCTTTGTTCGGCTTGTTCACGGAAAACGGTCCCCTGGAGCTGGACGAGCACGGAAAACTGCAAAAGCGTAACTACACCTGGAGCAAGACCCACAACCTCATCTTCATCGACAATCCCGTGGGCACTGGCTTCAGTTTCACGGATAACGATGCCGGCTATGCCAAGAACGAGAAGGACGTGGGTCGCAATCTTCATGAAGCTGTGATGCAGCTGTACGAGTTGTTCGAGTGGCGCAACTCCTCTGGATTCTGGGTCACCGGGGAGTCCTATGCGGGAAAATATGTGCCTGCTTTGGCCTACCACATCCACAAGGTGCAAAATGCCATCGAAACGCGCGTCTATGTGCCGCTTAAGGGCGTGGCCATCGGAAACGGTCTCTCGGATCCACTGCATCAGCTGAAGTATGGAGACTATCTCTATCAGCTGGGCCTGATCGATGAGCACGGTCTGCAGAGCTTCCACGATGCCGAAGCGAAGGGAGCCGCCTGCATCGAAAAGCGTGACATGGAGTGCGCCTTCGACGTGTTCGATTCCCTGATCAACGGAGATCTGACTAATGGCTCGCTGTTCAGCAACCTGACGGGCTACAACTGGTACTACAACTACCTGAAGACGCATGACAATGATGGCGCCAACTTGGGCAACTTCCTGCAGGCGGGCGCCACCCGTCGGGCCATTCATGTGGGCAACAAGCCATTCCACGACTTGGACAAAGAGAACAAGGTGGAACTCCACCTGAAGAAGGATGTCATGGACAGCGTGGCTCCGTGGATAGCCGAACTGCTGGCCCACTATACGGTGTGCATCTACAGCGGGCAGCTGGACATTATTGTGGCCTATCCGCTGACTCGCAACTACCTGAACCATCTCAAGTTCCCCGGCTCGGACAAGTACAAGGTTGCTCCGCGTGAGATCTGGCGCATCGATGGAGAGGTGGCCGGTTATGTGAAGCACGCCGGACATCTGGTTGAGATTATGGTCCGCAATGCCGGGCACATGGCTCCCCACGATCAACCCAGGTGGCTGTACGAGATGATCAACCACCTTACTCACTATAAGCACTAGGCGGCGCATACTCAAACTAGACTATACAATTTGGTCTCCTTTTTAATGATCTGTATTTTTATTAAATCTATCTGGAATAAATAGGGTTGAGTTTTTAAATAAATATATTTGCAACAGTTACTTAAATTTACATACTCTCTACATACTCTATTGTCTAATGTGGTCTAGAGATTACATGGTTTTACAATAAATTGTTTATTGACAACTCCCCTTCATTATTATCTTACTTAAAAGTGAGTACAATGTTTTTAACAACAACGTTTTTATTAAAACAAATGACTGAACTATTTAGATTAGGCTTATTTCAAAAGATATTTGGGCAACTCCCCTTATTTATCTTATCCATTATAAAATACAGATACAGTTAAGGCTATACATGATTAACTATCCGGTGGTCCCTTAAAGTTCCTGGCCACCAGGAAGTGCTCGGCGGAATCTCCGCGACTGGCGAGCGGTTTCACGCGCTTCACCTTCTCGTAAAACCTGAGCATATCCCGCTCCAGCTTGGGCACATCCCCATTGTCCCAAACCTTGACCACCAGATGGGCTTGCGGCGCGGACATGGCCAGGGCAAAGCGGAGTACTTCGTAGCAGAGGTTCGTGATACTCTCCTGGTCCAACATCCTCACTCCGGTGGCGTTGGGCGCCATGTCGGACAGCACGCAGTTGACCCTTCTGTCCTTCAATGACTCCTTCAGTCGTTTCTGCGATAGGGAGGAGGTGAAATCCATGCCGCCGAAGATTGTGGCACCCGGCACAGCGTGGAAATGCAACAGGTCGATACTGAAGACGGCTCCCTGCGACGCCCGCTCCTGCTTTCCATTGGCATTGGTCCGCTCCACGGCCACTTGGGTCCAGCTGCCAGGAGCTGCTCCGCAGTCCAAAACTGTGTCTCCGGGCCGCAGGATTCCGTACTTGTCATCAATCTCCATCAGTTTGAAGGCACTCCGGCAGCGATAGTTCATCATGCGGGCCTTCTCCACATACGGATCCGCCAGCTGGCGCGTGAGCCACTCCTGGGAGCTCTTGCTCCGGCCCTTGAGGTTCCGCGGCTGCTGCTTGGCATACTTTCCGGCAATTTCCGTGTGCAGCAGGCGTTTGAAAACAGAATACCCTTTAAAAACAAGCCGCATTGTGTAATTTATCGAAGTGGGTTCGCTAATCGATTAATCGCAGCATGATCTGACATTCTGCGGACTGCGCGATGTGGTCACACTGAAACCCTGGTCTTTTACAACTATCCGCCCACTGTCACTCTACTCCGCTCACTCGACGAATTCTCAACTCAACAATGGCGAATGTAATTGGAAAATATTGAACGCGAGTGCGAAGAAAATGTGAAGTTAACCCCGCCAGGCTGAAAACAGTGTTTACAGATTGAAAAGCCATTAAGAAGGGGCGATAATATGCCAGAAACAACAAACCAAAAGTGACTGCAAGTGCAAACTGAAAACGGATCGGAAATCGCAGAAATTAGTGCTCCCTCTCTCTCGCTCTTTCTTAATTCCCCCACCCCCCGACCGGCTGTAGAAGCTGATTGTGTTTTGCAAAATGAGATTCTGCGTTGTGGTTTGTTGCGTGTTATCTTTGCTGGCCAGCGGGCCTATTGCATCAGCTATAGCCAAAGCCAAACAGGCCGACTCGGCAGAAGTCGTCAGCAGCGGCGAGGATGAAAAGACGGTGAGTTGGGACGGGGCGGGTGGAAGCGGCACGGTGACCCACTAAGGGTTAACATTGGGCCCCCTCAATTAATATTTCATCACCCGCCTTCGATATGTTGGTCATAACTTTACCCGGTTTCAACCCACCCGCAGGACTGCACGGACCTGGCCCGCGACGAGGAAGCGCTGATGGTGTTCTCCACTTTGGGCGGCGGACTGACGGCCATCGATCCGGTGACCAGCGAAATACGCTGGACAATAGCAGATGGTAATTACGCGGGCCCTCCACATTGTTCCCACTTTCACGGCACCCCCATTTAACGGGCCTAAGTGTGGGATTTGAAACATATGATGGGATATAATCAGGGTCCTTCTTATCGAGAATGAGGCTTAGGAAAAGAAAAGATTGTTTAGGAATTTAAATGCATAATATTTAGGAACTTCCATGTTTCTAAAGAAATGTATTACCGGATGGAAAGTGCGTAGGCAAATCCTGTGAATCACGAAATACAAAAAGAAGTTGATAAGAGCTTAAACAATGCAGTAGAAAAGTAGATTTATGAATTAACTACTTACTTAAATTATCAAAATATTTTTCGGTAGGATTTGTAATACTCTCTGAATTAATTTAACGTGAATCACAAACTCCAAAAATATGGGAGGATTTTTAGGCTTTATTACGAAGTATAACATTGGAATCTTACTTTAAAAACCAAGATTTTATTGTTTGTATGTGCATTTCTAATTTTTATTGCCAGAATATGTAGCATTTGCTTAGTTAAATTTGAATTTACATTTTTAAAGATCTAAATAGCTTTCTGTCCCCATACTATCTTCTTCCCCGCCTGGAAAATTACCACTTCCCCAGGGTGTTGCACTCGCCATTTGAAGTGCAAAATGCGTTGCACAAACATGCGCTCGATGAGCTCATCGCCAGTTTCGTATCGCACTGGAGATGTAATGGCCCAGGATAGATCTTTCTCCCGCCATTCGTGCTCTATTATTTTCACTCTCGCTGCGTTATGTTTTCAATTGTGCCTCTGGCCTGATAAGAGTCCCACGTATATACGCAATCTCGACAAGCGTTCTCGGCACACAATTCCACCAATTAAGTTGCCAGTCAGTCATATCACCAGTTGCTGTATGCCCATACCCTTCTCGTTGTGGGTGGTTGGGACTTTGAGCCATTTTCCTTTCGGTTCATTGAATATTCCAGCGATTTATCAGCATGACGTATTGATTTTCGGTGGCTCAAATACGTTAATCTTTCCGTCATTTGGATGTTTCATATTAACCTTTAAGAGTCGCTAGGAATCGGTGAACATATATGTATGAGTCATAAGGGCAAAGAAATACCAAGCTTGTAAACAAGGCGGTTTGGTAATACGATTAAAGGGGTTGATGTAGATTGTCTATAGATTAGTGCATTTGTGGGTTACTATTATTATAATGTTTACTCAATTACGTAATTTCCGAAATGCGTTTTTAATTTTCAATCTAAAAAAAGGGTAGTCCCCATTCGATTTATTGAATTCCATCGGGTATTTCTTATTAACTTGGTCCCAGTTCACTTGGGCTCTTGCTATTTATAGCACCCACGGGGCTTTGTGATTGTTTTTCCACTTCAACCCATATATTTTTTGATAAGCACTGCCCGAATAACTCTCTTTTATTACCCTAAAACTAAAATATATGGAGTTATGCCAAATGATTCCCTGGACAATACGCCCTCCACATGTTGGTTTAAATGTTTTTAGAAATAAAAAACCCACGCCCCGTAAAGATTATTTTATGTGATAGCTGCAATACACATGTATGTCCATTCGTATTATTAGAAATTTCATGCTGGCCGCTTGTCGTCTGGCTTCGTGGAACTGCAAATGATTGAAAATTCAGGGAGACAAACATGTGGACAGCATCTGACCTGGGGTTTCCAAATATTATTTGATATTTTTGTGAGTTATTCAAGCCAATAATTTGTTTTTGATTCGCGGTAATTACATACATACCGCGATTCGCCGGGTCTAGCACGGCAGATCAATGTAGCGATATGGGCTTCGTTCTATTACCTCATCACGAGACGGAATCAGGTTTTGTCTACGACAACCGCTAGCCAATTAGAATGCCAATGCTAATGAAAGTGCCGCTCCGGGTTAAATGACCTGCCCCAGAAATTGTGGCAACACTCGATTAATGCCGGCAATCTTTGTGTACCCAGCCATGTGTTTGGGGTTGAAACTAATTACTGATAACAAATTTGTTTGCTTTCCTTACTCGATATTGGTTGACGGCTCTGCCTGGTAATAATTCAATTTTGTTTAAATTTTTCCGCCAATATCGTCCATTTGCATTCGCCAAAGTCAGAATTTAACGCTGTTGCCTTAAGCGAATTGTTAGCGATAACAGAAATGGCCAACACGGCTGGCATAAACACTTTGGAAACGATCAGCCCTGGCTCCCCAGGTCTATTTCTTATTTACCCAACTGTTGTTTGGTTTGACTTTGTCTCTTGTGCCAAAACCCGCTTAATTTATTCGGCTATTTTTGTGGAAAATATTCATGTTCTTTAATGTGAAGTACGCATTGTGTACCAGAAAATGTGTGCCTCGCTTCTGAGAGGGGGGTTATTATAGATTACACTTTCGTTCTCTTCCCTTATAATAAGTACACTGAGATAAGCGTTATCGGGAACAGGTTCTGGTTAATATTTATTACATTTACTTTACTTTAGTGCTTCACGTTAGTTGCACCGATATCAGGAAATCGAATGCGATATATTTACTGAGCTCACTTGAAATAATTTACTATAAAGGGGGTTCACCATTAAAAACATGTAGGTTTTATAGATTAAAAAGACGACTATGTAAAAAAAGGTATTAAAAATCTTTTAAAAAGAAAAATGTATTAAATCCGTATAAAGAAATAAGAATACAATTTGTCGAAATTATCAGTTCTTGGATTAGGAATTAAAAATTACTTTTTCTTGACTAAAAGAGATTAAAAAAAATTCCACGAGTTTACATTTTGAATTGATAACAATAGTTCTGGGAATACATTAAAGTTAATCTCTTTTTGAAATCATATCTTTTTGAATTAATAACACAAGAACATTAAACGGTTATTACTCGGAAATCAGTCTTATGAAGTTACGTTATTAAATATTATAAGGAGCTACTTCAAAAACGTGTTTCTTGCCGGGAAAAATGTAAGCAAACAAAACATTTTAATGAATTCGATGCAGTCTACGATTTACAATTCAAATGGTACATGGAATATTTTAAAATTAGTTTGTATCTACTGTGCATGCAGTTGCATAAAAAAAAGCCAGTTTTTCTTAATGTTGAATTTGAGAGCGTCAGCATGAAATTTGTATAGCCTTGAATAAATTATAACGAGATGCATCTATTTTGAGTATCATATTTTAAATTTGTAATATTATTAAAAGTTCAACACCAAATTAAGACTCTACCTTAAAATTTGTAATATTTAACTAACAACTTATTACCTTCTTTTACAGATCCTCCCATTGTAGCAGAACCCCAGGAGAATGTGCAGGTTCCACACTTTCTGCCCGATCCTCGCGATGGCAGCATTTACCAGTTGGGCCAGATGGGCAGTCTCAAAAAACTACCGTATACAATTCCCCAACTGGTGGCCAATGCCCCTTGTCGTTCCTCTGATGGAATCTTGTACTCTGGTAAGAAGAGCGACACCTGGTATATGGTGGATCCCAAGACGGGTAGACGAGAAAAGGTCATGGGATTCGGAGATGCCAGCATGGATGGCAAGGAGGGCGAGCAAATTGGCTGGGCCACATCGCGGGCCATATATCTCGGTCGGACTCAGTACACGGTTATGATGTACGACAGCCTGGCCAAGAACAAGAATGCCAAGCCCTGGAATATCACTTTCTACGACTACAATGCTGTGAGTGCTCCTCCAGAGCTGGCGAAGGAATATGGTGAGTGCTCATAAAATGTATAATATTTCTGTGTAGTTACTAATAATCATCTTCTTCTCCAGAATATATCCACTCTGACCACTACTAGCAATGGCCAAATAGTAACACTTGATCGAAAACATGGTAAATTTTTGTGGCAGCGCGATCTGAGCAGTCCAGTGGTGGCCGCTTTCCTCTTGGGACCCGACGGCTTACTCAGCGTGCCCTTTACCACGGTCTCCGATGAGGCTTACCAGGCCATACTCGAGGAGTCAAAGACTGGGAATGTGAATACCGTAAAGCTATTGTAAGCGTTGAAATTTGTCCATTTAATTATCTCTACTAAATTATTCCTTAATTTAACAGCCAATCACTTTATGTGGGCGAGCACCAAAAGGGCTTGTACGCCCTACCGTCTCTGGTGGACAAGAACACGCCTCGGATTTCCACAGCGCCACCCATAAAACTGCTAGACGGACCTACAGGAGAGCAGTCCAGCAACCAGGAGACCGATCCCCGTACCATTTACATTAACGATGTGTTGCAAGAGCATCCAGGCATCATGTTGGGACACTATAACATGCCCAACGAGGGTAATGGCAACCTCCAGCTATCACCAACGCCATCTACCACCAAGGGGGTCCAGAGCTTGGCCACCATTCACAACTACAACGATGGTTACGGTCTGTTGGCCAACAATGAAAAGAATGCAGCCGACATTGGCGTGCAAACGGATCCGGAGCTAGTCGAAATTGGCATTGATCAGCGGACAAATGGAAACACCATTAATCGGACAAAGACAATAATTCTGCAAAACAGTAATAAGGTGCAGGCCTTTATCAACGAGTGGTTTATGGAACACCCGAGCGGAAAGGTGCATCAAATTCTGATAGTCATCGTTCTGGGAATGATTGCCCTATTCTGGTACACCTGCAGCACCATGAGGGAATTGCAAAAGCAGAGCGAGAACGGTTCCAAAACCTTTGCCATAGCCCAGAATGGTTCCAATGGAAGCAACGGCAGCAATGGAAGCAATGCGAGCGCCGAGGACCTAGTGGATTTGGGTAACGGACAGGTGCGTGTGGGCAAGATTAGCTTCAGCACAAACGAGGTGCTGGGCAAGGGCTGCGAAGGTACATTCGTCTTTAAGGGAACCTTCGAGGAGCGTTTCGTAGCCGTAAAACGGCTGCTGCCCGAATGCTTCACCTTTGCTGACCGCGAGGTGGCCCTTCTGCGGGAATCGGATGCGCACGAAAATGTGGTGCGTTACTTCTGCACCGAACAGGATCGCCAGTTCCGCTACATTGCCGTCGAATTGTGCGCGGCCACTCTGCAGGATTATACCGAAGGAGATCGCTCGCTGGAACTGCAAAATCACATCGATGTCTGGCAAGTGCTAAGCCAGGCTTCAGCTGGATTAAGTCATCTCCACTCCCTTGACATTGTACATCGCGACATCAAGCCACAGAATGTTTTGATTTCGCTACCCGATGCTAAGGGCAAAGTCCGTGTAATGATCTCCGATTTTGGACTTTGCAAGAAGCTCAATTTTGGCAAGACCAGTTTCTCCCGCCGATCTGGTGTAACTGGCACCGATGGATGGATAGCCCCGGAAATGATGCGATCCCAGCGAACGGTAAGTTTGAGTGTTTTTATACCCTTGCAGAGGGTATTATGATTTCAGTCAGAAGTTTGCAACGCAGTGAAGGAGACGTTTCCGACCCTATAAAGTATATATATTCTTGATCAGCATGACTAGACGAGTCGATCTAGCCATGTCCGTCTGTCCGTCTGTCCGTCCGTCTGTCCGTCCGTCTGTCCGTCTGTCCGTCTGTTTCTACGCAAACTAGTCTCTCAGTTTTAAAGCTATCGGGCTAAAACTTTCCCAAAAGTCTTATATCTATTGCAGGTAGTATATAAGTCGGAACGAGCCGGATCGGACAACTATATCATATAGCTCCCATAGGAATAATCGGGGAAAAAAATGTAAAAAAATTATATATTGGGTGTTTTTGAACCTATAACCTCCTACTTTTGGAAATGCCATTTTTTATCTAATTCTGAATTTCGAATAAATTTTTTTCAAAATCGGACGACTATATCATATAGCTGCCATAGGAACGATCGGAAAATTAGGGATTAATAGGAATTATCTGCAAGGGTATATAAGCTTCGGCTGGCCGAAGCTAGCTTCCTTTCTTGTTTTATTTTAATTTACTATTTAACATTACTAATAATAACGTAATATTCTGAATATTCGTAAATTAATTTCCTTCTTTTATTTTTTCAGACAACTGCTGTGGATATCTTCTCACTAGGCTGTGTTTATTATTATGTTCTGAGTGGAGGTCACCACGCCTTTGGCGACAATCTGAAGCGTCAGGCCAACATACTCTCGCACGAGTTCAATCTGGCCAAGCTTCGCACAGAAGACGACAGTGAGGTCAGCCGAATTGTAAGTAATTAAAAAAAGAAGTAATTTATTAGTTGTATTAATTATTTATCGTATTTTAAAGATACTTGCTGAACAATTAATATCGGACATGATACATAAGGATCCACAATCACGACCTCCAGCTCGCTGTATTGGCAACCATCCACTGTTCTGGGATGAGCCCAAAATGCTCTCTTTCCTCCAGGATGTCAGTGACCGTGTGGAAAAGCTCCAATTCCATGCCGAGCCGCTCAAGTCGTTGGAGAAGAACGGCAGGATAGTCGTACTAGAAGATTGGAATGTCCATTTGGACCCGATGATCACAGATGATTTGAGGAAATATCGCGGTTACATGGGCGCCAGTGTGAGAGACTTGCTCCGTGCTCTGCGCAACAAGAAGCATCACTATCACGAGCTAACGCCGGCTGCCCAGGAGATGCTGGGCTGCATTCCGCACGAGTTCACCAACTACTGGGTAGACCGCTTTCCGCAGCTCATATCACATGCCTACCACGCGTTCAGTATTTGCTCAAACGAGCCCATCTTCAAGCCGTACTACAGTGCTGGCTATCACTTTTCACGTCCGTGGTACTTCGATGCAGATGATGCGTTGTTCCCCATGCTGATGCGGGATCCCAAGCCGCTGCCGAAGATTGGTAGCCCGAAGAGGACGCCACCACCTGCGAGCAGCCAGGCTCAGCAGTTGAAACAGAGAAAGGGGCTTTACAACTTCCGTAAGCCTAGCGATGAGCTGCCGATTGCCGGAGTCGGGCTGCAGCGAAATCTGGAGCTAGATGGACAATCACTGGATCCGGACGGCAAGCGTGATGTGTTTGCCAACTTCAAGTTCCGGCGCTACTCCAAGCCGGGAAACAATCGCAATTACAACGGTGGCCACAAGGACACACAGGACAAGGAGAAGTACGTAAGCTGGACGCTGCCGCCTTCAACACAGGATTAGGGCAATGAACCCAACATATAAGAATAGACAAGATTTAGTTGTAGTCATTTATTAATTTAATTATTAATATTTAATTGTGCAATTTGTGTATATGCAACTATTCCAAAACGATTCCCAATTCAGTTCTTAGCAAAAATATTCAACGATAATTAAAAAATGAAACTATTTTGTATACCACGTAAGAATAATGTAGTGTGTCGTCTGTCGAATGCACGCAATTTAACTGTGATAATTTTTGATTTTTGTTTAATGCCCAAGTGCATATTGATCTAGACAAATAGTTCGAGTTTAATATATAGTACTTAGACTTATTGTATATTTATGCATTAGTTAAGAGACCTACCCCAACAATCCTCCCATTCGTGGAGATCCTCGACAAGCAGAAGGTTTTTAGTTTTTATACCTATTATAAAAGCACTTAGTTTTAAAGTTAAAGAATGAAATATTTCAGTTGATGGACAACTTAATGCTTGATAACAAGCCGCATTTTCTAAGAATTCTTAAGCTTAATCAAAATGAAAACTAAATAAAAATGTAATACAAATTTTACAAAACAATTTTATTTTCGCTACACATTTATAACAAGGTGGCACTTGACTGCCAATTTTAAACAATTTCTCCGAATGTTGGCTATAAGAGATGGGTGCTTAGTTCAATAACAAATTCATAAATAGTTCAAGGTATCAACAAATATAAAAACTATTACTATACACGAGATTTTGGTTCTTTAGAAGAAAAGTTTTGTAACTAGAATTTGTTTCACTTTGGCGTTGTTTACTCGTTGTTTGTGTGATTCAATTGGCCGACTTCATCATGTTTTTCATCTCGTTGCGTACACAGTATCTAAAGGCATCCCAGCCCTCCGATTTGGCCACGGACTGAAAGGCAATACATTCAGGATTAGTTTTAAGCGACTAGGTAGAGCAGAACATTGAAGAAATTAAATGGGAGACACAAAAGTGATCGATAAGCAGCAAGAGAGAGAAAGAAAAACAGTTTGTGGGTTCATCTGCCCACTAACCTCATCACCTTCTGGAGTGACTACCTCAATGGAAACCTTTAGACGCACATCGGGGTCTACAACATCTTGCTAAAGAAAGAAAACACAACTCATTGCTAATCAGGTGCAGCTTGGACTTTTAACCTGGACAATATAAACGCGGCACAGGCACAGTTCATTGTTAGACGCGTAGTGAGTCACAAATGACAGACCTCCGACAAGAAATTCGATGAAAATGGAAATGATAATGAGTGGGTATAAAAATAAACAGCAATTTCTAGATACTAAAAGTAAATTTAAACGAGGTACAAAGGTTCGTCCTATGCATTTCAAAAATGTTTTTCAAGGACAAACAACGGTGCAACAAATAAAAAACCAATTCTGTGTCAATATCAGTTTTTAATGGTTAAATGGCCAAATCAAAATAAAACTAATATTAATAATATGTAAAATAAATGTCATTGAGTTGAGTTAATATCTTAACAAATAAACTAAAAGTAAACGAAGTCAAACATTAAGCTTAAAGCGAGACAATAACTAGACAAACACACACATTCAATGCTGGTCAGCGAGATTAGGACAAAAGCGGCAAACAAAACGAGGTATGTAATAATTAAATTAAATTAAACTAAAAAATCAGTGCCAAAGTGCATCGCTGTCGATGAAGTAATCCAGGTGCCTGCACACCCGATGTCGCCAGGCCACAAACAGGGGATAAGCGGGCTCGTCATAGGCGTCCAGAGCTTCGTTGTAATCAAAGAAACGACCACTTACTTTAAAGCCGCGATGCAGGCGATCCTTCATGATGGCTATGAACTCCTTGTAGGACAACAGGCCGTCGCCATCCGCATCGAAGATGGCGAACACGGTGTCGATCAAGTGGGGACTGAGCTTGTAGCCGGTGCAGATCTTCACGGCGCGTGAGAATTCATCTAGAAAAAGATTATAATATTAAAGTTGGAATTTCTCTAAACCCTTAGAAATAATTTACCCTTCGATATGGCCCGATCGGCCAGAGTGTACATGCGCATGGCGATCGTAAAGTCATCTAAATTGTTTAGGAAATGGCAAAAGTCCCGGAAGTCATGGAACGAAATGCCCTTCTCCTCCTTGACTCGCTCCAGCAGGCGCTCCAGGAAGACATCATACTCATCCGTGGCCAAATACGTGTACCGCAGCAGGATTTTGGCAAAGTCCAGTTCGCTGATCACGCTGTTGCCCTTGGAGAACTCGTGGAACTCCAGCTCGAGCACCTCCGTCTGCAGGTTGTCCATGAAGCGGTAGAAATTGTCATAGTTGATTACCCCAGTGCCCCGCTTCCCAAAGAAGTGCAGCTGCAGGGTGGTGGCCACCATGTGGCGTCGCTGCAGACCCTCGCCATCGTTCACATAGCTCTGCTGGAATAGATGTAATATATAGAGGATTAGCAGTGGTCTGGAGAGGATTACCCTTTAGTTAGTCACACCAGGCTCATGCTTGGGACTCGGGAAGACCTTACCTCCAGGGGAGTGGGCGTTGAGGACTCGACCTCCTCCTCCGACTCCTGTTCGCCGTGCTTCTCTTTCCAAGCACCGCTGAAAATGCGCTCCATCTGGGATTATATGTACATGCCGGTTTTGTTTGGGGATTTAATTTTGTTTGTGCAGGATTTAGGGTTAGGTTGGAGAGAAGAAAAGTTAGGTGGTTTAGTACGGGTCAACACAGTGGTGGTGTGGCGTTTCTAGGGTGTAGGCCTGTTTTTGGTATACAAAACAAAAAGCGCAAGGAACAAAAATGTAACATAACATAAGCTTCTAACGTAACAAAAACTGAAAATCAAGAAATCTTGAACAAATCTCTATGAAAACATAAAGACAACTCGAAGCAAAGCAAGTACAAGAACTTATTTTTCATAAAATAACAAAACACAACGTAACTAAGCTTAGCCTCTACATATACGAATGCTCCTAGCATACATATATCGCGAGTTCTGTACAATTTGAGCGGAGTTTTCGCGAAGCAAAGCCAATACTTTTTTGGGAACTCTGGTGGCTAACACTTACTAGACCCCTCTTCGCTTGAGGCACTGCCATGGGTTTCGTCATTTGACTTTGCTCATCGTAGGAAACTAAACGCGAGAGCTGCCATCGAAATCGATTTTAAAGGGGTATCAAATAAAATAAATTATATAAAAAATCACAAGGTAAAAATAAACTAAAGGTAAAGTGTAAGTGATGTGCAGCTTACTTCAGCGCCCTTGGGCCAGCTATTTCGAATGGGTTTTCATTATTCATAAATTATACCATTAAATTATAGCTTAACTTAATAAATAAAATGCTTACAATTTGCTTGGTTTGTGGATCGACATTTTGAGTGTCTTTTAAAGCGCCGGCCAAAATGGAAATTATCTAATGATAAACATTTTTCAAAAATGATATTAAATAATAAGTAAATAAAATCAATTCGAGGAACCCATAGGAATTATGAGTATACGATGGGGAAGATGATTCCCTATTTACCACTAGAAATTCGTCCTTGTCCACCCGCTGGTTTCCGTCGGTGTCGAACATGTTGAAGGCAATGCGGAAGCCAGATTTGGGTTCTGTAATAGATATATTATAAGGTATATCTTACTTAATGAAGTGGTATCTAACACTTACTTGTTAAAATGGAGAGCAAAAACAAGTATTCCGTGTAGGAGACAATGCCTGAAAGGAAAATAAATATTTTAGAATACGGTATCGACTTACTCAACGAAATGGTGGTTGTGGCGCAGATTCTTATCAAGTGTAAAAATGTATTGCAATATACAAAATAGAACTTAAGCATTTGTAATAGAACACCAATCCATAAATTAACTTAATGTGCTGTTTTTATCAGATCTTGTTTGCTAATTGAATTTATTGAATTGGCCAGTTTAACAAACGAACCTGCTTGGCAATTCTAATTTATTCAAAGTAGTACAATGTGAAAAACAAGTATTTTTCTTGCAACTGTAGTGAAGTCTTTGTAAGACTTTCTTAAACAAATATTATAAGACTAACTAACTGCTTAGAATCTCATATCATTTGAATGAATATAATATATATTCAATATATCACCTTTATCTCTTAGATTGCGAAATAGACGTGTTGAACCCTTCTTCAAAGCTGGTGTGTTTTCCTTGTACTTATCCACCTCATCGTTGGACAGCTGACGCCGTTTAAGACGAGCTGTAAGACAAATTAAATGAATATAATATTAAATAAATTCAGAGTCAAACTTACGCCTGGGTTCCTGCTCCACCACGGAGTCCAGAAAGTCCTGCGGGGTCATGTAGAGCTGATCGTCGAACTCCACCGAGGCAAACTTGATGAACCGGCGTTCCCTGAGCCGTCAGCTTCACATTCTCCAGCTCGCTATCGTCGCGCTGCGGGATGGGAGATTGAGGATTTGGGAGAGATTAATCAGGCCATCGATGGATGGTAACTTAATATGCCGTTGTGCGTATTTGGTGGGGAATATAATTGAAATAAATCAGCGAACGATTGGATCGCATCGAGCCGAATTTCCGCCGGTTGGTCACAAAGGCGGTCAGCCGACATGGACAAAAGCTGCGACTGCAATCTGGACGGTTGTGATCTGGTGACGTTTTGATTAATGCCCCCGTCGTGGCACCTCAATCGCGCTCAGAAATATTAATTTGATCCGGTTTGCCGTACTCCCCTTGCATCGGGAATTACATGTATGATCTGCATTTAATGCGAAACTCAGATTTTGACGAGCCGCCGGACAGGATTCCCACGTTGGTCGTTTGGCAAATAAAGTGTCAAATTGATTTGAGAACATGTTGCGACCGTCGATCCTCCATAAATCTGACATTTAATGCCACCCACAACAAGTAATCATTTTTCCCGCATGCTCGTAGACAGGGCGAATGACTCAATTGTATTTTATTTGTGGTGCAAAGACAACTCCCAGGCCATAACTCTCGCTCTGGGGACACCAGAAAACCCTGTCTGCCGCCTGTCCCCAAAAACCAACAAAAAAGCTGATCCGAACAAAGGCCACTTTGAATGTTAGACATGTGCAGCAAACACTTCGCGGCCACGCCCACGCCCCCAAGAAACCACAAGGGGCCAGGGACAATTCCTCATAAAACTGAAGCTGACATCATTCGGACTGCAGCAGAGGCAACAGTAGTTCGGTTTTTAGAAATTAAATTTGAATATTTAAATAGTCCTCGGAGGAGAAAATGGTTGCCAAAGGCAGGTATCTTAAAAATATTTACAATCCTCAACAATTATATAAAATAAATTTGTTTAATTTGAAAATCTAACTCATTATTGTTTTAAAATAATGTTTTTATTTTAGAAAAAATATTTTAAGATCCATTTTTTAAAGTTGTAGCAATAAATAAGTGGGGTTTTTCTCCAAATATTAACTATACTATAACTATCTGAACTATAACTTCATTTTCTTCCCATTAGAATTTAAATTATTTTTAGTCTTTATTAAGAAAAAACTAAAAAGAATCATTTAATTTACCTACTTATCTAAAAGTTCAAATATTTAACCACTGTTCCGGAACCCTGCGCCAAGAACAAGGAGATTCGAAATGGCTGCAGGCGCTGGATTTATAGGCAACAATTAAAACTCATTCATCATCATCAGGCGCAGTTGTCATAACACATGTCAGGGCCAGGCCAAAACCAAAACCAAAGCCATATCAAAATCCAAAGCCAAAACTGAGGTCCCAAACTCCGGCTCATACTGCAACTGAAAACCGAAGCCACGCCTGCGTCTGGCATTGGGCATTATTGTTGATGTTGATATGGATATTGGTGGGTGTATCAAATCGGCAACCAGATCGATTGATAGATAAATTTTCAGTAACTGGCATTCTGTCAGCATTCGGGGGAGTTGCAGCTCCACTGCTTACTATGTATTTGCCGCCTGCAGGTGAGTGGGCGTATCGTACTAACTACTTTGCCACTTCATCATGCATTTTTCAAGGTGTGTGGCATTAGCGCTGGAATTAATTCCAAAAGGTTGCAGCCTTGTGAGTTTTAAATACATTCGATGGCAAGATATGCTAATCTTAAAGGAAGATTTGGGATCTGGTAAGAGGAATGCTCTGAGAAAATGTGATAACTAAGTTTTATTATAATGTATTTATAAAATTTAGTATTTAAAAAAAATTTAAAAAATCTTAAATGTATTTTATTGAATGAAAAAACTATATTTGTCAAAACTAAGAAAAAGCTCATGAATAATTGGGACTAAAGATTTTCAAGGTAACCACGAAGATCATACAAAATTCTGATATAGCTGGAATACAATTCTTATATTTCTTTTTATATTTCAAAATTTTAAAAATATAATAATGATTTTTTTAGAACATTTGAAACGGTCAAAATGGTAAAATACCCCTTTTCACCGTCGTAGTTCGGAGGGTATTCCCAGCCCTAAAAGCTAATCCCTGATAAGCAATTGCCGAAATGTTTAATGTAAATATTTAAACTTCACACCCTGAATCACACACAACAAAAAAGCTTATCAAACTGCCACTCACGTCAACATGTTTTTCGTTATATTTTTTTCAGGTCTACCTTAGAGACAATGTCAACAGGTTGACAAATACATAGTTGTTGTAGCTGTTGCTATTTCATTGAACTTGGACACGCACAACAACAACAATTAATTTACATCATGATAACGACCCTGAGCTGAATTTTCGTGAGCTTGTGTTTTTGTTGTTTTTTATTTATCAAACGGACTGCATTCATTTGTATATGTAATAAATTAGTTTTATTGACTAATTAAACGGCAATTCGGTAGTAAAAACAAACATAGTGCAGCGAATGAGCAGATCAAAACAAAACAGCCGAAAACAGCTGATAAGAAAACACTTCCGTTGCGTTACGTCGAACGTATCGAATCATAACGTAAGACACCGACATGCCACAAGCTAAAAATAGCTGCGCAGGTCTTTTTCATCCAATTATTGACTTTTCCACACCAAACACTTGGCACACTTGTTAGCGCTTTTCATGCTTTTCATTTACCATGCGTCTTTTAAGGCTGACTGCATTGACGGGATTTTCCGCGGATCGCAGCTTAATGAAAGCCGCCAGGGCGGCCAATGAAACGGCACTCCCGCCCACAAAAGTAAGCATACGTCGCGATTTGTGGCCCCGAATTCCGCTCGATTGCGACGTACTGCTGGCAAATCTGACCGATCGACCAATGGCCACGCCCACACTTGGTCTTTGGGCGATTATAGCGCCACTTTTAACCGTTAATCTAGCCACCGCGCTGGCCATAATTTCCAAATTTTAACGAGCACAAAAAACTAAGCTAGTGACAAATAGAAAGACGTGATGTGCGTAGCGTAATTAGAGTTGCCAGGTGGAAAGGTAGATAAGATATATCGTTGTGGTGTGATTTATTCGATAGTTATTGTGGCTATAGTAAAAATACAATTAAAGAATCTCAGTTTTATACTCAATTTCTGATAAATATATTGTATAAAAGAAAAAAAACCTTGTAGAACGTAAAAAGTCAAAACTAGTCACGTAGCTAGTAGAGAGTTGCCAGATCAACACACAATTGCCTTCGGGCAAGTTGGCGGGCATTTGAAATATAAGTGAGTGTCTAAGTGTGCATTGTTTAAACGAAACCTTTGTTATTGGTTTATAATAATTATAATTATAATTTGTAAAATTAGAATTTATTATTGCAAAAAACAGAACCTTTGACTTTTAAAACTACTTAAAACAAATATACTATTAATAAAAGAAGAACCTTAATTGTATCTTGAAATCGTATCATAAATTAGCATGCTAACTGCACAATTAAAATATGACTAACATACTGACACACCTGACCGGTCTTTCCCAAAAATATTATTTCCGCATAAGTGGCAAAATGATTGAAATTATTGACTTTTGCCAATTTTGAGTCACTCGAAATGAGGGACTACGTGCCTAAGTTCACACAGATCCGTGGCCAATATTTCTAATACTTACAAATCCTGCCGACGTGAATTTCTGCGGTTCGCTCTTGACGCAAAAGTACATATTTGGCCCCAAACTATTGGGGATTTTTATTGGGCATGCCCAAAATCCGCTTGTGACGCGTCTCGGTCTACGCAAAAATCGAAAACAAATAAACTTATTGACCGTCAAACGTCCCGAATTCCAGTGACTCATTTGCCAGCAGCGGCGGGCAAGAATGAAATATGACAAAAATGCAACTAGAAATCAATAAAAATGTCGAAATAGTTTATGGGAAAACAAATGTCCCCATTGATAGACGATAAAATGATCTAACGAAACCTGTTGCCCTCCCCCACATCCCATGGAAATTCGATAGAAATGTTCTCTGTTTCCCCCGGCAGTTTCATTGTTTTCGAAACGGAAAATATCAATTTCACTTGATTTTCCGCTGTCGCGCGAAACCCAAGACGCAGTCTATCCTTTTTACCCATTTCCATTTCCTCAGTTCGATTCAGGTGAAGTTCATAACCCAGGATAGTTGACACTTTGGGGTTTTGCTCCACTAATTCGATCTTGGGGCCGCCAAAGAGTCGCCCCTTTTTCAGCTGGTTTTCGTTTACTCGCCGGTTATGAGCTCGTAAATTATTAGTTTCAATTTTAAGCGGCGCATTGTGTTTCCCTTTTCCAATCCAATTCCTGCGAAAGTTGTAAAAGAACTGACCGTCGTCCACACGGGCGCCGCGCCAAGCGATTCGAAAGAGGATCCGATCGTCCAAAAGATCCGTTGGCACATAAAAATGTTTGTGTTGACGCCTTCGCCGTTTCTTGCCTTGTAAAATTCCCCAAGGGCAAACCAGAAAACCCACAAAACGATCGATATAATAAATACACAATATTTTGGTCTTCTTTTCGGTAGTAATAAAGTCGTTTAAATCGCAATGCGTATTTGGTTTTATCCTCCGTTCCACCTTTCTTCTGGTAGTAATAAAGTCGTTTCAATTAGTGTCCGCAAGTCCCAAAAAAAGCGCAGTTGTTTTAAAAATTTCGGTTAGCGCCAGGCCTGGAGGGTCTTTTCATAATTCATGCGGTGGTTTCCCTTTGCTGCTTAATTAGTCTGGCATTTAAAGTGTTTTCGCTGGAACTGAAAGTGCACAATGAAAAATCTGTAAAAATTATATTCGAGAATCCTTTAATTTAGTTATGATCATAATAACAATAATAACAACATAATAATAATATTTTATTTGTAATAAAAAAAAGAAAAAATAAAGAACAGTTTATCTCATTGTTTATTTTTCTCCGTGATTCGAAAAATGCCTTCGATTCCTATCCGATTTGGGTTCGGTCTTGGGTCTTTAGGCCTTGCGATTAGGTAATATTTTCAAGGGGGTAGGGTTGCCACAGAGCACATTCTTTGGGCTTGCCGCATCATTTAACGGTAAAATTGAAATTGATATACGAGCCGACATCCAAAAACAAAAATCCCTGAGAGAGGGGCCAGATCTGAAATCAGTTTTTTGATTTCGCTGGAATCTTGTTGATGATATCACTGGCCGATCAAATAAAAAGTTCAATGTCAATGCTTGATGGGCGGCTCAATCAGTTTAAGAACACTTTGTGTCAGGTGAGAGAAAGGGGGCCCACCTGTTGCGCCGGTTCACTCGAAGTTCATTGAGTTGTAATTAAAAAAAATAAACAGAACAGCGAACAGAACCCCAAATAATGGAATAATACAGAAATATTAAGGGGACGGGGACCACACGCAATTCGTTCTCGAGGCGCTGGCCTGTCACACATAAATCTCCATGGCTCATGCGGGACTTTCGGGGGGATGGGGATCGCAACTTCTGGGAGCATTCTGATGCATCACTTGAAACTCACCTCCGGAAAAGAAGAAAAGGGTGCCAAGGGGTCTTGGTCTTGGCCAAGGATGCTCTGACCAATCCAATCCGGTTTGTGTGCATATGCCATATAGCAAGTTCGTAGGCCCCTGTAACATGGTGATTTATGAGAGCCCAGGAAACCGGGCAACAAGGCAACCAGGCAACCAGGCAACTGGCCAACTGGCAGCGGTCACAAATAGAAGCCGCTCCAATTACATCACTCAAACTACAGTTAAGGTGACCAAAAAACACTCCCCGAGGAACTGGAACTCCGCGCGGCTGTCACATTAGGCCGCTCTAATCAGACAGAGATCCAAGTTTATCGCCGGACAAGATCTCCGCAGGATTACCAGTCTAGACTTGGGATCTGCCTAGATCTTCGATCAGACTCTCTCTCTCTTTGTCTCTTTGGGATCTTTGCCTTGTGCTAACGGTCCATCTGTTGGCCAACGGCCTGTTTGGCCAACTTTACGAGCGGCGCTAGATGCTTCCTAACCACTAGGATGAATATATAAAATACGATAAAAAATAGTTATCTATTATCTAGAAAATATAGAAGAATATAGAATATATTTTAAGGAAACTTTGTAAGCTACATTTTCAATTAAATTGTAATTAAAAATAAATTAATTTCAATGGTCTAGCTTAGAATCTATTGTTAGCCTTACAAAATATTTTCTTTTAAAATATATTTAAAGTGCTTGCTCTGATACTAATATTATAAACTAATATATTCACTTTTTCCCAGTGCCTTTATTATTAGAGAACTTCTCAATGCTCTTTTGTTGTCTCTGCTTTGATTAAGTTCTGATAACAAAGTGTCGAGGATGGGGAACTTAAAGAGTAACCCGAGCTCTGGCCACCAAGTTTTGACCACAACGAGTCTTTCTTTTAATTTTATTAATTGTTATTGCCGCAAAGTTACATAAATTTCTCTTATCCATGGCGATAGATAGCCGTTCCACTGATTTGGTTAATAGCCGCGATATCGATATCGATTTCGTTGGCAGGCACAATAAAAATTGCTCACATTAATGTAGATTCTGGAAGAAAGCGATCTATTGAGTGTCTCCGACATTCTTATGAGACAGCTTGACTGATTGTGGGAGAGACGGTGGAAGAATCTCCTCCAGCAGCCCAAAGACAAGAAGCTTTTCGAAATTTGAAATCAGTAAGATAAGATGGAAAGGTTGCTTTCCTAAAAAGGTGGATAGATATTGAGGAAATCTGAGTGACCATCTCTTTAATGGTTCTATACGGTTTAGTAAATCGAACTTTTTCTTTAACCCAGTCGTTAAATCTGACTTCATTTTTCTATGGGAAATTATTTTGAATTAGCTTAGGAATTTTACATGATTTTATTTATGAAAGAAGTATTCTTATAGTAGCACTTCAGTGGAGAAATTTCCAATGTTTTTTGTGATTTAAAGGTAACACCCCTAGTCTGTTTCCAAAAATACTTCCCCAATATCTACCCCAAATTCCATTACCTAGTTCAGGGTCCCGCGTGTTGCTCAAGGTGCCCTTCACTTGGGCCCAGACCAGATGATACCATCAATTGCTCAACACTTCTCCAGCCGTACCGAACCCAATTAAAATCAGGCAGCAAATTTATTAAATTGCCATCGATGGCTGCCAAATTAAAATGTCAACGGCTTGCCGAAACCAAAACAAGGGGGCGGGGCCACAGGAGGGGTGTGGGCGCAAAAAAGTGTCATAAACTTGTTTGACAGATTTCTTTTGATTCATGGAACCCATAAATAAAGCTCGCCAAATCTCTGGGCGTGGCCCAAAACCCAAAAGCCGGAGGCCCGAAAGAAACTGCAGCGAAATCAAAGTCAATGCGAACGATGCATAAATATTTTGGCAAACCAAATGAGATTCATTTGCCTGTCATCGTCATGTGGTAAGCACCCGCGCCAAGGAATGCAGAGCATAACCACTGCGATTTCGATTTCGATCTTGATTCCGATCCCGATCCCGTCCAGACGACCATTGCATGTGTCGCCCCCATAATTCTTCACCGATTCGGGCCACTTGATGATGACATTCATTGCCTCGATCGAAGGCGCCATCCAATTGACTCATGAATCTCGTACTTACCACAATCGAGAAGTGGAAACTATATGATGGGCGGATAAAACCAACAGACCAAGCACCTGCCTCCAATATAGAGTACGGATTTAGTGCCCATCTTGCAGATCATAAGTTGTAACTGGTTCTTCCCGGTGATTCCATCTATCAGCCAGTCCTGAACAGACTTCTTTATGTGGCCAGCCACACCTCGGAAACTAAGTGTCCACTAAATTCAAAGTGCATTGGCCAAGCGAAACTGCACTGTAATGAAATCGCATGAAGAGCATTTGATCTTGATTTTGAGATTAAGATTTAATGGTGATAATTCGACTGTCTGCATTTAGTAAGTTCCTGTTACACTTAGTTAAGTATACAAAGTTTTGAATCAAGGTTACAAAGTATTTTGTTTAGTTTACAAACCTTAGCTATAATTAAATGAAACAAAATATTTTCAAAGATTTAAAGTGATCTTTTAATCATTCTCTTTGTTTGGATTATTTATTTTGAGTGTATAAAGGCAAAAGCCTGATTTTTTTTTAATTTTATGGCGCCTATTAAATCATAACGTTTTTCTTGAGGATTTCCAATATATTCTATTCGCCAATGGATAAGTCAGAATCAGCGACCCTGAGGAGATATTCCACCAGGGCATTGTTGATTTGCTGAAAGAAGTCGCGAATGTCGATCAACTCCATGGCGGCCGAGGTGGTGATGTAGGTGGGTCCATGACCATTACTGCAAATGGCCAGATCTGCCTGCTTGCAAAGCTAAGTGAAAGAATAGATATTAAGAATAATGTTTGACTAGACTTATTGGGGTAGTTAACCCACCCTTTTAAGCGCCTGGCCCAAGTAACACATGAGCAACACGATTGGTGGATCCGATTCCTCGTCATCGTACAAACCCAACAGCGAATGGCAAAGGACCGAGGATCCGCAGCTCATCTTTAGATGTTTTAAATATTTTATATAAATATATTGTTTAAAAAATATTACTTACCTGCATACTGGCTGCCACAAGAGTGGGCCAACTTCTCTGCCACCAACCGCCCCACTGAACTTGAAAAACCTGGCGGGCATTTAGCATCAGCGGACGGTTTTGGAGTCTCTGGCGATTCAACAGATCTATCGAAGGGGTTATAGCTGGTTCATGGCATACGGTAATCGGAGCAGGGAATTTTCCCTTGCAAAAAAACTCCTTTAGTTCCAATGAGTTAACCACACTCTCTTCACTTTTCTCATGGGTCGGAAAATTATTCCTTCGCGAATGTCGCGAGCTGCGTTTGGTATTTAATATCCTGCGACGACGTTTGCTCAATTTTTTCACTGCATTATTTGCTGGCAACTTGGGGCCTCTAGTAGGTCTATAAAGAAATAAACTATAGATTCTTCATGGATTTTATTCAAAATGAGATATGTACTTTTCGGGTCCAAAGCAACGTCGAACTCCATGATAGACGTTGTCCATAACAATAAATAATTCCAGTACTGGCATTTTTATAAAACGTTTCACTAATAATTTTGTCTTTTAAAATCGAGAAATGTTTAGAAGCCCAAAAGGGGGTGTAAAAATTTAGTTACATTAGTTTCCCACCATTTTAAGAACTGTCAAGTGTCAACGCCTGCCAAGAATTATAGATCTGCCACAAAGGGGGCAATTCCTTTGGTCAACTGGTTTTGAGTTTTCTTCGGTTATTTCGTCTTGGAATGTGTTCTCTCTAGAAAATGGAGTTCTCCACAACTGCGATATGATTGCCATGACGGGCAGGAAGAAATGGTAGTAGAAAAACACCACGATTGGATAGAAAATGGGAAGTGACAGGCACAGAAGGCACATTATGACGTCTAGTGTTTTTATTTTTTTAACGCCACCGACTTTTTGCCGAAACAAAGAGCCGTACGTACTATCTATTTCCGTGTGCGGTGGGAACTTTGATTAATTTCTGTTCCGATAGATCTGCGTGGAGACTCAAGGCCCACTCGGATAGTGCACTCATAATTTATGGCGGCAGTGGCTGCCATCATAATTAGCATTGCAATCTAAATCAAAATATTTACAAATCAATTATTGTGATTAGCGACCGCCGCCGCAACTTCCACCATAATCGATCACCCAGCTGGTGCATTTCTCGCTCAGGTCTCCATTCCATAATCTATACCCCCAATCGACTTGGTGGCGACGACAGCACTTCAGCATAATAAGAATTTGCATTGGCCTCTTAACCCGTTGGAAGATATATGCATATTCCTAAGATCTATTGTGACAGAAAAGTCTAAAAATCCATCATGATCTGTTCATTAATCCACTGCTCAGCATGTAATAGTTAATTATTTATTTATTTTACAATTAACAACTTGAGAAACAGTTTATCAATCAATTTCTTTAATTATTTTATAGTTCATGGTTTCTTTTTAAAGTCCATTAATACCCATGAAATATTTACTAACCAGTAAATTTATATATTTGGTGACATTTTTGATTCGTCCGTTAAATGTAAATATTTACGTTATCATATATCCGATGTTATAGATATTTTCTTAGTTTTCAAAAACATTGACCGGATTATGAATCGAGTATTAACAAAAGTTTTAGCTTTTTCAAAATTAATGAGTCTAAATTCATTACATTTTCTTCAAAGGGTAAAAAATCCCTGGAATTTATTTATTTTCTTTTTATGATCGTTATAATTACCCTAACATAACATATATATTTTTCTTACCGGGGGTTAACATGTTTTCGTATCAGCAGGCGACTTGTTGCTGGTCACTTGGCTAAAGACAAAAGACAGCCTTTGGCGACACAATCAGTTTGAGATTTGTTTTTAATTGATTCGAATCGATTCGATTCGAATTGAATTGACTTTCTGTCAGTCTGTGTGTCGGCTGCTGGCTGTATGTTCGTCGCCATTTGCTGACAGGCGGCTATTACAATTTTATTAACATAAATTATTGCGTTCAGATCGATCCACTCGCGATATAAGTCGCCTACAACTAATGGAAGCTTAATGGTTGTTAATGCTTTGCATTGACGGAATTCCTCACCGAAATAACTTTAACTGACCCAATGTGCTTTTGATTGGCGATCTGCCATCAATTAATACTCATATCACCATATCATATCAGCGAAATAACTTCGAATTTTATTCGCTACCACACTGAGAAATCATGTTGGCTGACAGTGGACATGACAATATATATTCAGTAATTGAATATCGCACTGATATTGAGAGATAGCAATCTAAATACGATTCTGTCTGTGATCTGTGAACATGGAAAGCCGCCAACCTTGAGGCGAATCGCCGGCGCGTTTTTAATCGCTCGGGAAACGCGTGCGATCGCCACAAGGTGTAAAAGACTGGAAGTCAGGTTTTTCGAGGATCCCCGGAGCGGTGGGGGTTAGCCCGAACCAGCTGCCATAGATTGGGCTATTTAAACACCTTAACGGGCTTCACTTGCCACATTTTCGGTCGGCCACGGTTTTTAATTAATCTAACATCTTGCCCCCAGAAACTTATACTGGCAAGGTTTACGCGGAAAAAGGGTCAGAGGTCGTTGAGGCGAGCACATTAGGCTGGAACACTCGACTGCCGGGTTAATTAAGTCATTAGCCCGAAAATGTCCTGCTGCTGCCGCTGCTCCTGCGCATAATTAATCATTTTAATTGTCTGACTGCATACCGAAGGATAATGGGGAAAGTAGAAAGTAGAGAGAGCAAAGGGCAGATCGACATTCAAAAGGTTGCCTTGGAAAACTGCGGGGGAGTTTTCCCTGCTCTAGGTTATTTATAGGAATAGGGATATTTGGCATGTGCTTCCCCGTTTCACAGGCGTCAAATTCTCGGGCACACAAAATGTTGTCATTCCGCTTAATTGAGTTAATTGTTTTGGGGGGGCAGCCTGTTTTTGTGGCCTGGCGAAATCACTTAGGCCACTTACGAGCAAGGGTCTCGAAATAAATTGAAAGTTTTAAGTTTTCTAGAAGGGTTCCGCAGCGTCAATCGTGTTATTATATTTTTTTAGATTATATTAATAAAACTTTTAACTCTTATAAGAGAAATGATATTGGGAATACGATATTAAAGCAAGTCAACATTTGAATCATTTAAAATGTAACCTCTTTAAATTATTGTGCTTAAAAGCTATACCTATTATAATTTCATATACCTATGAAGTACTGATTACAAAGATAAGAATTTTGTAACAAATATGGTGTGTGAAATATTATTTCTATAAAAGGTTATCTAATAAACAATGTTTAAAATCTTTTCCTCTATCAAATAATATTTTATTACTTTATAAGCGAGCATTCTCGAAACTGATATTTTGTATCAACAAAGTTTACTTTTCATCGTGAAATACAATCCCAGAATTTACTATATGACTGTGCTAATCAGTAGCCGACGACCTGTGTTTCCCACCTGCAACGCCCACTTAATGACGCGGTCATCAAGAATGACGTTGGCGACTCCCCCGGAATATTTCTGCAATTTCTATAGTCCCTCAGACACTGTCAAGTTTATTGTACAAACAAATATATATTTTTTTGCACCATGTGATTTTTTTATAAGCTCCATCTAAATAGATAAGATAAATGGTATTCAAAGAAATTCGCGCATAGCCGATTTAACTTTCGTTTGACGTGGACTGTATTTTTGGGGCCATATGTTTATGCCAATTTTGGTCAACATCTAAAATTAGTTAGAGGTTCCGGTGACCAGAAATAGATTTAATGATTTATCGATGGCTTATCGCGGCGATAGGCAAATTAACTGGTCAAAGTTTAGAGAGCTCTTATCAATGCCGCGATAATCATATTTTTGATATGAGTTCGCCCCTCCCACGCGACTGATTCACAGGGAGCAGCGACGTCTGTCGCTGCACTTTGGGCCGTTAGTTAATGGGTATTTGTGCAAATCAACAACAAGCTGGCGAAATAGGAAAAAACACTGGAAAAATGTCTACGCGCCAAAAGGCACAAACGCCACCCCAGCCACCAAAACAATCCGCACAAATACAATCAGGAAAGCAAAAAGCGACTGCAATCACACACCGCTCACACTGTCAGCCTGAAAATGGCACGTGATGGGATCTATCACTGGGGCTGTTGATTTGGGGGCGCGGAATAGCACCAATAAAAATTAGCATATTTAATCTTTTTTCATAATCATGGGTTAGTTAGTTTTTGACGCGGTTGTACTTAAGCTCGGGTAGAATGATATTTCCATTAATTTTGTAAAAAATCTAAAAGTCTTCAGTGTATTTTCTAATTGTACTGCAGTTTTCCAATGTTATACAACATGTAGCCTACCTTCTAGCGCTAATTTGATAGATGCCAAACAGCATTACCAAGAATTACCGAGATGTAATCATTAAAATTTTCTGTGCAGAAAAATTATATCTTAACTAAATATTTTTCTAATAATTTCATAATTCAATGTTGTATCATTTTCGAAATTTTTAAGATTTTTAAAAAGTAAAAGTTAGGTAAGGTTTAATTTTAGACTTTCACAAATTGCATAGTGTCTTCTTAGCTGTAAATACATACCTGCACATAAAACAAATGCTTTTTATATTCCGGTCTTAAATGAGCTTGGAAAGCGTTTAGACAAGATTAGAATGTTGTTTTTTTTAATATATTTCTTTCCCGTTTATGCACCTAAAACTTAATCTAGTTCTTTTCTCTGTGAAATATTCGTATAAAATAAATTATTATATTTTAAGGTCTTTCAAGTAAAATAAAATGAATATTAAAAAATATAACAAGTTGTTGTTATTAGCAACCTTATCTATCACAGTATTAATTAAACATAATAAATACAAAAAGTTGTAAAAATAGTAATAATATATATTTTCAGAACCCGCGTATAAAAATTATAAAATTTAGTTTACTATTAATATTACCATAAATTTATCTATGAACGAACCAAGTTCGAAGTCTTCTACAGAGTCTCTTATACTCGGATTTTTGATTTTATTCGGGGTATTGCTAATAGCTGAATCATAGAATTAGCACCCCTTTCATTGACTTGTTCCGCAATTTCGTCAGATCAGAAGGATGAATTGGGAATCACGGATAAACCGAACATCGAGTTCGGTCCCCTTCATACAGTTCCATTAACTACGAGTACTGTGGACCATTCTTTCTTTTACCTGATTCGCCCACAACTCGCTCTCACTCACTCTCTCCCTCCCGCCGCACTCTCTCTCTCGTTCGCTCCGCAGCAAAGCAAACGTGCTCGGCATGAACTGAACGGAACGCACGAAGCGTCGCCTCATCGACAGGGTCTTTTTGCTCATGGTTTCAGTCTCTGACTAGCACGCCTTGGGAACACACTCAGTGAGCGGAGCGTCCGCAGTCGCAGTAGCACTCGAACTCGAAGTCCGCTTATCCGCAGTCGCAGCGTTTTCGAAAACGTTTTTCAAATACGTCCGATCCATCTGGCATATCCCAACTAACCATCTATCTATCCGAATCGAACCTATTACCGTGATCGCGTCCGTAATCGATGTTCCGGTCTTGTGTGAAATCGTGTCCTCAGGAGATCGAAACAATAATCTCATCGTATTGGAAGTTTGAAACGGAAAAGTTCGTTTCGAAATCCAAGTATTGCTGGCCAAGAGAGTCGTTACAATTTGAAAAGGCCGCTAAAATCGTTTAAATTACGAGCGATTCGAAGAGCAGAAATATATATCAAAAGAATATATTTGGTTAGTGCTGTGTTTGAAAATGGAATATAAAGAAATTTATGAAAATGTTGAATTGTTGTTGCCATAAGTTTTAAAGTGTGCAAAGTGCAACTCTCTTTAAATCAACGAAAAATACAACGCGTCCAAAAAAAGAATCGTAAAACTGAAAAAAGCAAACAAACATAAAAATAAGGTGCGTAATTTTTCCGTTTCAATGCTGTTACATAAGTTCTTATTTAGTAAGTTTGTTGTTCCCCAGAAATATTTCTTCAAATGTTGCTAAATATTTCTCTGGCTTTTCGTCTTCAGTGCCGCTGTTCCTAAGCCAACAATTAATAAACGTTTTCAAGTTGCTTGAACGAAGAGAAAATATATTTTTCTATATTATTAGCTTAGTTGTTTGGAAATACTAAAATTCATAAATAGTGTTCGTTGTGCTTAAGCATTTTATTAAAATATATTCGTGCCTTGAGTTCGTGGAACTGTGGCGAAATATTTGGTATCTTTCAAAATAAATTGAAATCATTTTCCACTTGGCAGCGGGCCGAGTAATGAGTGTATTTAAATGTCCCTCGAGGGAAAGTAATTAAATAATAAATTGTGTAAATACGAATCAAAAGCATTTCAAACAAACAAATAGCGAGCCAAAGCAAACGGGGAATAAAAACGTATTTTCTATTAGTCGGATGCTAATTGACTTTAATTTAATTCATATTCGATTAGATTTCCCCACTTATGAAGAATATTACTGAAACCGTAATCTGAATACATTTAGCTATAAACAATTTAAATGTGATTTACGGCTAAATAGCAAACAAGTTATTCCCAAGTACTTTTCCGCCTTAATCTGGCCCAAATAAACAATAAGTAAGACAAACAAAAAAGTGGCAAAATATTTTTTTGCAAACCGGCGAAAGCAAACGACCTTAGGAGAACCTACTCTATAAAAGCGAAATTTATATAAATTTAATCACACACTCTTAGGGGATTATTTATAGTTTTTGCAAAAGCATCCACATTTGCGAATCTTTATCGCCGTCTGCAGATGTATCTGTATCTGTATCTGTGTTTGTATCTGCGAATTGTGCGTATCTCTATTTGCAAACGTACGCAGGCGCTTTTAATCTCATTTCGCAAAACTTTTTTCCTATAATTTTCTTTTTTTACGTCTGCTCTGCGCGTGCAGTTTTTTGTCCTATAAATTGGCGGCGTCGACTATTATCTAACATTGTGCGCTATTATCTAAGCTGAGTTGTTGTTCTTGCTGCTGATTTGTGCGGCGTATCTGTGTGTGCGAATTTGCGTTATTGTCGCGTCAAATGGCACGCATGTGTGCGTCGGGTTCAACAACTGCTAATCACATGGCGGATCATAGTTTGGACAGCCGACCGAAAGACAAACTGCGAAATATGGGGATCGCGATAAAGAATTAAACTGAATGAATTGTGGAGAGAGTGTGTGCTGAAGGTGATATCCTTCATAATTAATGGCAGCACCGAGTGCCTAACTCAAATCGGGCGGATTATTTATAGAACCTATTAACTGTTTGGCATTTCTCAGATATTTTCGAAAGCATTTTTGACATTCATTTTGGGTCTAAGGAAAATATTTAAAGTATTTTTTAATAATTTATTTTTAATAATTTATTTAACAATAATTTTTGATTGAATACACTTTTAATTAATTTTTAGTAATATTACATAACTTTATAAAAAGTTTGTACTTAAATTTTCTAGATTAATTGCCTTAGTAAATCATTTGGTGATGCACAATTTAATGGGTTTTTTAAAGGTTTCAATTAACTACTTTAAAAATGGTATCGTGCATTTATCCCATTCAAGTTCTCACGTCACAATTTCATTAACTAAAAAATAAAGACCTCTCAAGGGCAAAGAAAATAATTGATTGAATTGTTTAGTATACCCCCCACAAAATTGTTTCTGCCAACGTCAATGATAATTCAATAATTGAAAAGCCAACCGTAAAATAAAGCCATTAATTTGTTCACTCAGAAAAAGCCGAAATGATTAAACAAATAGTATGGACTGTCCCGAATTAATTGAAATGGAAATTTAATTTTCGGTAGTAAAAAAATCATTCGATTTGGAATATTTTATACCTTTTGGACCCCCGAGACTGGCATGTTTGGCCATCGGACTTAAGATGTCATAAAGCCAGCCAATTATCAAGTTTAGTTCTGAAACGCGTGAGTTGGGCAACATTTCGCTTGGGCCTGTGACACATTTACAAATTGTGCTTGATTGATGGGCCAGTGGCAGAAGGCAGGAGGCAAGAAGTTTGAAATACAACGATCATAATTCGTAGATAAAGCTTATCGCATGCGAAAAGTTTTACGGCCATGCGTAAATAGTTGTGCGCTTTGTTTTCCCTTTTGGCCAAAAGTGGCGCATAATACTCGGAATGAAATGTCGACCATAACAGCGAAAAAAGGGAAATAAAATAAAAACTGAAGCCAGGGAAAGAAGAAAGAAAAATGCGGGAAACTCAGTAAAAATGCAGCGTTTGTTTTAATGAAGCGTGAACACTAGACCACATAATGTGCGGCATACATTTAGCCACACACACACACACACACGATCGCACATGGCAACAACTTTAGGTACACCCCTCAGTTAAAAAAGGTGAGCAACAAAAAACCGAAATGAAAACGAGAAAATCGTCGCGTATTTTACTCTGGTTTGTTGTTGCCTTTTTGTTTTCGGCAATTTCGTTTTTTCCTCTTTTTTTTTTTGGTTGTTTGACGCATTTTAAAAATATCCTAGACGCAATTGTTGCTTTTGTTTGGCTGTCTGTTTGTCACATTACTAATACGTCGCGTTGTCTTTGAATTTCGTCGTCTTCTGTTGATTTTATTTTAAAGCGACGTCTTTCCTTTTAATTTTCGCACGTAAAGTGCGTGACTTTTAATTAGACTACAATAAATGTGCGAAAATGTGTGGGTGACGAGTCTGCCACTGGGCAAGTGTGTTGGTAAAGGCAAGAACTACAATTTTAAGTGAGATACATGGGTGTGAAAGTGGCCGATTCTGACCAAAATTCCTTAGGTACTTCCGCCAAGATTTAGATGTTGAAAGATAGAATTTTAATAATGAGGAATTTTCTACTCTGAAATGTTTATTTGGTGACTACATTTTTAAATAATTTCCTCTGTTACATAGAATTTTAAGATAAAAATTTCTAAAGAACATTTATTTTTCTCTAGGAATATCTATAAATTATTAACAATTTTCTTGCAATATGGGCGCAAATTTATAGAAATGTTTACTCATTTCTTATCAATGTTATTTAAAATATTTGATGTTTTTTTTCATATACAACATTTTTCACAAACTCTAAGATTCAAAATTGGAAATAAAATATATTTTTCTTTAGGAACATCTGAAGATTTATAAAACGTGTATAATTTAATTTATATAACTTTACACTCATTCCTTACCAATGTTATGTTTTTTGATGATTTTACGAAGAACAGTAAAATACAAAATCTCTGTGAAATTTCTTTCTTGAAATACTTAACTAAAATCTACATTTTTGCACAAGCTTCGCATAACTTTAAAAAACTGATGAACAATTCTTATTTTTGTGCTTAATTATTTCTTAGTGCTGTTTCTTGGTAAATATTCAACATTTTGATAGATACAATATTATTATTAAAATATCTTGAAAATACTTTCCCATAATTTTGTTCTTATCCCGATGATTGTGTGCCAATCGCTGATACCTCTTGCCTTCTATATGTTGTCAATAGATCTGGCGACCGATATTTGCTTTGTTGTTAACATCGCCGCATGTGATTGAATCGCGTTCGGCGTGTGTGCGTATATATTCTGAGATTTTTCCTTCGCCTGTCTCGTGCACTAAATATTTAAAATAGCTGCATCTTGAGAGGATTTTTCCCGCTGCCCGATGAGACTGCGGCAAAGGCAGCGGCAACCCAATTGTTTCCGGTTCAAATCGATTACACAAAAGCGCTGCCTTTGAGCGCTCAGGTTTTTTACTCGTACTTTTCCTTTTCCCCGGCGGCAGTGCTTTCCCCGTGGATTGTTGGCAAGTATCTAACAGTGATGCCTTCAAGTATCTTATGCCTGTTTCCATACAAATGAAGTGCACATCGATTAGTGCATTCGGCTGGCTGCCTGAGTTATGTTTCGGTATCTTTTTCATTTCCCCCGTTCGCCGCTTTTCTTGTTTTTCCAAAGAAAATTAATTGTTTTGTAAACACGGGAGTCGAATGGAGGGGGTTGAATCGATGGGGAAAGGGGTTCCTAAGTTCCTAAGAGAGAGATCCAGATCAGCGACAATAATCCACAGCCAAATGCATCGCATCGCATCGCCTTGTTTGCATTCTGATAGATGTTCATCTATAAGGCAAGTTGTCAAGGAATGCCACCGCACATCAATCTTTCGCTAAGCATTCCATAATACACAAAACGTACGTATAAAAACAAGTATATTTATTCTCGTTCAATCTTGTGACAAGTGTCAACACGATAATGAACGTCAGACACTTAGCGTGGAAAATAAATACAAATTTATCTTCTCTTGAACTAGAATTTCATTGTTAAACTCATACATTTCCTTGCGTATTTGTTAAATTCTTTTCGCTTTCCGTTTGGCATTGAAATACTTTTCTTCGTAGTAGGGAGAATAATTAACTCAAATAGTTGCAACACAACATTGTGTTTTGTTTATTCTTGGGCCCAATTTATTTTATTGCCCAAACTAAAGTTGGGCAAAAGCCATAACCACAAAAGCCATGAATAAATTGCACATGTAAGTGAAGAGTCTGGGAATTTGTGGTTTTGGCACTGTTTTTTACTACCAACCGCAAGAAGAATGAGATACGACATTACTAAATGGTTTTCTGGGTAATGGATGCTGGTAATAAATATCAGGAATTAGCTCGACTTCTGAAAACAAACAAATAAATCATAGGAAAAATAAATAAAAAATATTTAATATACTAAAACTGGCAAAAAACGTATAAATATAATTAAGAACAGGAAACCTTCACTTTCAAACGCTTGATCCGGTTATTGTATTTGTTTTCTTTTTTCAACCAAATTTAATATGTATAAAACATAAACTTTATGCTAATTTCATCGCGTATTTATTTTATTAGGCTATTAAAATTTTTATTCACCTGTTATAATAAATTATCTAAACTTATTTTCGGGCAGCCAAACTGCGTGAATCATTTGCATATTAGCAAAAACCTAAACCGAGTCTAATAAAATTTACATATGTCCAACATTTCGGGGTGTAATAAATGTCCAAAGAGCGTTTCTCGCTTTTGTCTTTATATTGGGGGTAGCCGAGCGTCCGACATGAACTAATTAAGTTGCGCAGCTCGGCTTAGATTTATCGCCGTCCAGGCGATCCGCCAGATACTTTCCAAATGCCTCAAAGCCCATCTGTCAGCGCCGCCATTAAAACAGCGGCTAGCGCAAATGTCAAACGCATTTCAAACGCATAAATTTTGGCGTCGTTCGTGAAAACGGCTGAAAAAAACAAAAGCAATACAAAGTATAACGAAATTTACTAATCAGTTTGTGGAGCGACTGCCATTTTCAGTTCAATGACTAGGCCCAGGCTTCGGTTTCAGTGGCTTCCCAAAACCATCATGCAAACCCATAGCAAGAGACACTAATTTAAATATTTTACCAAGTCTTTTTGCTCTGCGACTTTGCTGACTTGTTGTCAAGCTGTTGGCGGCGACAAGCTGCACAGATTATATTTTTTAATGTATCAGGCAAGATGCCATTCACATCGGACAATGGGCTGCTTTTGGGAAATATTTAAGATTTTCGTACTTAAAATAAATTTAGCCAAATAATTTTGTGAGTAATTTTTATAAAGATTTTTAGCAAAAAAATGATTGTTTTGATTTACAGATCTTTTATACTTTTTACTTTTGGTTTAACATTTCCAAAGATATATATTTTCTTTTATTTTTTTCGTAAAAAAAACGCTATAAACCCCTAATTTTCACCCATTGTACAGCATTCAAGAGTATTTTATTATAAAATTAATTCATTCGCTGACCAAAGATGCCGCCTCATTCATTATTAAACTTTTTCTTTCAGTTTTTTGGGCATTGGTTGTCGCGGTTTTTTTGTGCTTTGGACATTAATTTGATTAGATGACTGCCACCGAAGATTGCCACTTAAATTTGGGTTAAGTGAATTTCAAGTTTTATAACGGAACGGCATTTGCTCGTACGACAAGTGTTAAGTGAACTCTAAGAGTTCTTTGGATTTGGATTTCCCGTAATCATTGATTTAGGGGTTCAGTGATCAGTGATTGGACTTTCGATTTCGTTTTGCGGGCAGTAATTTGCCAGCAATCACAGTAATCAAGTTTGGGCTCTGATTAAATATTGCTTTTGATTATATGTATATTTCCTTATTATTATGGGCCTTTTGGGGAATTAAAAGATTTCATTATTTTTTTATGCTCCTCATAATTTGTTGAATTGTGGAGGCTTATGAATGACATATGAGCCGATGGGCTCAGGTCGTAAAAAGCAGATACATTTGTATTTTTGGCCCTGCCAACCATAGGTGTGATTTTTATATACCATCCACATACATTAGGTATTTATTTTTTGTTTTCCAGGGCTATTTTTACAGCTTTCGGCATGTGTCAAGACACGCTTCCCTTTTGGGGGTTTTATCTTTTCTTTTTTGCCGGTGCTTTTGTGGTCGCTGAGGCTGGAACTTTTGTTGCCCTTACAGAATTCCACATAAATTCTACTACTGAACAAAAAAAACCTATATAAACAACGCCTTGAGACCGAATCTGCGGCTGGCTTGGCACACATTTTGCCTGCTGTGGCATACATATATCTTTTATACACACTCGTATTTGGGTGAAAGGCATTAAACCGGCGAGTGGCAAAGGTTTAAATATATTTCTTGATCTGCTCAAGGATGATGAAAACTCGAAGAATTTCGCTGATTTTTATATTACACATATAATATTGGGTTTCTCTGATTCATCGGATTTCGTCGGCAGCTGGCATGCAAATGCCGTTTTTTACGATCTGAGGGCTCCATAACCGTTTTGGGTTGGTTTAGGGTTTTGAAACCAACCAAGTATATCATAAATTCATCTCAAAGTCAACGCATTGCATAACTTTGCCGGCAGTTTGGACAGAAGGACGCAAAAGCAATTAACATTTTGATGGCACAGAAGTCGTGTGTTTTTCTATTTTCTTTTTCATGTTGTCTCTGTTTTGTCGCCAATTGGATTTGTGGCTCTTCCTGCTGTTTTTGTTGTTTATGGTAATTAAAACGGGGTGCACTTAAATGTTGCATAAAAAATGCTTCTGCGTAGGCTTGCTGAACACGTGCCAAAAAGACAGAGTAGCCGAGTGTGAGTGCGAGTGGAAGTGCAGCGGCAACGTCACTCAGCCGCCCCGTTGCCCTGCGAATATCTTATAGATACGATACACTCGTACATTTGCAGATACTCTGCCGGCGCAGTTAGTGCGTGATTATTTTCAAATTCGACACAGTTTTCTGCGCGAATTGTTTTTGTTGCCCATTTTATTTTTAAACAATTTGCCTGTCCGCCAGTCTTGAGGGGCTTTCCCTCTCCATCTATTCTCTCTATCTCTCCATCTCCCTCTCTCCGTTTGGGAAAGTCATTTTCGATGTTTTCACCGAGTTTTTCCTTTGCGTAACTGCTCCCTTTGGGCAGTTTTTATGTAACCTCTTGCCGATCACTTGTCGGCTCTTATAGACACAATTGTTGATGGACCGTTGGCTAAAAATAAAATGTGCCACTTTGTCGTCTGTCGTTGTTGTCTCTTTATATAGCCGAACGCTAATTAAAATGTCAAAAATTGCGTTAAAAACGCTTAGCTGAAGAATTTATGCACAATTTGGCTTAATCCGAATTTGTGCTGAAAATGTTCGCTTTGGAATTTTCACAGCCAATTCATGGATGCCATAAATTTCGGGCTGCGCAAGTGAATGTCACGTGATAATTATAATCTCTTACTTAATGATAAGTCTTCATGTCAGGCATAAACAACTAATTTGTTCACCCCTCCTTCTTCTCATTGCAGCTCTTGAAATATGTTAGCCAATCCAACTTTGGCCAAATAAACAACAAGCCGAGATTGCTTCATTCATCGCTCCCCCCAAATTGTATCGCGGGAATATCTGACATGACAAAAAAGTCGTTGGCGTTGATAAGATGCATTATCAGCGGGGAAGACGAAGATGAAGATCCGCAACAGCAAAAGCAACAGCAGCAATTGAAAAGTGTTGAACAAGTCTACGATATGATAACCTAATTTCCTGCCAGGAAAGAGGCAAAAGAAAAGATTTTAACACAAGAGAGAGACTCTTACATACAAAGCAAAGTCAGTGAATAAAACCAACCCAATCGAAACGAAAGTAAAAGATTTCTTAAACGGGGCGTTCATATGTTTCAACGACATTCGAGGGCGTGGCGAAGTCGAAGGCCCAATAAACTGGCAAACAAACTATAAACAACAGCGATACAACAGCGAAGACTTGCTCAGAAATTATAAACATTGGGAATCGGGCGGAAAGCGACGACTCGAGAAACCCCTGTGAACCGAAAGTGGTGATCTTTGATGCGAAGAAACCTGCGCTTGGACTGGAGGGCCCTGGCGCTGCTGGGCGCCCTCCTCTCGTTCATCATCGCCTGGCCGGGCCTTGTCTTTGCGATGCCCCTCATGGCCATGGATAACTCGACAGACTCATCTCTATCCACATTCACATCCACCCCATCCAACAGCACGAACAATAGCAATCTGTTTAGTAATAGTTATCTACAAAGTGATCATAGTCGTAGTAGTTTAGTGCCGAGCGCAGTGAGTGAACATAGTGTAAATCAAACAACCGCAAATCAAAGTATTAATGCTGAATTTAATCAGAGCTTAAGCACACCACAATACCAATCCCGAGTCCAGGAGAAGGACTCCGATCAGCTGGAGGAGCCACTGGGTTTCGTCATCTCAGCGGTGCCGAAAGAGCACCTCGCCGTTTTGTCGCGTACCGAACGCAGCATTCGTCACCAGAATCAGCAGCATCAGCAGCAGCAGAAGAAGCACCACCACCCGCAAAATCATCATCACCAACAGTCGCCCGCTGACAATAATTTCATTGGTTCGAAATCGAAAAGACTGAGCAACCCTAGAAGTAATGTAAACATAAATAGCAGTAGCAGTAACACACCCATCAGCAATCTGGACCGCAACGAGCGCTCCACGGTGCCCCAGTCCCATTTGGCCTGGACATCCCGCAAGATCCAGCTGTACATCAAAAATCGCATCCTCCAGATAATGCGAGATGGCATTGTCAACGGGACACAGGACGAGAATAGTGAATTCAGTAAGTAAAATAAGAAATGCTGATTTTTAAAATGATTATTATTAGTATTTAGTATTTTTTCGGTATTTGTAGTATTTTTTCACAAAATTCTTATAATTCCCAAGCTGTTTTTTTAAGGGATAAACCTAGAATCATATGTCTCCATTTCTGAATGATGCTATTTGTTTTGGTGGATGCCACTCCCCACCTATTATGAACTTCAAAGTAGACGCCTCCCATCCTGCCACCCCCTCATTACTCACTTATTTTGGTTTGCTTTGAATATGTTTTATGTTCAATTTCTTTGGGTGTTCTCTTGTATGGTTGTTTTCTTACGAACCACCCATTCCACTTGGACTGCATAAACAACCAAATAAACTAATGCCTATGGCCATATGAAATATTTAGAATATCAGAAATAATACACGCCCACGCACACCAGCACAGGGATATATATATCCGATCCTCCACCTATATAGAGCGCCCAGCACAAGTTGAAAGTTCTCATAAAATGCTGCGTAACACACACGCACTGAGATCCGCCAAAGAAATCGTATTTTCCGCGGCTCTCGTCTGTTTATGTTGGGCATCATTAAGTTAGACACTTGATTTGGCAATGCTGCGGCCTGAGCATTGTATTATTTGGCATATAAATTCTTTAGTGGGCTAAGGGCATAAATCTTGCCTTAATTAACCGCTCGCCCTGATTAGCCGGGCTCCCTGTGGGAAATGAATGAGTCAGTTTTTAGTCTGATGAAGATCATCATGAAGCAGCAGCACATTTGCATAACTCTTTTGTTGCCCCAGCCGAATTAATTTACAGCTTCATTTTCAATGACTTCCTTCCAGTTGGCCAGCAATTTGCAGCACTGATAATAAAGCCACCGAAAAACTTGTTGTACAACTTGGGTCCGGTTTTAATTTCTTATCGGGCGAGTGCATCATCGCCGTTGAGGGGCAACGTGAGCTCTCCAGATGCCGCATAGATAGCGGGGATTTTGTTCCGCCGGGGTAGGGTACAAATTTTATAATTCACCTCCACCGTTGTTTTTGTTTTTTTACTTTACATACATGTCTCACGGGGCTGCCTGTGCCTCAGGTGTTAATTTGATTTTGGACTCGATCAGGCGGCGATAATGCGAGTGGAGTGCGATAAGATTGAAATTGCCGTATAAAAGAGCTTTTTATTATAAGACTCCTCTGATGGAGTGCGTGCTGTTGTGATTCGATTGTGGGTGTCGGGTGTTGGGTGTTGGGAGAGATTTTTATAGTCAACCCACCCACTGCCCACTTTTCGGTACTCTCACCCTCGAACTTGGGACTTTCACAAGCCAAATCAGTGGCAACTAACAAAGCAATTTGTGTTTATTAGTGACTGAGTGAGTCTTTTATGGGCTGTAAATTGTACAAAGTGCACCAAAAATCACGTTCCGGATATTGTGCTAAACTTCTGTTGGAGTGGTAAAGCTTTATCGCCTATCTTTTGGACTTGATATGGTTGGCTAATGGAAGATAATGATAATTTTTAAAAATGTCTATGATGACAGCCTCCTAAGTTGACAAATGAGATCAGGGGATGAGCTGGCAAAACAAGTAATTTTTGCTTAAAGAATTGAAGAGCCTTATCTTTATTAGTTTTTCGTATAATTCTGAATAGCAAAGTATGGAAAATTTCTAAAAGGCATCGCAAAAGGGCTTTTTAAAAGCACCTATAAAAGTATTAAAAATTAAAAAAAAAGTTTTTCAACTTAAACAAATTTTTTTTTATTATTTCTTTATATTTGTCCCTTCTTACTACTCATAAATCTCTGGAAAATACTTGGCCCGCCGACAGGCAGCGACAACTGCATCGAAATCGAGCTGTCCAAATAAAATGAAGAGTGCCAACTTTTGTGCATTTTCCACTCCGTCAGCTTGCATCTTCAGTGGCATTTCGCGAGGCTCATCAACTAGTTGACCTCCAAAAGTCGGGTGAAGCTCAACGCCAGTTGCAGTTGCAGTTTCCCGACAAATTGCAGCAGCGACTAACGGTGTCCGAAGCAGACTATATACCCCCACTGAACCTGAACTGAACCCCAACCCGATCCGAACCCAGGTCCGGCCTGGAAGAGAGATAATATACCTCTGCACTGGGGGCGTGCATACCATATTTTCGAGATGATATATGGAGAGTACTTGGCCCGGCGGGCAGACGGCAATTATGCGACTGATTTAGTGCGTGGAGCGAGGTGTGAAGTTGAGTGAAGCTCAAGTCAAGTCAAGTTGCCCGAAATCCCAGAAAAAAACTAAAAAAAACTGGAGCCGGTGGATGCTAAAAGCTTCCGACAGCATCTTTTGATAACTTAATTTACGGCACGTCTTTCGCGGCCTGTGAAGTTGATGAAGTTGCCCCGACAGTTTGGCCAACATTGCATCGATCCAACTGCAGTTACTTTCACTGTCACTCGCCTCTCGACTCCGGCATGTTAATTGTCTTTTTAAATACTAAACCTTCTATATTATTATTTATTTATGAGGTTTTCTTCGTGCCAAGCCTTAAGCTATGGGGGTGTTCTAGAAATTCCACAAAAAAAATGTCTTTGTCAAATGTTTAGTGCGTAAAAAGTCAAACAAACGTTGCCTTTGTTGAGTCGTATTTTTTGGGAAAGTGAACTCGTTAAAATTGGTCTAGTCCACCACGCATTTCCCAATTAAAGACTTTATAACAACTTTCCAGAGTTTTTTATGTCTTGCTTAGAATTTTCGTAAATTTAGATAATTGCATCAATTTTAATCCCCCGAGATCATGATAAATACATTCGGCACGGCAATCAGGCATGAAAAGAATAAAGGAAGTTTCAACACCGCTAATTCCTAAGTATACCAAATGGCCGGACTATTATATCACTTTCGGCACATAATACGATAAATTAATTTTACACAAACATTTTGCCCCTGGCTACGTCACGGATCCGATCCAAAGCAATCTATTGAGCGATCTCGCTTTTTCTGGCTAGACGGCGGCCAAACATTTATTGTTGGAATTTTCCGGTTGGACAAAGTTGTAGAGGCAAAGAAAGATGTTTATTTTTTGGGGGGAAAATCAAACAGAACTTAAAATACTCTATTGCGATCTAAATTTAAATTAGATGTTATAAATAATATTAATAACAATAATAATAAATAATATTATATAATAATAAATAATAATAAATAATAAAAAAAAATAAATAATAGTCTAATATAATATTAATAAAGAATAATATAATATTAATAAATAATATTTTGTTATTTTGTTAAGAAATATTTGAAGAACACCTATTCATTTTAAAACATTTTAAATATTTCAGAACCTTTTGGCTTTTATTTGGAAATCTGTCATACAAATTTTAGAAATATTTGAGTACATAAATTATAGATTTTTTTGAAATGAGTGGTATTTCAATTTAAATAATATATAATTATCAAAATTTAAAAGATCATATCTGGAGAATACAAATGAATTCATCTACGAAAGATTTTTCCGAGATCCGACTCTCGGTGGATATATCCGCGTGTAAGTGAGTGGGTGGCGGGAAGATAGGGAGACAACACTTGACAAGCTATTGTCAGCGATGTGGCTCATCATCAGTCAGCGATGGCAGCGGTGGTGCCGGTAGTGCCGGCAGTGGTGCTGATTTATGCGCCGGCCAACATGGGGACTTGAAAATACCGCGAAAGTGTTTTGTTTTAGATAAGATTATGTCCCATAGTTTTTGGGGGAGCAAGCGGGATGGCAAATGGGCGAGCGGACGACGCAATATGTCAAATGGATTTACCAGCAAGTTGGCGTGGGTTAGATTTTCGGATGGAAAATCTCTTCCTCTGCAAATGTATGTTTTTCCGGCAGCCGCTCGACTTTTCGGCTTCAGCTGACTTCTTTATTTTTAGCCAGGTGGCAATGAACTGTTTTGGTCTCTGGTCCGTGGTCTCTGCTCTTCTCTCCACTTGTCGGTTACATAAAAAGGTCTAGGCCAGATAAGTTGGTCAATAAGAAAATACCTCGATGATATATCCATTACCCCTATATATTGTCAATGGGACAATGTTAAATTATGCGTAAATTCGTAAGACCGCAAACATTTTGTAAACGGCCCCGAAGACGTCGATGGTTTATGAAGCTGGCCCCGCTATATAAATTACAATGATTAATGACATTTTGCACGCAGTTCTCGGCGGCTGTTGCTGCTGCTGCTGCCGTGGTTATTGGCGTTGTTTTACAATCATTTTTACGGGCAATTCATTTTCACCCAGGTCGATTCACATTCAGGTCCGACCAGCAGAAATTCAAGCGCTGCCCGGTGGCACAGAAACCACTCGAAACATAACCATATTTTTGGCAATGAATTAAAAGTAAAGGCTGCGAGGGAAAATGGGGCGTATGAGTAATATGACACTATAACTCTCATTTAATATGATTCCATTTACTTTGTTACTTTTTCCTTTTTATAAGCAATTCAATTTTTTAATATATTTTTAGGATAAAGGCGATAATTGTTATTGTCTGAGATATATTTTTAATTACGCATGTATTTCTTAAAATATTTTGTTATTATTGTATTTAAAAAGTTGCATTATCTTTCCAACGGCCAAAATTACAAAAAATATTTTCTAAGGATATTAATAAGACTTCCTTAGTCCATTATACTTCCCACACCAACAAAATTGAAAAAATATCAGATTGATATGTGCAGGTCAATTTACCCCTATCTCATACCGAATTTTCTTTCTGTGCATAAAGAAACTCTACTTCAGTGCATTTATTGCACTTTTAGTAGAGTTTTCTTTGCATTCGGTTTGGCTTTGCGGTTCGCATAGCAAAGCGATAATTTTACCTGATACTTACTCGTCTATATAGACATTTCCATACCGACACGTTCATGGTCATTTGAGTCGTAAATCTGTGGGCCCAGACATGCGTTTCGCGGAGTTGGAAAAATTTGGGTTGGCACGAAATCGGATGGGTATCCCAAAAAGCGGTCAACTTCACAGAGTCCATTGAACAAGTGGTAAACAGTCAAAACACGGCCACCTACAAGTTGCAATAAAGCAGGCAAAAAAAATAAGCACCAGGCCGAAACTGGATCAATTTATTAATGCACTTTGCGTTGGCGATGCAAATGCATTTTTTCCACGATTTGGGTTTTCCTCTGTAACTCGAAGCCTTTTTGGCCAACCGGATTTCGTGCAAATAGAGTGATTAATTCGAACCGAAATTGCTCACCGATAGCGCAGATAATTTGACTCATTGCCCAACACCTAAAATCCCGAGCCATTCGCAATATTTCTCATGAAAATTCCTTGGGCGCCAAGAAAAGATTTCCCCCCGGCTCCGAAGTTCAACAATCATAAATATCGTATCGGAAAGCTTAAGTGTGTTATCTTCGGAATTGCCCCATAAAATGTTTGGACCTAAGTGTGTCACCTACTCTGCGACTAAGTAGGTCTCTAGTAGTGCCCCCGGGGATTATAAATTAATTGCACTGTAATTGCCAATTGCCCGTGCTATCGTAAATCTAAAGTTGAGGAAAATAAAAGTGAACGCAGCGATGGAGGTTGATAAGAAAGTGTTGAGTTCCAAGAATTCGAGTATTTGAGTGAACTGCAGTTACACCTTCGAAATCTCTGGCATCTAACAAACTTCCTCGAGAGATGTGAGAAACTGTTGTTTACTCAAGCCAAACATTTGGGTTGAGAAAAGCGAAAGTTCTCTCATTTTTTCTTCACGGGTGCTGAGTGATTATGATCGAAAGCGAAATTGACGGATGGGCTTGGGAAATTATAGATCTATTTTTACATTCAATCAAAGGTGAGCAACTCGAAGGCTTCGAAATAAATTTGGAAAATCAAATAAAAAGAGGTTGACTGGGTTGTCTGAGGAAATTATTTCCAGGCTGGCTGAAAACCATTTATTAGCGACAATTTGCCGACTTGTAAATGACATATTAATGATCGTTTCACTGCAGCGAATCCAACGCCACTATTAGCAGACCAAAAAGCAAACAACCATCATTGACAACCGCACACGCGCTGAAAATAACAAAATTTCAATTTACAAGAGGCGTTTGCTCGTTATGAATCCGGTTTAAACGAAAGCCGACTCTCCTTCGGATCGGATTGGATACACCAAACACCATATACACCTCCTCCTCAAATATGTTCGCACTTAATAGCTCAAGTTTACAGAGCCAATCATCGACAAATTGCCGCACTAATCTACCCGGCGAAACAATTTTCGGGGCGGTGGATAAATTTTTCGCATGCAAAGAGCGTACAGGAGCGTACAGACCCCCCTTTTCAAAGGGGGGTCCTCCTTAATAAGTATGCGCGACTATGGTCGGGCCATAAAAAATGTGGCAAGGGGTCTGTGGAGAGACCCGCGTGCCGCGAATCCCGCTCTATATTAGCTATTTTAGCTACTGGAAGCGGGTTAAGTGCGTGTGCAATTTGCGTAGATAAAACGCGGCTTCGTTCCCGATGCTTCGGGGTCTCGAAAATATATCCACATATCCCAGTCGAAAATGACTTCCGTTGGAAAAGTGAAGTGAAAAAAGCGAAATGCGACTAATGGTGGCCTCTTGCGCATCTTGCAGATACATTTCGTGATCGCTGCTCGTGTCTGCGTCTTGCAAGTAGGAAGTGAACCCAATTGAGGTGATGACACACACAGCGAGTCCCAGTGCGTTCTGATGTTGTGCAGTGTATACAAAAATTCTAATGACCATGCTGGGGGTTTCAGGGAGGGGAAGGGGAGAAAGGAGAAAGAGGTGGCGTGTGTCTGGGAGAAGGTCTCAGCCAGCACTCAAAAAATTGGTATTCGTCCTATAGATTTTTGAATAAAAATATTTGTTGTAGGGTTGTCACAATTTACCATTAAAAACTTTTATAATTTAAGAACCAATTAAATAATTGTCTGGTCTACATTTTTCTAAACTTCAATGATTTAACTTCGAAACAAATCATTTTTGCGTAAATCGAATGTTAAATTTTTACGAACATAAGAAATTCTGGATCTGAAACTTACAAAATTTTCAAAATCTTGTATAAAATTTTCAAAATTATTTTAATAATTTATCTTATTGACCTTAAATTGCTTTTTAAATCTCTTAAGTACTTGGGAATTTTATTTTAGAAAAATGTGATATTTAAGGAATATTTAGGACAATTTTTTGTGAGTGTAGGCCATTGACTCGAACCCGTTCTCTGTGTATACACGCTTTATTTAAACTAATTGACGCCAGCGGCATGAGTGCAAGGTGTGCGGGTTCCCCTGGCATCGGCCGCCCCCCAAAGCCCCATCCCCACCCCCCTGGCAACCACGATTTCCCATTTCCCCCCTCGCCCCCTAACCATACCATATGTGTGTGCGAAGGTGCAATTGGAAAAGTGTCAATTGTTTGGGCTGAACGGCGAGGGCAGCATCGTCATCGCTTCGCCGGCCAATTGATGGGCGTCAAAAGTGAACAATGAGTTTCAATAAGTATCTATGACTGCCTGGACTGGATTATCCAGGGCAATGAGGAAGTCTGAAGTCTGCCTGAATGGGCAGCTGATTGAGCCAACTCCCCGAACTATTCTTCCCCCCTGTTTTTCTCCTCCCCGAATGACATAACATTCTGCGCAGAATTCCTTTGGAGAGTGCTTCCGCATCGGTGGAAATTCTTTTGCATTTGCATTTCATTCACTTTCGTACTCACATTACGCCCCATTCACAGGCAGAGTATTAATTATCCAATTTGATGGCCCGCCGCTGATCATCGAGGGGCTTTATGAGCCCATTTTCGTGGTAGATCAAACACTTTCCTCGGACGGCGGAAAACGCTTCCGTGGCAGGTCAATTTTATGAGCGCCACTAAAGTGCCGGGAGAAGTTTTAAGAGCTGCAATCTGTTTGTTTTCAATGGCATTTTTTGGCCAATAGAAAAGCCAGCAGCCTCAGTGACTTCTTAACGAGCTTGCTAATTTGCCAAACAGCTAGAGTCTCAGAGGACCGAAGATATTGGTATTCCGCAATATTTACAGCGAGCAAACAGAAGATCTGCGGAGGAGATCATGGATGAATGCACTTACTTCAGCGAGTAATTGAAGTGCAGGATGGATGCTTGATTTTATGACCAGATTTAATGGCCAATGCAGTTGCATAATGAGGCTGGCTCCAGTGACCCAGTAACTGGGGTCCCTCGACATCCATTCTTGGCTTTCGAAAAAAGGGAAAATGAAAATGACCACCCACGTGGGCAGTCCAACCTGCCTGCCTGCCCGACTGACTGACAATAAATTTTAAACGTTCAATTTACCGAGGGCCCCCGACAATTGAAAGTGCTCAGCTGCCCAGGGGCAAACAACTTGTTAACTTGTTCAACAGTTTTCATTTTTTTTCGCTTATTTTTCTGGTCTTGTTCTGGCTTTCTTCCTCTCGTCTCGATTACCTCACTTGATTGACCCATTTATCTTGAGCAGTTCGTGCATTTATGAATGATAATTTTCGGTGGCTGCCAAAGGCCAGTTCCATTAGCATTCTACAATGTAAGTAATACCGCGGAGCTACTGGCCTTTGTCTGGGGCCTCGCGCCCACTGGAATCGTGCCCGTCTAATTGACCATTCCACCATTCCGCTGGTGATATCGCATATCAGCCATATAAAATATAAAATTGCCTAAACCCAAAAGCGGCCAATAGGCATTGCATTAAATTTATGACCGTTGCCGTCGCTGCCGCGGCCTTTGTTGCATTTTATTTTGACATATTGTTGACAAATGTCACCGGAGTTCGTATTGTGGGGTGCCATGCTAATTACCTTTGCAACGTCTCTGACAGTCCGTGACAGTCCGCCCCCCTCCCCCCGACTACCGACTGCACTCCCACGCGATTCCCGCGATCCCCGATCTCCAGACCTCTCGAAGTCCGCGCCCCAGTCTCTCTGGTGATCTATGGGAAGTGTCGCCACTGGACTCGCGGTCTTGAGTTGTTGGATTGTTGCCGAGTGCCAAATTAGCAGCGCACCCACTTGGAGTGAATTGGACACAGATGCTAATAAATGTTTGGCCGCCTGGGAATGTGATCAGTCAATCGGACTAGGGGGAAAAAATGGTCTTGTGTTGATATTGAAACCTGTAAAGTGTAAACAAATTGTAATAAATTTACAAACATTATTTAGATACTATGAGGATTATATCTTCTTAAAATGTTATTTGTATGATTTCTTATTCATGAGTTATAAAGAAGTGGTTGTAACAAATTTCATAGTTAGCCAAAGACCAATGAAGGATTTTTTTGTGGAGGGTTTTTTAAAACAAATTTTAAGTTTCATACTTTTTGAATATCGCATTTCCTTTCCCTTTTTACCAAGCAAGCGCTTTTAATAATACCTTTTTAATGACCGTTTTAAAAATGCCTAGAAAATTCCATCCACATGATAATTCCATAGTGATTCGAGATCTTAAACTATACACAAAAAAATTTGATTGGTAAAATGCGTGTCTTTGCTAATTGAGTGTATTTGTTGTTCTGAAAGTCACTATTTAATTGGAAGAATTGACAATCTTTGTGGTTGGGGACTGTTTGATTATTATTGTTATATTAGATTGGTCAATTTTACCAAGTTTTTTTTTGTGTATCATTAGAACGACAAGATGAATGTAAATGTTTCCATTTTTAGAATATAATAAAGAAAAGAGTTCGAAACACACGGCAGATTAAGCTGTTAAGTGGCTGCACTGCTTGCTCCCTAAACTCGAAAATCCGCTGCACTTAATCATTGGGACGGCGAACCACCGGGAATCATCGCTGCTTGACACTAGCACGAGTCACAGCGCCAGCCCGCATCCAAAAAAAGGGCTTTCATAATCGGTCCTAAGTACTTTCCATTCTGCACGAGTATCTCTGAATTTCTATATACTGTATAGAATGTATAGCTGAGTATCTGGAAATACAGAGCTGCCTTTTTAGCCGTGGGTGGCAGCTGCTCTGTTGTAACACCGAAATTGATGTACTTACGGCATGATCAATTAAAGTATTAACTCTATTTGCATGCGAGCGCCGTGGGTGTCGATTGAGCCAGCAGCTGATCGGACAACCCCGACAACTGCACTTTGTTTGGCCAGATCTTTTCGGTGGGGAGCCAGGTGCCGAAAGGTGGAGCATCCGTCATGGGGCTGCCTTTTAATTGCTTTGAAATTTGAAATTCTTCGGACGGCTACCGATTAGATACCGATCTGGGGGATTTTGGATAGCCTAACGGTTCCTTGATTAGATTCATTTCAATTCAATTCAATTCAGCAACCTCCGATTCGGATTTCCCCGCCGGCGCCCGCTTTCAATTCATTTCAGATACAATTTTACTTTGATTGAGATTGAGATTGAGCGAGGTGAGATGCCCCACTACCAGTTTGTCCAGTGTGTGGCGCCCCGTTCAACCTGTTGATTTGCCTATCAGGCCGGCAGGCTGGCAGGCTTTCCACACCATTGCCACACACCGCAGTTGTCTTGGCCGAAAGGAAAACTCACTGGGCCCGCCTATCTGCCTATCGGCGGCATTACATCAGCGATCCATCGATATTTACATATAGCACAGATCTCCACCCTCGATGCTCGCCGGCATTTGGCAGATTGATTTGCATCTCGGCGGTCTAATGAAGATAAATGCCCTCGGATTGGCCCATGATCAATAGCTGGGCGGTCTCCCGCTCGCTTAATTGATAAGTGTGTGTGAGCCAAAGTTAATGACATTCATTTACTTTCTTTCGGCAGACGGTCTGTAGTTCAGGGCGTGATTGTCAAATAGTTTACCTTGTCTGCCGCCTGACGAATGCTCATTTTGCGTCATTTTAATGACATTTTAATGGATCTGAATGGCATAAGCTTTTAATTAACCACTTGTCGGGGAGGATTTATGGGGGAAATAAATTGTTAGGACAATTAAATAAAATGTAATCGACCTGTAATAATAAATTAGATTTAATTTAAGCGCTAAATAACTTTGGAAAAATATTTAAAAACTCAAAAAGATTAAAGTAAATAGGTGTTTATTTCTTTAAAATTGATTTGCAATTTTTATTAACCTTTTTAAACTACAAAACAAACAAACTCATAAAAATAACCCTTTAACCATAAATCATTTTAGACAAACTATTCCAATATTCAATGCCAATCGCTGGAATTCCCAACAAAATAAACACGAAAAACGTTCAGGTTTTCGCACCTGGCCAAGCCATGTGCTCCACATAATCTATCAAATCAGCGGGGAATCTTGAGCAGCATACCCGTTACTCGGGCCATTCAGCGAAATTTGTTTCCCATGAAAAGTGATTTCATGTTGACCACAAATCAGGGAAAAGTGCCCAGCCTCCAATTCAACTCGAAACGTTGGCAATTCCGGGGCCAATATAAAGATGCTAATAGAAAGAACTCTTATGGAAACCAAAAACAAAAAAAGCGTTACAATTCCGAGGTGTGAAAATCACAGTCCGCGGAGAGTTTGCCATCGCTTTTCAGCGCAGAAAAACTCGGGGACAAGAAATTGCAATTTAAATGCCATAAATTAAAAGGAAAAGCGAAGATAGAGTCCACAAGCATACACATAAATAATGCCCTAGGGCCGAGGAATTGACGCGGCCTGCAAGTGAAATGAAAATTGAAATCGTAACGCGGTCGCGAGTTGAAGGCGGTTTTTATCGCTGAGCTGGAAATCGGGAATTGGCCGGCAAGTCGCCGACGGGGTGATAAATCTTTCTATTAGCCAAACTGCGGGTAGGAAGGTGGGAAGAAAGAAGCAAGGAATACAGGGCCCCAAGGCAAAATGGCAATGGCTAAGGAAATATCTTTTGGTAGCGCCGCCGACGCGACTGTTGAGGCGATTTTAATCGCGCCGCTGCATAATTTATAAATCCATTTTAATCAGCCAGTGCTCGGCAATTACTTTGTCTGCATTTAAATGTGGAGGATGAGGTTTTGGCATGGGGATGGCTCTTTGCGGATGGAGCACTTGAACTTGGCCCAGCGGGGCAGGTGCTGCCTCCGCTCCAATGGCATCTGCTACGTGGCCTAGGTGTGTTAATTCGAGCTCGGCGATTGCGTAGTTTGCTCATTGAGTTGTCGGCCGACTCCACAGTTCAACTGGCCATGATAAATAGCCTGCAATTATGTCCATGTCATCGCCGGGCTTCTTTGCCGGCGGATCTTCCACTGAAGCAACTATATCTTTTAAGCTGGCCTGGCCCCCTCTTCTTCGGGTTGCCAAATAGCCGGGCAAAAATGGGAAAAAAATAAATGCTAATTGAATAAACACGCCGACACACAATCCGGCGCGAGAAAGCAACCCACAGTGGCCATAACCATATGCGCACATAAGGCTGGGTACTTATAGTTATGCTCTCCACAAATTGACACTAATCGCTTGACTAAATAGCTGGAAAAAACAAAGCAAAATCGGGCATTTACTAGGATAGTAAGTAGCTCTTTTGAAGAGCGCTCGTTGCGGTTTTTTTCTAAGAAATCTGTGCTAAGTATTTGGATCATTGAAAGTTGGAATGTAAGAAGGGAAATGGCATGCAAATGATGGAAAAATTATTCATGGAAATTTTACTGATCGGTTATGCGAGCATTAGCATAAATTTGAGCGGGTCTTTAGGGAGATTTTGTAACATTTATGATTTGATAGTTTGGTAATCAGAAAGTGTAATACAAAATTGTAATACATTACAGCATTTCCATCTTTATTCAATCGTTAATAAAGGTGATTCACAACCTTCTCAATTTCTATCGTTTTTCCAGACTTTTCTCTTTGCATTTCCCACTCGCCATTTTCCCTGATCGATTTCAATTGAATGGGTATTGATCTTGGGAGTTCCTCGAACTGCACTAGGTCACTCAGTCACCCCGTCAATCGGCGGACCAATCAAGCCACTCAAGCGCCAAAGTTCAGCTGGCATTTGTGTGTTAGGAGCGTGTGCCTTGAATTGATTTCAATTTCTGTGCCGATCGTTTGCCTACTAACTTACTGAAAGGCCATTGATCTATGGAGGAAATCTATGCAAAAATATATAGAGAGAGAGTGAGTGGGCAGGGTCATTAACTGAGCTTCATCGCAAATGGTTCGGCGGTCAAATTCATAAATCAGTGAGACAAGAATGCAGTTCTATCCGCAGTGCAGTACACTCAGTCCATAGAGTATTTTGCAGATAAATTGATGATAGCAGCTGGCAGCTGGGGCGATCCGAAGGCGATCCAAAGGCGATCCAATGGCGATCCATTGACTAATAGTGTTAGATTCAGCTATGGCCGATAAGCGTTTTGTTACGACACAACGCACCGGAAAGTACGAACGGCATTTGTCATCAATTATGTTGATTAATAGAGGGCCCAAAGCGCAAACTTGTGTTAATAGTTAATAGCTGTGGTCGGTGCGTTAAGAGGGCGGCTCGTTTGGCGGTTATAAAAATGAAAAAATGGTGTCTTATCGGCTATTGCCCTGGAATTTCGCGATAGCAATCAAATTCGTCGTCAGCTGACAACTTTTGATGGAATTTGCCGGGGTACTTTCAGTGTGTTTACTCCAAGAACGGCAGGTCATGCGGAGAGTCTTAAGCCGCTTTCTGCATTCTGAATTTGAATTCTGCAGGAATTCTTCTTTCCCACACAAACACACTCTGTGATCGGCTTATCTGCATCTCCATTAGATGGTCAAACATATCGGGGCCCCACCCAAAAAGAAGTCAGCCTAATTGATTTGTCTAATGCAGCTTGTTTGTTGATGCACATGCTAAGATACCAGAGATTCGAAAAAGATACATTTCTGCTCGCTTAATTGCAGGCTACGCAGCATGGGAGCCCCTCCGCTGATTAGCTGTTGAGTTATTAGCAAACATAGACGCAGATATGGCCGATCCCCATGTGATCTGAACTGGGGGCAATCATTCATTTGTTTCTTGTTTGGCAATCAGCGGCATTCGCTGCATCATTCAGAATTATGCAAACAAAGGTGCTCCGGTGGAAGGGAAGGTGATCTCTGGATCTCTGGACAGGATTGACGCTCCGACAGCGGCGTACAGCCCACTTGACAAAGATAAAGCCAAACAGAGCTCAAAAGGTTTCATTGCTTAATGTCACGGGGGTCCCGGACTTAAACTGATTTATAATTGCGATACGTCTTTGCAACGCGATACCTTGAGATTCTTATAAGCCATTGCAAATAAATAAGCGCCTTATTCCAGGCGATGACAAGACTCCCGAGACTCTCCGGTGCTCCAGCTCCAGTGTGGGCAAAAGGAACTGGCGACAAGTGTGTAAATTGAAACCCATTTGGGTACACCGATCCAATCCGATCCAGAACTCGGGATGGGTGTTAAAAACAAGCCGAGCACTAGATGTGTCTGCAAAAAAATCGAAGAGACCACCGACTGTGTCCGCGCCATTTAGCAGCTACTAAAAACTAAAAACCCAACGATGGCCCAGCCCCATCCCCATTCCCATCTCCTCAAGACAATGCTCTCGCCATGCTAAATGGAGTGTAGGGAAATAATATTAAAACTTCGGCGGCGCATTTTTATTGAGGCGCCGAAGTTTTCATGCCCTTGTGCACTATTTTCCTAGGCCCACTTGTGTAAACTATCAATGATAGGGGTCAAGAATAACAAGATGACTAAAAATAGGTTTATTAGATGGAGAACAAATTGCTTTGATGGTCGATTTAGAGGAAAATCGAGTAAATGAAGGAGAAATTACTAAAAAAATAAATATCTTTACCTAAAAAATGAAATGGAATTTGACCTTAAAAAGTGTATTGATCTGTTATTAAGTTTCGGCTAGTATTTATATTTATCCTTTCAATTAAAATATTACTCAAAATACTCGTACACAAAAATTCTTTAATTTCTGTTCTCAAAAGGCTAATAACTGGAATTACAATCATTAACTCAGAATTAATTGTTTTAATTGGTTCATTTGGAAGCTATATTTCTTGACAGCTGCACTAAGAGTTACACTAGTTTGCGGCGCTGATTATGAGGCTTTTACATTTTAAACTCCTCATAAAAGAGGAAATTTATCTGCTGATAGGCAGTCCTCTTCGCTAGCCAAGCAGGCTCTTCATACTCTCACCAACCGGACTGCATAAAATTGAATAAAAGTAAAAATAAAAAGGCAGCGTCAAAACAGGCAACAAAATATGCGTAATTATCGACTAGTATTGGTAGTCCATTCAGTTTCAGTCGGGCGCAACCAACTCAGACAAGACTCGAACTAAGAAAAAGAGTTGGGGGCTTGAAGATTGGAGACTGAAGACCGAAGACGGGGCCCAAGGGCCTTTGTGTCTGGGTTGGCCGATCGGACTTAGCGGCATCCTGGCGCTAAACGAAACCTGCAAAGAGCCAACAATGCGATAAATTACCCGGCAGCTAATTTAAATGGCATCGAATGGAGCCGAATGGCAGCAGAGCGCAGCGAGCCGTAAAAACCCAATCGAAACTAGATCTGATTAACTTTGATTTATCGTAGGTGGCAAGCCGATGGACCTAGCCAGCTAGCCGGCTAAATTTAGCTTTAGACTTTGGAGATCTGGGCCCCTGGGATATGCTTCAACTTCATTAGCTGGATGCGACCCCGGGCGGACCTTTTGGATTGAATTGTATTCAGAGGCGTGAGCTTGAGTAATGTGGAGGCGTCGGGTGGCCACATATTTGCACTTTGACTCGCTGACTCCTCGACTCCTCGACTCTGGCAACTGGGATTCTAAACAGCAGGGAATCGGCAAAAGAATCGAAATCTCACTCAGCCTGGGCCAAGTTTAATGGCCTTAACGGCCTTGTTAGCGGCAACTTCCGCGTGCAATTTGCATGCAAATCGGTGACATTTATTTGGTAGGCAGTCCCAACTCATCAACTTGGTCTATGACTCCCTCACGACTTTAGCTCGAGCTTGAGCCTCGGGCCCACACTCAAAGTACACGTCATTTACATGGGAGAAAATGCACTGAGAAAAATGTAGGCGGCTTTTTAGGAAGAGAAATTGGGGTAAATAGGAGAGAAGAGTAATTTTGCTAAAATATTTCATACAAATAGTCCTCGAAAAAAACACTAAACAAATAAAAACCTTTTGTAAAACTTTGTATTATATTTTCAAAAAAGATTCATTCCTTAAAACAAAAAAAAAAATTTTTTTTTACAATTGTATTTAACAATTTTTTTGTTTTTAATTCTTAAAATTTTTATGAAACATATTATTATAAAAAATAAATAAATTATATGGTATTTATTTTTATAAAGCTGATTTTAAAGTGTACTTTTCAAGAATGCATAATTTAATTAAAAAGTCACCATCCAGACATTTTTTCGTTCTGTGTGGCTAATGGGTGTAGTGGGTGTGTCACTCTGAACGACATTGTGCAGTGCATAAATCCTCCGGCGGGCAAACTTCATTCGGTGGCTTAAAAGTCGACAGCAATAACAGGGAACTCGATGAAGACATCCCTTGAAAGTTCAATGCCATGAAGAGATTTTCGCATGCCTCTCATAAATGGCATGCAAAATGCGCATAATTCGCGGATCGGATTTATGAAGGCGAAAATTCCGTAATGCGACTGCAATTTGTCAGCTGGCAAAGTGCAATTAAGGCAAACAACAAGTCGCCTGAGAAGGGAATAAATTAATTTTCGGTAGCTGGCATAAGTATATTGGTTTTTAAGGCAAAGTATCTGTAAGATACGCACGCCACCGTGGCGCCGCCGACATTGATCTTGGCACATGTTCGCCTTAATTAGACTCAAAATCGAAAGCCAAGAGCTAAGGCTAAAAGCCAATCGCAGGGAGTCACCATTAAAATGACAGAATGTCCGCCAGCTAGCCAGTTTTCGTTTTCAGGATTCCCCATTCCTCAATTCCCGATTCCCTCGATTCGTTTTCCGTTTCATTGGCAATCCTCGCTCGCCGGGGCGGCAGTAACAACTTGTTTTTCAACACTTTTTAATCAGGCTGACAACACACAGTTAAGGTCAGTCGGCGGATCACATTAATTACAAAAGAGCAGGCACCGAAACACGTAGCGACCATTAAGGAACAGAAGCGGAGCAGATATCGCTGCGATCTGCATTTGCATGCTAATGAAAGCGACACCGGGGATTCGATTTCGATGGTCGGGGAGTCGGCCAGTCGAGATTCGAGTCACTCTGTCCAATTAGCTGATTGTGGGACGTGTTTTGGCAAACGGTTTCGCAATCGTATTGAATCGCTTGACAATCCTGCGTAAAATCCCGCGACGAGTTATGCGATCGGTGCCTGATACCCAAAGGGGGCCAAAGCGGTCATTGGAGCAAGTACATCCATCCATCCATCCATCCATCCATTACCATTACCATAGTCTGTCCAACAAGTGTATGTGTGGGATCCTCAAATCGAGGCGGTCTTATCGCCCAGTTCCGCCTCCGCATCCGACAAATGAAAAGCCATAAAATTAATGAGCGATCATAAAAATGCACTCGAGTGGGGACAACAGCCAGAATGTCGCACAGTAGCCACACCACACACACTCAAACACTCGACGGATTATGAAGTGGCGTTCCACTCATCATTTACTCCTTTTTTTAATCCCCTCATTATTCACGCACTTCAGCGCTTTGAATATATGATTTATGCAATGCTATTCATTTAGTGTTGCTAGCTCAGAGCAAACAAACACTGAAGAGCAGAACTGAAACAAAACACAATTGTGTGGAACATGGCCTACAAAAATCCAGCGAAAATTATGGCACAGACATTCATCCAAAAACGGAGAATTTCAGGTGTTTCATTGGGCAACAAAGTTGCCTCAGTTGAGCAGATGGAAGAGATGAGATGTTGGGAAACTTACCAAGCGAAAGGAATGCAATTGGAATGAACCGGATCATTACTTTGAATTATTTGAGTTTTTTTTATGTAAGATAGCATCCTCATTCTCACAATAAAATATTTTAATTAGCTACTCAAAAATCCGAAGACTTTGCTTCCGTTTAACGTAAATAAATATAATTACCCACAAAATGAACCTTCTGCAAAGCCAATTGGCAGACTAACAGCAAACTGGCAACCTGGCAAATTTCTCACTCCATCTGGTTAAACATTTAACGAGCCGATTCACACATCATGAAATCAGAGCACGCATAAACTAGCACCAACACCTATTGCCAATTGCACTTGCCACACATATTTGGCGCAGGAAAGTGGTTAGAAGACGCCTGTTGCCGGGGCCCAAAAGATAAGATACCAGATACCACAGATCCAGAGATCCCCTCTCCACCTAACCGCTTTTATTGCCCACTTTTGCCGGAGAGCTCATAAAAATACAGGAAAAGCATCTTCATCATGGAGAGCTAAGGATTTACTCAATCGCATCGATCGATTCGGAATGGGGTTATTGACGCATGTTCCGGCCTCCCCACACATAGAAAACCCATCTGCAGATATTTTGGCCACGATTGGCTATTTACATTTCGGTCGGCAAAAACACAGCCACTGTGCAAACAGAACTACTTGGATTGCCGATTTCGATTTCGATTTCGGTTCTGCTTTTCCGACTGATTAATGCCTGTCCGTGGTGCAGTGTGCGATTTTTTATGGGGTGCAACAATCATTTTCCAACGAAAATATTAATAGAAATCAAAACAAGCCGGGGAGTTCGTTCAGTTCGTGTGGGTTCCAGCTTCAGCTATCCAACTATCCAGGCAATTATTTTGTTTCGCAGACCAAGTCAATAAACAGTTCCGAGATGGCCAAGCATAATAAGCAAATCTCCTTCCGAGGAGAAAGAAGAAAGTCCGAAAGTCGAACCTCGAGAATTGGGAGGTGGTCAGATTTAATGCAAATGCATAAATTCGCCAAAAGGTGTCGAGCATGGCAATTTGCATAAATCACAATTACATTGTCAGTCGATAAACGATCGTCGATCGTTGGGGGAGAAGTTGTTGAGTGGCCAGTTGAGTCGAGTTTGAGTTGAGTTCCACCTGAAGTCGGGGGCTATCTGCATCTACAAGTGGTATTGAAAGAGTATGACAAATGTTGTTAAGAGTTAAGAGTTTTTTTATACAAAAGACCTGCTGTCAATGGTAGTCGCGTGCTCTGGAAATGCACAATGCAGGTGGTCCGCTGACAATGCAAATTGCTGGATAATGGACGCCATAATTGAATCTATTGGCGAGCCATTCGATCATCTGGAGCATAACAGCAGCCAACACTTGGGCAACCATTTATTCAGCCAACCGTTTAGCCACACACCACTTATATTCAAGTGTAATCCAATTTCATGGCGCATTTTGAGGTCGAATTAATGCAAACACACTTCGGACCAAATTGAGTCAAAGGCAGTGCCGAAAATAGAGCCCCCAGGAGTATCTAAATATCTTTAATAGTCTAGCACATCGTAAAAATTTCCAGGCATAGGCAGATGGCAGCGCTGAAAGCTGAAATTTCCTATAGCTTTTTGGGATCGTATCGAATCGAATTGGATCGTATTGAATGATGCATGGCGGCGACAATAAAGCGAAACATGCTATCCCAGTATCTCAAAGATATGTATCTCCTCTCGGCTTATCTAAATTTGTGCTTGTAGTCGGCTGTTTATAATGGCCATGAGTTTTTGTTGAATAACAATTTAGTTAACAATTTTTATGCTGATTTCTGTTTTGGAACCAGAGCGTCACTTTCACTCTCCCTCTCTCTCGGGGCTACGAAATATTTATACACTTCTTTATTGGCTGGGCGCGCTTTTATTGTCTTGTCGTCAAGCACTGACAGATTTCTTATGGCTCTATTATATTCTAGAATTTTTATTGCCTGTTTTCCATGTCCATTGAGCAAGATTTCTTGTCCAATAATAATAATAATATCTTTATGATTATCTAATTAATGAGCATTTAAACGGACATTACGTGGCAGAGAACTCAAATTCCCAGAATATTCTTCAAACATTTCTCATGAAGATTGACGCGACCAATAAAACTTAACTGCGGACTGGTCAATAATTTGGAGTTTTCCAGTTTTGTCTTTCGATTTTCCAAGTAACTTGATAGTGGCATACGGGTTGTGTTGGGCCGTAACTCAATATTCCGAAGGAGTTCTTGTGAATTCCGATGGCAACCTTGATCGGCTGATATATCGGTCTGGTCTATAACTTATGCCATCCCTCGATGAGGTAATATTTTCTGTTGTTTGCCTTTAAATTTAACTGCTCACAAGGCGTCTGGCGTCAGGTTTGTTTATCACATTTTGCCAGCTACTTGCAGTCGTCTTGTATCTTGCAGATACACAGACACCCGTACATTAAAGCATTTCTACATTTATACATTTAGACACATGCACGTCAGGGTGTGAAGTGCGAATTACCGAGCGGCAACAACAATTTGCATTTGCGTTCAATGAGCCACTGACCTAAGTCAATATATTTTGCATTGTGCCTGGCAAACAAACGTAGTATTAAGTGTATCTGTATCTGTGCGCCCTGTATCTGTATCGGTATCTGTATTTGTATCTGTATCTGCTCACTTGTTCACTGGCGGCCCACTCAGCTATCCCCGATAATTATGACGTTTTCCGATGGGGTTTTTAGCCCGGCTCTGACTCACCGAAATCGTCATACTCTCTAAAGTCCCAAACAATCCGATTTCTTATAAAATGGAAAAATTTTCAATATAATACCCAAAAAATTATACAAATTATTAGATAGATTAAATGATTTTATTTATAAGTACCCTTTTCTTAATAGGATATATATTTTCTTAATATTAAACAAATATTAAAACATTTTTGTAATAGTTGCTACACAAAAATATCTTACTGTTCGAAGATAGATAAGAGATAATTATTGAAAATTTCAAATAATTAATGTATAAACTCGGTTCGGTATCATTAGCAATTCTACACTCAGGGAAAAAATCAAGTATTTCGTGCTTGAATCTAGCATTTTGAGTGTCAAAAGTGAGCCAAGCAACGAAAATCTAATCTTGAGAACAAAATACTGCTTTCAAGAACGAATTTTCAAGACAGAAAATACTTGATTTTAGTATGATTTAAGAACGCTTCTGTCTGAAATTAAGAATTAATTATTTTCAAATCTAGACATATTAATACTTGAAATAATTAAGTTTAATACAAAAAAATAGCCAGTTTAAATAAGTTTAATCAAAAATGAATTTAAGAATGGATTATTCTTAATTTCAGTACTTTTGTACTTAATTGAAGTACTTTTTGTACTCAATTTAATAATGCATAATTCTTAATTTAAGTAATTTTTTAGTTAAATTGTTTTACTTAATATATTTTAACTTATTTTTCCTGTAAACATATTTTTAACGCAATTTATATTCAGAAAAAACTTTTAGTAATGATTTATGTGATAGTTAGGAAAACTCTTACCCCGACCTCGGTTTGAACCCGCGACCACCAGCTCTGCAGCCAGACGCCTTAACTAACTCGACCACGCACGCTTCTTAAAGTCCGTGGGCTAAAGAAGGCACATAAAGTCTCGACGAAAGGGCTAGCGTACAAGTTCAATTTATTTATATTTAAACAATTTATTAAAGGGTTTAAAAAGTAAAAAATAAAAAAAATTTACAGATTTAAAAAAACTTTAAAAAAAAAATAGAGGACTTGTTGCGGAGAGGAGTTGATGTCGGTACCTTTATTTAAAAAATGTCATTGTTCTAACAGCTGCACCATCCTGGGAATTCGTTATTTCTGGTTGAATTTTTATATTTAAGAACGACTAATTCTTGTCTTAAGAACAAATGTTTTCAAAATTTCATGAACGACTCGGTATCGTCTTCTGATCTGGAATTAAGTTTGATTCAGTCTTCAAGTAAATACTTTTAACCTCAATTTAAGTACTCTTGTATCGAGCTTGAGAATAATTGTGCTTAATTGGCGTTTAAGTCCAAATTGTGCTCAAATTAAGAACTTTCAGTACGAAACGTTCTTGAAATTTTAAGTATGAAATCGTTCTTAAATCAAGACTGATTTTGCTTGATTTTAGCACGGTGTTTTTTTCTGAGTGTATGAACATTGGCATTACTTAGCTCCATTTTGTAATGATTTTGTTCATACTGAACATTTTTACATACCCTTCCTACTAATGGGTATTCGAAAACCGAAACGAATCGCAACACATTTGACGTTGGCAGCCAAAGTCGATGTTAGCTGGCGATAAGCAAAGCGACTGTGTCGCATGCGGCTTCAATTGCATTTTATGCGGCTCAGACTCGATTTTGTCGTTGTTTTCACTTGCAGATACTTTTTTGTCGCTGCTAATTTATTTGCAACATTTGCTGTTTACTGTGAATTAATTGCGGACGCAACTAAGCGCGCTCTGTACTATTTACGCCCCGCACAAACACAGCTGCAGATGCATTTACATGGGTTGTGGTCTATATGGTGTATCTGGTAGATACGGAATTGCACTTTGCGATATCGCACAAATACCCACACATTAGCACGTGCTATCTGGATCAGTTGCGAATGTGTCCGGAGTTCAATATTTGAGAAGGCATTAGCTCTCGGCTATTAGACAACCGCATTCCCAGCTCCCTTTTGGGACCTTTTCCGCTGCTTCTCCACTTCTCGATGGCAATTTGCCTCAAATCGAGCGTTGGATCAACTAATTGAAATGTTATTTCTCATGTCAAACGTCTCCGAGGGCTGGTGACAGCTAAAAATACACAAAGTCTGCTCCCAGGCCCATTTTCAGTCCCATTTTCAGGCCCCTTTCCCATCCTCCCAAGTTGACAGGCGACAGTTTGGCTGCGGGACCCTGCCGCATTCGCTACGCTCCAGTTTAGAGATTTCCGTTTTGGCCGACTATATGTGTATATTTTGGGGAACTGCATAATATGTGTGTCAGCGAGGCGGGAACTAACGAATCGTTTGCCATGTCAAATGTCGTCGAAGGGGGAAAACTCTTTGAACTTTGACTGCGGCTTAATTTATCTGGTCACGGCTGGGTTGGAAACTTCTTTGCTTTGGGACCTAATAGCAGCTACACAAGAAAATATTTCGGGGAACCGGAATAGTAGATGAAACATTTAAGAGATTTGGAAATGCCATGTAATGAGATCTGAGTTTAAATACTTTTTTAAATAATTTTAAAAATTTGTAATGTTAATATCAAAATTTCTTAAAAAATCTAACGAAAATTTTGAATACTGAGTTCGATATCATATCAGTTACAAATATACCTTCCTTTTTTTGCGTGGCTTGGAATAATTTCTCGATGGACCATCATCATCTCCGAGACCATAAAATGCGAAAACCTCAAACCATTGACACGACCAGATCATCAGCCCGCATCTGTCGCCTCGGCGGCAGTGAATAATTTTAAAAGCCGCCAGTCTGCACATGCTAAAAATGTTTTATGGACTTCTGTTTTTTTGTGACTGTGGCCCGCAAAAAATGCCGTCTAACCAGACACTGGAACACTGGCTAACTGGCCAACTGGCCAACAGGCTGACTGGCTGACAGTCCGGGCAACTTGGCCCCAACGTCCAACGGTTAACAATTTGACAACCACGGCTTTGACAGGCAAACGCCAGCTAAATAATATATATGCGACTTATAACAGTTTAAGTTTGATTTTCCTTGCCTCTCGCGCCTGTCGAATAATTAAGAGTTTCCATTTGTTGGATTGCATAAATCAGCAAAGCGTATCTTACAAAATTTATGTTTTTCCCCATCTCGTCTCGGCTAATTGATTCGTGATAGTCTGTTGCGGCCAGCAGTCAGATAGCCGAAATGGGTTAGGATCATTCTGGGAATTCGAATGATTGATTCTGTGTGCAAAAGGGTCGTAAATTTACAGAATTTACGCCTCCAGCGATAGGCAAATATGAATGCGAGTTTCTCGCACAATGAGGCGCGCTTGTTGCGTCTTTTTTTCAGCCCACAGATGAGGGCGGATCGGGGGCGGGGACACGCCCACCCGGTTAGGCTCTCGGCCTGATAATGGATTATGCTTATCTCTCGGCCACGGCGACAATGTTGACAACCCACTCCCACTCTCTTTTTTTTTTCGCCGGCTGACACAGAATCGCAATCGAGCGGAACGGGCTTTAGTAGACTGCTCGAGTCTAAAATTTATGATCGACTTAATGCCAAATGCAAATATTTGGCACAGAGGTCAGAGATCTAAGGCAGAGGAGATAGTTGCACCACGTTTGGTTGGCTGTTGGTTCCCCAAGTGTGACCATGAAATGGGGGAAGATGATCTTAAAAATGCTGTTCAAATCGGATGGAAATGGAGAAAATTTGGAGAATAAATAAAAATGATTCCACAGAGAAAATTATACAACATTTTAGGTGCCGTTTCCTTGTAAAACGTTTTAAAATATTTCACCCCTGATTTTGCACCTAAAATTTTTGATAATTTTCTCTGTGTAGAAATGATAAAAATCATTATACTTATTTGAAGGATTTAAAAAAAATAATACAAATAATAAAAACAAAAATCTGATGAATATCACAATTGTCTTAATGAAGACTAGTTACTGAGCTAATAATATTTACCAATAGCAAAACCAGGGGAGAACCTTCCCAGGGCTTTCAAAGTCGCAGCCTCGATCGCCTCGTGCCACTCGATCAATGATCGGTGATCAATGGGGACTCTAATGGCCAGTCAACCAAATGACTCAACACCTGCCAAAGAGCAGGTACCTCCTCCAAATGCCCAACTCCAGTCCCAGTCTAGATTCTTGGCCTAAAAAGCGAGGATCTGGAGGGAGTTGGGGGATCTGGACCGGCAGGAGGCGGCGGATGGGGCAGACAGCGCTGTCGCAGACGCAGCCACAGACGACGCCACTTGTCTTGTCGTGTCTCAAATTAATTAAAGACTCATCTACATATTTCATTTCCACTCCAACTGGTTGTTTACTGGACAAGAAAAAGCCGCGGCCACAACATCCAGCATCCACCTCAGAAAATGCGGAAAAACAAAACCTGGAATGGGGAACTTGGGGATCCGGAGAACGGGGATCTCTGCGGGCGCCCCTGGTCGAAATTGGCCTGTCACTGGTCACGCACTAGAAGGCGGACCAAGGGGGCGTGGTCAAGCATGTTTTTTTGTTTTCTTTTTCATGCAAAACATTTTACAGTTTTTAACATCTTGCTCAAGTTATTTTTCCGACATAATTTCGAGCATACTTTACATATGTTTGTTTTTACATTTTACAACGTTTTTTCTGTCCGCTTAAATTTTTAACATAATTTTTTACGTTTGTTTTTCCCAGCTTGTATTAATTTGTAAGAACGCACATTTGGGTGTTATTCAAATGTCGTAAACTTTCACTGGAAAACTTTTACCTAATCGGCTTTAATTTCGGGGCTCTCCTTTGGTGGGCCAGGCCACTCGATGAGACAATGGCTTTCGATGGGGAACTGCCCATACTTTACACGTTATTAGTCTAATTTAATCAAATGAAGGCATTCTCAATAGCCGCATTCATTTTTCATTAATGAATTGGCTACCCAGATGGAAGCCCTGCGATATGAAACCTCTGGTTTTCTAGACCGAAAACGGTAGCGTTGATAAATCTAATTTATCCCAGGGAGAAAGCCAGAATCCCCACACGTGTGGAATGGCCAGAAAAGAAATTCCAACCTTAAGTGGTCGTGACAAATCCCGACAGCTCAAAAAGATCTCATTGCAGAGATATTGCACAGTTTTCCATTATGATTTGCCAATATCCGGCGATATTGCAACATTTCCCATTCCCATTATGATTTGCCATATGCAGCAATATGAATTTTAGTGGGCGTTTTCGGGGTAAACAACCCCTGGAGTGAAAAACTCTCTCTCTCCTGTCAACGCGATTGTAATTTATTCTTTTGCGCATTTGCTTTTATCGGAAATTGGCCAATAAGGTTTTCGGTTGCAGGATATCCTTTTCCTCCCGAATCGCATCGCATCGCAAACGAAATGCATTTCGATTGCCCAAGAAAAAGACACAAAAGATGCGGAGAGGGTGCGAGGTTTAGCCAACTGTGAATTGAATTTGGCACTCGGGCGATTGTTTGTGGATGGGTGCTAATTTGAGATGCGAATACCGGAATAGATACGGATTGCAATTTCTCCAGCCGAGCATGAAATGCCGCAGATTTAGGGTGAGAAACAGCTTCCCTGCTTTCCCATCGCTCGCATAAGTAGCTGGATTTTTTTTTCATTTCGATTTCCCATCAGAAAAGCAATCACCTGCAAATGCTAAATAGATCGGCTTATCGTACCGCCCACGGTTTGATTTATCGCCGTTTATCTAGGCAAGAAGTGCAGGCAGCAGACTCATGGTAAAGATTTATGGGCCGGCCAAACGACAACTCAATAAAGTGCCACTAATTGGGCTTTAATAGACAGCGACTGTTAACTCTTCATTGTCATCTGGATCTGCGTATGGGCTATGGGTATGGGGATATAGAGAATCGAGTGAAGCCTCCATTGATTGATATGCTCGCCTCCAATTCAAATCAAATTGTCAAAATACGCTGCCCACGATCATAAATTAGAGGAGCCACAAAAGACCACAAAAGACGGCGTGGCACAGTAGTGGAATCGAAAATAGGGGGTGTGGGGTCCGAACAAAGCGGATAATGCCTCGCTTAGATATTCCCAGAGATATTTTTTACGACCATTGATGGCTGGCATACCATATTATGTTAAATAACCACAAAAGTGATCGTAAATTTTCATAAAATGTCACGCCAAAACGTCACACATTTTTTGTAAGCATAATTAAAAATATAATAAAAGGCAATTCCATACATATATGCATGGATTTTGTTTAAAATATCCGACTATATCATTTTTTCATTGTCAACCTCAAGTTTTTTTGAGGGCCTGCACATAAATTTCGACTTTACCAATGAAGTCTGTCGTCTGGTGGAAAATTAAGGCCTCATTTGCATAAATCGAGCGCCTGCCCCTTTAGCGGTAATCGAAAAGTCCCAGCGATCCATCGATGGCAAAGGAAAAGAACCAACCAATCCCAATCCCAACATAACTCAATCGAGCACCTTCCGAAACTCCGTTTTGACAGGCATATTTTTTGACATTTTAATTATTGTCAGAGCGTGACATCCATTGGAGTCGATTTTATTATTGTGGTTTTCGTCGACCGGGATCGGGACCTCTCCTCCCCACACTCAACCGACTACGTGCTTAATATGAGGGTAATTTAAAGCAGCTCAGAAGCGTGCCAGGAATTTGGATACATTAACTTTTGGAGTTCGAACTTTGGGTTTCCCACTTTTAGTTCAATGAACTGCACTCAACGCCTGATTGAACTTCCACACGCCCGCTGATTGATCAATAAAAGATCATTTGATTATCAATATGCACTTATTTCACACCTCCAGCCATTTCGTATTGTTATTGTTGCGCCTGCAATAACACACATAATAATGAGCTGAGCAAATCGTTTAGATTTCTATGACTATTACTGGTGAAAAATGGATTTGATGGGTGAAGGCGTAAATGTGCCATTTTCTTTCTTCTTATTGATTGAATGGAAAAAGTTGTCTGTTATTTAAAAATTTGAATTTGAATAAGTTGTATTCCAAAAATGTAAGAAAGAAAGATGGATTTAAAAAAATTTGTATTTTGTATTTAAATTAAAAAATTAATTATTAAATTGTTAAGGTAAATATCTTATCCATAGTTCTTATATTGTAAAAATATTATTTTCTTATAAAATCTACAAATGGTAAGGAAATCTTTAAAAACATTTTATAAATAATAATTAATAAAAAAAGAAAAAATGTAAATGCTTGCAGAAGCATAGGCCCCGGCGAGATTCGAACTCACGATCTCCTGTTTACTAGACAGGCGCTTTAACCAACTAAGCCACGGCGCCACATGTCGTGTGTGTAGCCAGAGTTCAGCTACAAGCAGAGAGAGCGACCATCCCTCTCGCGCTCTCAGCGCCCATTGTTGTTCTCTTCTCCGAGCTAAATTTAGCACAGTGCGAGAAAGAGACAGAAACATGGCCAGAGAAAACTTTCCCACAAGAACAAACAAAATATAAATTATTCTTTTTAACAATTTAATACGCTAAAAGTTGTCACTGTCCGCTCGCACACAGGCAAACACATACGTATAAACGAAAAGATAAAAAGAAGAAAAATTACTTTTGTTAACTCGAGCAAAACAAATCGTTTTTTAAATGAGCCTCGGAGAAAAAAAAGGCACACCACGACAAACACGACGCAAGTGAAATGCAACACCACATGGCATTCGAAGTGAAAGGCTGTCACTGGGTCTCCAACCCCCCTCCCCCTCCCTTCCCTACACCAACCCCGCCCACTGCCCCTTTGGGCGACCTCTTCGATTTTAACAAATGAACTGACGCGCTTAGCATGTCATTTGCTTAGTTTATACATATATGTTTTTTAGGACTTACAGAAAAGTCGGAAAAGCGGAAAATCCACTAAAACCTACTAAAAGGCAATTGCCAAAGTCTCCAGAAAAATGGAGTAATTACTTAGGCACTGCAAAAATATATTGATGTGTTTTGGAATTATTTTGATATTTTAAATGATATAGCAAATTATAATGCAAAAATTTTGCTTCTAAGATTTAAATCTGAAATATAATTAAGATACATTTTTGAATTCACAAGAAATTGAAAAACGATCTTAGTTTATTTTTCCTCGTGGCTGTGGAAAATTTCTGTGGGAGGGAAATAGTATAATGATATAGCAAATTATAATGCAAAAAATTTTTTTCTAATATTTAAATCCGAAATATAAATAAGATAAATTTTTTAAATCCCATGAAACTGAAAAACGATCTTAATTTATTTTTCCGCGTGGCTGTGGGAAATTTCCGTGGGAGGGAAATAGTAAATCCATCGGGAAAACGCGAATGGAACCGGGAAGGGTAAAAGTATTGGGTAAGCAATGGCATTCAAGCCTCTTGATTTTTTTTTTATTCAGTTACTCTATTTATGCGTTTTTCCTTTTCGCTGAAACTTTACAATTTCCGTATTTGAAGGGGGGATGGGATGGGCGATTGATGCCCTGTAAATAAAAACGCATGCCTTTCGAATAGTTCGCTCTTTTATAGCCCAAGTTGCAGTTGCAATAAAAGTTGCATATACGGGATAAGCATGTGGGCCATAAATTGCCCACCTATTGACAGCAATATTTTATGATATTTTTCGGGCCTGTGTGTTAATGCGCTGGCATAATTTCAGGGAGATGAGATAATATTATTCAAGTATTGGCTGGGCATTAAATCACCAGCATACCAGCATTTCCAGATGCCATTTTTTAGTTTTAAGGATCTCAGCTGCCATTAAAGGGCACATGCATAAAGAGTAGTTAAGGATTTAATTACTTGCTCATATCATATCGTCGGGAAATCATATCGTTTCCCCCACTCAAGTGGCCATAATCTCTAATAATAATTTTTATTAGGAACAACCATTTCCTTGGCACAGCAGCAGCTGGCTAAGATTTCAATTTCCAATTGCTCCCGTAACAAGCTGCGTATTTATAAATTGATGTTTATTATGCACAAAGTGCATAAAGTTCATTGAACGAGTGCGTAGCCGTTGCCTCAAAGTGCTGACACACTTTGGCCAGCCAACAGCAACTGCAACTGCCAACTGACAAAGTGGCAGGCGGTATATTGTATCGCATCGTATCGGTATTTTCAGTTTCAGTCCCGGGTCCCGAGACCACACAAGTGGTTTGACCTTAAACGATGCTGAACTTGAATTTGGTGTGGCTGCGCGTCTTTAATGTTCGTTTCTCAAGTGCAAGGCGGCAATTTCAATTAACCCGCCGCGGTACTCGCCATAAATAATATATGCCATAATCTCACTTAAGGCATCTTCGATTCGGTACAGTTGACAAATTTGCTCGGCAATGGAATCTATGATTTAGTGGGGTTCCCAGCTGGGTTTGCCTACTATATACTAAGTATTTTTTTTCATTTGTATTTCTGAACCCACGGCTAAATCACTCTTCTGGGCTGACGGCTCACCAGGTGTCGGGATATGTAATTAACCACTTTCTGGTCGGGCCTTTTGGGTTCTCACCGGTTCTCTTGACATCCTGACACCTGAGCCCAGATTGTGGGTCAGGCCGTAATCAGGTCTTCTTTTCTGGCACTCGTGATTGATAATTAATTAATGTGCTTTCTCCGTTTCATTTGCAGCGATCCTCCAGCGCTCCACGGTGGATGTGGGACGCATCAAGCTGCAGAGTGTGGCCACTTGCCTGTATCTGTGCATGGACGCGTGTGGTGTTCCCTACGGCTCGGTAAGTAAGCTTTAGATGTTATATTTCATCAAAAACATGTACTTAATATAAAGAAAATATTTAAAAACGGTGGTAGTGGTTTTAAAGAAAAAATATACGTTTCAAAAAGGTTTTAAATTGGGAATTTAAGAAACCCTGAATTTTAGATACAATAACATTTGTTTTCTATATAAAAATTTAATATTTAAAATATTACTAAATTAAAAAAAAATATTGATTTTTTGATTATTAATCCTTTATTTAAAAAAAACTGAACACAGAAACTCCAAATGCTTAATCGTATAAAGAGGATATATTAGAAAGGCATCCTTGTATTCCTTATATTCTCTGAACCGCAAAATCGATTTCATATAACAATTTGCCGCTCTCCGATAACTATATTTGGTGTTGGGAGCGGTCTATATCTAGTCCATTGATGGCACCCCTCTAACGAAAACAAAAACAAACAAAGGCCTGTTAAAAGATTGAGGTAAACCGAAATAAAAACCCAAAAGGGATCCTAAAATAAATGAAAGAGCGGCCGAAGGGCTCGGGCAATAAATAAAAAAATTAAATGTGAACAAAAACAAAGCAACACGATCAGCAGCAACAAAGCGAGTCCTTTTGTAGGGTGCCCTTTTTTTGTCCTTTGGAATGTGTCCTTATGCGCGGTCAGGTCGTCAAGTGGCAACTGATGTCGGTTCGGTTGGGATGTCCTTGGGTTCCGTTCCCCCCACCCCAAACTGAAGTTGAGGCGACACTTTATCCCGCTGCGTTTCGAGATCCACGAACCTCGGGATGCCTTTTTTGGGCTGGCGCCATGTGAACGCTTCATTGGTCCGTCGGACATTAGTTTTCTTTTTTTCTCATTTCTTTTTTAATTTATTTGATTTCATTTCTTTCCGCCGTCGCAGGCACTTTGACCTTTCCGCATCCGAAATAGCAGCGAGTGTGCCAATTCTGTCAGCCGAGGCGTGCCCGCTCGTCCACATTGGCTTTTTGTATCTCGCGGATACAGCAGATCCAACAGATACAACAGATCCAACAGATACTTGCTGATTGATGCGCTTCACCAGCGGCCACTTTGTAGGCGGCCCTTTGAAGGCGCCGCATGCCTATAACATAGCCAAGATATCTGTAAGTTGGTCAAGTGGGCGGTTATATTGGGCCGTCTTGTTTATTTTGGCGACCGAGGCGTCCGGTGCTCGCAGCATGACTGCATTCTAAACTTACCCGCTAGTTATGGTCCCTGATTTACTGGCACTTTTAATACTTTCCGTCGTCGGTTTTGGGCTATTCATAGCGCCTCCTACCTTGTGACTGATTTTCGGACATTTCACCATAATATTTTAAATATTTTGTGTCTTGTGACCAACGAGGCAGGTGACTTCGGGCTTTGGCTAATTGACCGAGGTAACAAATAAACCCCAAAACGCTTGCCAATTCATAAATTCATAAGCCCAAAAAGCGAAACCCCGCGTGAGTCAGCGTCCCGTCCAATTAAAATGTCATAGCCATAAATGTTCACATTACGGTTTGCGCTTATTAATTTGCATAATTTGTTCCCCGGCGAATGGAATGGACCGCCCGCGGAGGCCACGAACCTAAGGGGTTTGGTCAATTAATGCCGACCGGGTCGAAAATGAATATGTCGCCTCATCATTATCATCGTTATTGTCCTGTTCGGGGGCGATAAGTGGCGGCCGGAACGCGTCACGCAGGTTTTTGGTTGGCTTTGGCCACAGTTTAGGGTACCCTAAGTGGTTCCGTTTCCATAGGTGTTCCCCGTAATCTCGACTACAGGTTGGTCGACCCTTTCTCTGGCCTGGCGCCACTCGATAAGCTCCGATAGAGAGACCACGCAGAGCTAATGGTTCTGGGAACCCTCTTTCTCCGGCCTTTTCCCTTATCCAAGTACAACTTCATTTCCCTTTGGTGTCTGCCAATTTTCACTTGCAAGCCATTAAAGACTAAAAATAGAGGAAAATGCCTGGAAATACATATGTATGTATCATAAAAGAGTTTTCTGGAGAGGGGAGCTGCTGGAGCTGCGGGCCACATTGTTGTCACATATGTCAAAAAGTTGTTGCTTCTTCTAGTGACTCGACCTCGAATGGCGTCAACATACTCCACCGATGCTCCTGGCCTGGCCCTCACCCATTTGATGGCTCATTGCAGTTCGCCTGATTAATTTCTAAATTTAAGCGGCGACATTTTCCCGGGTAAATCAGCCGGGGAATTGCCTCAGCCTGCCGTTTTATTTACGAAACAATTTTAATTGCCTGACAAGCGAATTAATTCAGTGTTTGTTAATTGAATTTGATCTGCAGATGTCTGCCGGTCGGCGCAACTAGAAAGGCCACTGAAAATCCTTTCCCTCGATCTCCGATTTACATTTTTTACCTAACCTGCGTATGTAGTCCACAATTTCTCATTCTCAGCCGGGTAATTCTTTCAACTGGGCTGCTTTGGTCCTTTTGTTCGGCTGTCATGAGGTGTTCATAAAGTAGAAGTGTTTATGGTTAGTATGCCGTCCCGAGGTCGGGGGCCTCCTAATCGATGGCCAACACCGATAGGAGCACATCCTGTGATAATGAGCGCATTTATCCATCTGATTTCTGGGCTGATAGACAAAAGAAACAGACGCCGCCCCTGGACAGCAAAAAGATTCAAAGAAGTTTGGTTTTCGTTGGGAAAGGTTTGAGATCATCGGGGGCATACGGTTCTGAAGAAGTTGGTTACTGCTAGGAACCCTTTGAAGTGGGTCTTAAAGGTATTTTTCAAGTTGTTCTTGAAGGGTTTTAGATTTACTGAACATGGCTACCGGTGTATTACCTTAAAGGGTTTTTTCTTTTAGTTTATACCTTACATATCTGAAAAAAATCTCAAGTACCCATTCCCACCGCCAATTGTTTTGCCAAATCATTTAATCATAGCCCTTGATTGTTGCAGAAAGACTTCACCGACGACTGCGTCTTCAACGAGAACATGGGTCTGCAGAACTACAACACGTACTCCTCCACCTACCACTCGCAGCCGCGGCGGGTCTTCTACTTGGCCCTGAACGGCAGTGGCCAGCCGAGGCGGACCCAGATCCCCGCCAGCCGATCGCTGGGCAAGCTGAGCACCTATACGAACGCCATCACGGAGACGGTGCCGCAGGAGCGGGTCGAGCAGCTGATCGCCAAGAATTTTGGGGCCAATCGCGTTAAGCACGGCGTGCGGCAACTCTGTGATACGGGCAAGCCGCTGATCGAGCTGATCGATGTGGCCAAGTTTAAGGGGCCGCCGCATTGTAATAGTAACACAAGTGGCAGTAGTAGAAGTAATAGCAGTAGCAGTAGCAGTTACGTTCCTGTGCCTGCAATCAGCAGCCTGAGTAGTATTAGTAACAGTAGTCAAAGCGAGAGCGGCCATATTAGCAGTAGCCTTAGCAGTAGCAGTAATACCAGTAGCAGTAGCAGTAGCACTAGCAGTAGTAGTAGCCCGAGTGGTAATAAGAAGGCCAATAGGAAGAAGAAGCCCAGGTGCAAGCCGCACGAGCAGGAGGACACTCACAATTGCCAAAAGCGAGGAGGAGGAGGAGGAGGAGCGGGAGCCCTGCGAAAACTGGGGCCCATGGCGCAAAAGTGCAAGGATCTGCGCGAAAAGGCGGCCGCCGAGAAGCGAGCTCCGCCCAATTGTGGCAAGAAGAATGGGGCCAAGAAGAATCCAATTGAATTGGCCAAAGGGGTGCAGCAGCGAGCCAAGGGCAATTCACAGTCGGGTGGCAAGAAGAGGCCAAATAAATCCGGAAAGCAGCGCCAAAATGGTGGTGGCAAAAAGCAGCAACAGCAGCAGCAGCAACAGCACCCACATCAGGCCAAGGCTGTTTCCGGTGGCAAGCGGAAGCATCGGAAATTGGACGCTAGCTCCACCACCACCACCATGGCCACCAGCCTGGCCACGCCCCCCGGCAGCCACTGGGAGAGCAGCTCGCCCCTGCCCGCCTTCGCACTCAGCGAAACCAGCGATCGGGTGGAGCGCAATGTGCGCATGAGCAGCGGCGAGGATCAGGATCACGAGAATCGCGATGAGGAGGAGCACGACGATCCGGCGGAGGAGGACGCGGGCGAAGGCGACGCTGGGGGATCCCTGGAGGATGCCAGCTACGAGGACTCCAGCTCCGAGGCCCAAGGACGCAGCGCGGCAGCCGGCGACGATTCGCTCTACTACGATTTGTGAGTTTTCCCTTGAGCAAATTCTTAGCTAACCCTTCATCTATCTCTCACAAACAAACGATAATTAAGTAGAGATTTTACAAGATTTTATTACGATTTTCTAAATTTAAACAAATAACTTTTTTAATACTTTTATGGATTGGAAGTTTAATTTTTTCTAAATTTTTCTAAAATTATTTGATATTTACCCTTTGGCATTAACATCGATTGAATATTTCTAGAATTTAAAAGTATTTTCCAAATTTATTTCACACATTTTGTTCTTTTTGGTTCATTTCTATTTGGTTGTTGTGCTTTTTTATTTATTATTATCATATTTTCAAAATTTAAATTATATTTCGGGCTTGAAAACAAAATCAAAACGTTCAAAATGTGCAAAAATTCAGTTGAAATCATTATGAGAGTGTTGAAAAAAGAAGAGAAAAGATAAGGGAAGACCTGAAAATGATGTAAAAAGTCTGGCTTGAGTATGCAAGAGATATTGTAATTGCAAGTTTCCACAACACATCCACACACACAATTAGACACCAACAGACACCCACCTTATTACACTGCACATCGAGCACCAGATCAACAACACATGCATATATCATCTGCCAGTGTGTAAATATTTGATATATCACATACCCTACATACGACTGTGGTTCACTAAAGTATTTTTGATGCAGCGGACTGTTGTCCCCCCGGCGATGATCCACGATCCATGATCCGAGATCCAGGTCAATGCCAGCCCCACTAAAGACGATGAATATCAATGTATTACGACGGAGTCTCGAGTATTTTATAAGAACCTCTCAAGCCAATAATTTGGAGTATAACCATCATCGAAATGTATAATAAACGCACGCCCATCCAATCAGATAGATGTAAATTCGAAGCCATAACCTTACGCAACACGAACGACCCGAAGAGTCTATTGAAATACTTGAGTCTCTGTGGCGGAACTTTCACGTTCGGTTGACGATGAAAATACTCAAAAATACGACCACACCGATAAGTCTACCAGTAACAAACTGAAAACTTGCAAAACGCTTTCCCAATATTGTAGAAATTAAATATTGTGAAAAATCGAATATGTCGAGGGAATCCATTTGTAAATAGATACGCGGTTTAGTCGTAAGATCCAATTTTTTTGTCTCCGCATTGTCGAACCTCGCTGCCTCTCAGTGCGTATTTAACCTAAGCTCTGTAAATGAATTATGAATGCAAACTCTTGGAAACCCTTGGAAACTCGAGGTAAAAATCCGTATGCGAAACAATAAAGCCAACGACACATCGAAAACTTTTAAAAGTAAAATAAATGTAAAACGGAATGCAAAACTCACAAATCACAAGATTGTATTTTAATTTACAAATACTTATGAAACTAACATGTAATATTAATTTATTCGATCAACGAGAGATAAGCGTGAAATTATAGTTTGTAGCTTTAAAGATGGAGTTATTTATTTATTTGAAAATATTTATTTATAAACTACTTTTAAGACGCTTAGGCCCTAGACTAACAAAACTTTGTTATAACTTATTGCATTAAACAAACATTTTCCATATAAAAGAGTAAATGATCCATGAAAAAAGCATGAGAAAAACGTGAAAAGCTAAACTAAAAAAATAAAATTAAAAGTACATTAATATCAAATTGAGAATGTGTTTTAGTCGAAATGGTAAGGTCTATATCCAATATACTGGGTTTTCTGCATGAAATTGAACTATATTTAGCATTTTGCACGTTGCCCGAGTTAAATCGAATAAATTTACAAAATTGTCACAATTCACTCACTTAATTTTTGGCATGGTTTTTTGTAATGCAGTTTCGAATATATTCCCTCTTTAAACCAGCATCCCCAAACCCCCTCTATAATATTCTGTGCCCTTTACAGCCTGTGCCTGCAGCTGATCGCCCTGGCTTTGCTCCAGACCCGTGTCATCCTGTAAGGGGATCCTTCGATATAACGCCGAAACCTATTTGGACCACCGATCCACACAACAAAGCTAAAGTTCCTGATCTTTGAGAATAAGAGTACTACATTTAAAACTAGAAGTAGCATTTAATATTTCGCATTTACCATTTAAGACTGAAGAAAGAACACAAACTACTGTAAATAAATTAAAATATTCTTGAAGCTAATTCAGCACCTTGTTATCTTCTGATTTATTGTCTGGCCGAACCACTTGGAATATTTCTTTATGTTGATTAAATCCCGCTGTCATCATTATGGCACACATTGATAGTGCTGCGCACAGGTGAGCAGATAATGCCGATTGCTCTGCGAGAGCAGAGGAGAGCAGGTCTCACCTCGGCGGAAAGCTCTCGCCAATATGCTGATATCAGCTGACCACAGTCAAAGACCTTTTCTAGAGGTGCCAGCACGTGCTGAAAACGTATGGATCATGTGGTTGCGACCAGAACGAGAGAGATCGCAGATCGCAGATCAGAGAGCGGCGACGATTTTAAAATTACAGTCAAACGTCCATAAATCAAAGTTTAACGAGCCCCATTTTTTGTGGAATTTGGGTTAAGTCGAGTGGTTGTGCTTTAGGGGTCGAAAACTATAGTACCATATATGGAATTTCAGTTAATAATTTAAGCTAAACTTTAAAACCAAGAAATAAATTTTATCAAAAAGTACCCGTCATAAAAATTTCTATAGAAAAATAGTTTTTTTTTAATATTTCCCTTTGTAGTCTTTTAAAGGTTAAAGTTAAAAAAATTAAATTTTCAAAAGGCTTTTGAATTAATTATTTTTATAATATTTAATTTCAAGTATCTTTAGGATAAAATAAATTGGAAGTGATTTAGCTGTATGTTTGAGTTGCAATTGCTCCCCTGTAAATGGATAATAGAACAAAGTTAAGCTAACTCTGCTCGGATTACGGCGAGGAGACCCAGACCCTGTACCCCTGTCCGCCTGCCGGAACCGCAAAAGCAGTACCCGGTTCAAATCGTTCCGATTTCCCTGTGTGAGACAAGTCACGTAGGCCTTGAAATGGCGAAATTGCTGCTCGCGGTCGCTCATGTTCCCGCATTCGCGTTCATTCAAACGCTGCTGAATTTTTCGCATGAATAGGCGAAACACGAGGCACAACCAGCCCCCACAGCAGCCCAGACCAAAAAACAGCAAAAAGAGTGGAGGGGAATGAAAAGAACACCGCTCGCCCACCCGAAACCGATCTGAAAAAATAAAGAGACCCGCCGGAGACCCCGGACAATCCAAGAAGCCGAGACCATCCAAGTTCTCTTGGCAACATAAAATTGTACGAAAGTCCCCCGATCGTAAAGTAAAGCCAACGTAAGCATAAAAGAGCGGGTGACGTCGAGCGCCTGTCGCACGCTCTCCACGCGCATTTCCGGGGCTTATCAGCCGCTTCGGCGATGATCACCATTATCATTTGGCTATATAGCATATAGCCATTTGGCCCAGCCCCACCGGCTATAACCTGCTGCTATCAAAGTCAGCTGTCTGAGAGCGTTAATTGGTCGGCTGATTAAAAGAGTTCAATTGGGAGAAGCCAGCGAGCAGTCGATTACGTATAAATATACTTGTATGGCAAGCTTTTTAGCATCTGGAAATGTCACAAACGTTGGTTTTTTCTGTTTACCTTTCTATTTCGCGGTCATCAGCTTATGACCGCTATAATTTATATCTGGAACATGCCCCCGTAAATGTGGATTGGATTGTTTTTCAAGGGTTTTCCAAGCTAGTAATAATGATCAGGTATAATAATAATATAATGAATTAATAACAATGAGACATCGAAAATGAAGACCTTTTAATTTTAATGTCAATGAACTCGTTTAGTAAATAAATATATATTTAACATTATATGCTGTCCAAAAAGGGTATTCTAATTTCGACTTTGGGAAAAAGACTCCTTTCTGGTTGTGCTCTTATTCAAATTTCGATTTCGCTGATATTGGCACAAACCTCACAGCCAGAATGACATTTAAATTTGGCAGATTGCAGCTAAAATTCAGCGATTTTGAGGTCTACGTGACGTATGGAGAATACACCCGTGGTGATTCACAGCGATCCAATTCAGTGTGGGCATGCCCCAAACTGCACCTGCTCAATGCCAATGCCATTGCCATTGGGTGTACTGCAAATTCGAGTGGCAGATTAGATAGATTTATTAATGAACACCCACACGGTACCGGTGATACTAATTTAGTTATGTGACATCTAACAACTGTTCACTATCATCTTGTGTGGGATGCAAGAGAGAAATCTAAAACGTAAGCAAGTCCATTTAAGGGCAAGCTTATAAATCATATATGCTAGGATATATTCGAATGACAACTACTCGGAGGTCGGAACAATTGACTTTTTTAAAAGTACACATTTAAGTTTCCAGCTGCTGGAATTTGTTTGAAAAAAATTAGATTAAAGGAATATTATACAAATTTTTATGTTATCTTACTTCAAAATAGAAAAAGTTAATTAGAATATCAATGGGCCAAACAGTCTGACTTTAATTTGTTTTAGTGCCATAAATCCTTAATCCTAATTTTACTTAAAAAAAATAATATCTTGTTCTAAACAAGCTAAAAATTGTAAAACTATGGAAGGTAATACCTCGTTTAGTTCGTAATTAAATTTAGAATCGATTGGAGTTTAATTAAAATAGAAATCATTTTTGTTGTAAAAAAATTAATTAGAAAAAAAAATATATATAAAGCCAACGTATTGGTTGTAAACTGTTTAGCCCCTTGAAACCAAATACTATGACTGAAGAAAAATCGACGAAAAATATGAAGAGCAGCGAAACGCATTCCAGAGTTGAATTCAATTAAACAGATTTCAATCATCCGGACATGACGGAAATGTCAGAATCTTCGCCATACCCGTTGGTCTCGCCTCCAGTCTCCCCTACCCTAGAGCCACCCTCTGCGAAGTCCGGTTTAGCTGCATTTCTAGTTCATGGCCTGCATTGCGTGAATATGATGAGTACGCTTAATTGGATTAGCTGCGATGTCTGCCGGGAAATGGAAATGGAAACGGAGACGGGCTAAAGAGCCAAAGTCACTGAGCGATTGCATAACAAGCCGGTTCGGCCAGTCGATTGGAAAAGCGTGTGAAATGGAGTTGTAACCGGCATGATATTCTATTTACTAAATAATTGGACACAAATGTCGCCGACGATGGGAGAGCATGTCCATCAAAGTGCCAAGTGGCTTATGCAAATGTTTTTTATGCTAAAAAAAAAAAATATTTGTGAAAAAAAGTCATCTTGGAGATGCGGGGCATCGATCCCCGTACCTCTCACATGCTAAGCGAGCGCTCTACCATCTGAGCTACATCCCCTGATGAATGTTGAGTGTCGTATTGCCTACCTGAGTGCTCTCGCCTCTTTTCGTGGTAGTAGTTTTTTATAGGCCCTTTACTTGTGTAGGAAAAAGCTTTTAGCATGAGCTTTTTGGTTTAAAATACGAATTAATAGTTATAATATATAGAAATTAAATTTAAAAAAATTTGTTATGTTGAAAAATGTTAAAAATAGAATTAGATAAAAGTAAAAAAAATAATTTTGATAATCTGTTTCCGCCCGGGTTCGAACCGGGGACCTTGTGCGTGTGAAGCACACGTGATAACCACTACACTACGGAAACCTATAATGGTATAATGTCTAATACTCAAATAGGCTGTTCGAATATCGATTTTACGGCAGAGAAAACTGCAGTGAATAAGAAAACAAAAAAAAAAATACCTATAAATTGCAGTATGCATGTGGAGAGCTCGAAAGGGAAAGTAAACTTCGACCCATATATTTTCCTTTTCCTAGTTTCTTTGCCAAGTTCAAAGCAACGATAATGATGCACGCTCTGTCAACGAAAGACATAAAAATCCCAGGGTGCAACATATTTAGGCCATAACAGCACTTTCTTTAATGGGACTCCGTCGTATTTCCAGACCACCAACCTTTCGCCTTGGGTGGCTCTCGGCAAGGGCTGCAACAAATTAAAGTCGTAAAAATATCCGGGAGTAGTAGTCATACCCGGGATGCTGACATTGCAAGCGAGTCGTTAAGCAGTTGAAATTCGGTGCGTGCTGAGGGTCGGCGTGTTTATAAATACAACACACCTGAAATGATCGTAAAGACAGTCTCATTAAAATGATATAAAAATGAATGTGGCCGAGAGAAAATGTATTGAATAAACTTCAATATCACAGCGGAAACGAGCAGGTGTGGAGTAATTTGACATTGCAAGCAAATAGCACGCAAAAAAAAAACAAAAAATCATTCGACTTGTTCCCGCCCGGGTTCGAACCGGGGACCTTGTGCGTGTGAAGCACACGTGATAACCGCTACACTACGGAAACAGCTGAAGATCCGGCGGCAGAAAAGCCAACTACAGTTTAGTGGTCTGCTTTTGATAAGAAGGCAACGTTCAAAATTACACCGTAAAAAATACCTTCTTACCAACCGAAATTCATTTTTGCCCTTATCCAAATTTACTTTTAAAATTTCTGATAGTTAATAATAAATAACAAAAATAACTTGCTTACTAAAATGTTAAATTATTAATAAAATAAAAACAAATATGCAAAAAACAACGAATATGAAAGATGGCGAAAATAAAAAACATATTCGATTTGTTCCCGCCCGGGTTCGAACCGGGGACCTTGTGCGTGTGAAGCACACGTGATAACCGCTACACTACGGAAACAGTTGAAGATCCGGCGGCAAAAAACCAAACTAGCCTAGCTGCTTACCGTCGATGAAGAAAACCACCCCAATGTTGAAAAGATCTTTTATAAGGCTGGCCATACAAAAGATTTTTGTGTTATTTAATACAACATTTCATAGCAATAACTTAGTTTTATATGAGGATTAATTATACATCGCCTTCTAAACTAACATTGCTTATTTTATTCCCAACTGTCAGCGCTTAACGAACCTTACTTAGTAGCAGCCTTTCTCTTTCCTGCTACCGTTACCAATAATGCCCAAATATAAACGGTATAATTTTGAGAAATAATCACTCGAAAGAGGATTTTGTTTAAGTTGGAAATGACCATTGACTTAAAACTATAGATTTTCTATATTAAAAAGAGCATAGTGTTAAGAAATTCATTAAAAAAAGAAAAAAGTGCAAAAAAGTATTCCAATGTTCCCGCCCGGGTTCGAACCGGGGACCTTGTGCGTGTGAAGCACACGTGATAACCGCTACACTACGGAAACAGTTGAAAATCTAGCGGAAAAAAACCAAAGTCGCTTAGCTGCTTTGCCATCGATAAGAAAAACACTTTAACGTTTCCAAACCCATTTATCAGTTTTCGATTTGCATAATTTCCATGCGGGAAAACGCAAGAATTTGTCGACAGAAAACCCTGATTTATGGGCATTCCGATAAGCGAGTAAAAGTGTTTCTTACTGCGCTGGCGGTGATAATTTCGTCGATCTTGTTGCTTAAACTTGAACTGGTTGGAAGTTAGCTGGGGCCCTAGCGAGTTTCCCTTTTCACCGATATGAACTATCAACTTTGCTGGGGCCACCGCTGAAGAAGGAAACCCCTATATCATTCCCTCGGGCGGTGCGTGCCGCATCTCTATAAATAAACAGCAAATGCAATTAGGTGGCTTCTTGCCAAAATTGATTGCAAATTGTGCTGGGATGCGGCATTGGCTTTGCAGGGGCTCTTTGGCGACTGATAAGGGCAATCGGTCGGATGCGGATTCTAAGTGGAATGGACACCCGCAATGGCCGGGCAAACGGGTTCAACTGGCCAATGGCGATACAAGTGACAAGTGAACATGGAAAACTAATTTATGTGGCGCATGCGACAGGAAATGCAGCGGGCCACTCCACTCGATTCGATTCGATGAATCGGAATGCAATATGCAATATGCAAAACCCGTCGACGAGGCGCTGCAGTTGCTCAATGAAAGTCGGTTTTTGGTTCTTGGTTCTTCGTTCTTGGGGACACTTGGCACCAAGGCACCAGGGAGAGAGACCTTGACCGGGTTGTCCCGGCTGTCCCAGCAACGGTAATACGAAACCACCGCTAAGACGCAACAACCGGCGAACAAGTGAAGAACATATAACCGCCTAACAACACTTTGCTCTTAACAACACCAGCGACAGGCACTTTTGGCCCCTCCGGCTCCTCAATCGAAGACGTGTTAAGGAAGCATATCTATCGCTGGGATCACCATTACTTACTGCACAGAGAGGAAAAGTTCTGATTCCTCGAATCCTATCCAGGACACCGGCCTCTTCTGCAATAGCTTTTTAGAAAACCAGATCAAGTCATATTTAATGTTCTAAAAAATATATCCATTGTTGAAAGTAAATGTAGTATCTTGAGTGGTATATCATTGGCAAGCTTTTTTATAGAAAGATTTTTACAAAAGATTTTAAACTAAATTTATAAACGAGTAATTAGATTTTCTATCGATTAACGAAATATAGTCTACAAACTTTGAAGTAATGAAGCTGTTAAGGTCAAAATTGTGTTATTTATAAGGAATATTTCTCACAGTGCTTTCGGCAGCCAGTTCGAACTTCGTTTGGCTGCAGGCTGAGCCATCACCTCCATCATCATCATGATCGGCAACTGGCCGCATCTCAACATCATCGCTTGTTGACCAAGTTATGCTTCGCGAACAACGAAGTGTCATGTCGGTCCGCCAGCCCCGGGATGTGCAAGATGTGGCCAAGTTCCTAGAGTTGCTGGCGCAGGAGATTGGACTGCCGCGGCCGTTCTTCACACCTCCCACAACGGGCGGCCAGAAATTCGCACGCTCGGGGCGCCAGTCGATCCTAACCAGCTGGGCTGGCCAAGAACTCCAGATTCCCGGTTTCGATCGGACCTAGACCCCGAAAACACCGCTGCGGGCCATCAACAGGCGCATTGATCTTCCTTACAACCCGTCTGCGGTTGCATCTTCATCTTTTATTAATCGCCCCATTTATTTGATTATCTTCGCGGGCCAGCGGACTGGCTTGGGATTTAGATTTATGCCCCGGCGGTGTAATTTACTCGCTAATCATGCAACACTTTTCATTTTGACACGTTCGGGCGGCTCTCACCAAAGCACCGCCAGCGGTAATTATGTAAATTTCCCCACCGCGATCCCAGTCGATCCAAACCGAACCGATTCGATCCTCTGTGATCCGTCGGCTGCCGGGGGGTGCCATTTTATGATCTATGCCTGCTTCGTGCTTAGAAGCGAACTTAACACAAATTGATAAAAGCAACATCAACAACATGGGGCGCTCGACAGCGGTCTATGGACTATTTTTACGATCATCGATCCCGCGTTCCTCTTGTTTCTCGTTTCACTGGCGAGCGAACACATCGCTTACATAAATTACGGCCAAGGACCCGGGCACCAGGTCCGGTATAGAATTCCAGGGAAAACACATCGTGTTTTGACACCAAACATCCGCTCTAAGCCGCAGCCGCCGCTGCAGCGAAGGGGTTAGGGCTAGCCATTCTGATCCGAACCAGGATCGGGCGGGGGATCAGCATCTGATCTTGTTAGCCGTTGCCGCTCAAGCGCATGACTGCAATTTAAGCGCCATAAATTGTGTTCCCAGCTCCCCATGTCGAAGGCAATATGTCAAAGTTGTTATGCCCTTACATTGGGTATCAGGGGTATGATCAGTTATTTAATAAGGAAGTACATTGTTGTTAAATTTTATTTTAGAATAATAATATAATTGTAAAGGGACTAAGAAATGTTAAATTGTTGCTTTTAGATTGGTTTAACAGGTTTAGAACTATAGAAAAACATCCATATAATACCTTAAATATTCATTATTATAGTAAAACATAATGAATAGAATATAAATAATTATTTGATCACAATAATTTTTAATTAGCAAGAAATAAAAGAGAAACTGGCAAAGAAATAGGTATTTAATAATCGAACCCTTCGTTTGTGTTTAAGATTTAAGATAGAGACTTACTCGAGCGTGATGCCCTTCAGAGCACTTTTCCATAATGTGAGGTTGCATTAGATGACTTAATACGATTTTCGTTGGGCATGGATTGGTTTAGGTTAGGCAGCTGGATTGGATCCGCTTTCGAGTGGTTTTCTAAGGGAAAGGGGCGTTAGCGGAGTCTTTGCTGTGACATATGCAAATGGTAAAAGTAATTAAACAATCCTTCAAGCCGTAACTTCGGGAGACATAAATTAGTGCTTAGCATTATAAATAAGCACAAACAATTTCAGCATTTTCTACACGATTAATAACGCCAATTAATCGCAGCAATGGCGGCTGGCAACAGTCATTGCCATGTAACTGACAAACTGGTCGACAGTTGCTAATGAATTAATCAGCGTGGAGATTAGATCTCAGATTTGCGATTCTGGATCTGTGATCTGCGATCTGCGGCGATCGGTGATCGGTGATCAGAAACCATTCAGGCAATCGCATAAAGAGCGTAGGCATTTAATTGCGCCAGCACACAATAATATTAGCGGCGCTACTGACAAATGATAATTGGTATTTGCATGACAATTAGAATCGCCGTCCGATCGCTGCCAAGATCGGATCAGATGGGCGCCAGGCGTCTTTGAGAAGCTGCCTCGGAGTCCGATTGGTCACGCCGAGCACTTCCTGCATATTTGAGCCGGTTTAAGACCAGTCGGTCCACGATCAATGGTTAAGACTCTGCCGGATGGTTGAATGGTTGGAACCCACTAATGCCCCCGAAAATGCGCCACAGGGATCGTATTTCTTGAACTTGACATTGAAAACAACACGACGGCAGATGATGAAGATGCTCCTCGATGCTCCTCGATGCTCCTCGGGCCTGTCAATCCGCTTAGCAGGCGGAATGGTGCGATCATTATCACTGATCCCCAACCAAATTAATTCCCGATCCTAAGTGGCTCTTAATTGTTGCAGTTTATTTCGGGAGTGCACCCAAGCATCGATTCGAAGGGGCATGTCACTCAGTTTGTATGCTTGTACGTTGCAGAGGGGCAGGGTCATAAAGTATCCAGTTGCAATGCTGACAAGATCACGTACAAAGTGCAACTTTGCTTGGCTGTCAATCAAATAATGATGTTCCTCCGTTCGCCCATCACCAAAGGGTTTGTTCAACCGGAATGTGCAGCATTAAGTACTCGATAAATCGCTGCGAGGGCGGCTTGATATCTTCAGCTGTTGGCCTTAAGGTGATCTTCTAATCTGTCTTTGAAAAATCAGTAGAATGTGATAATCTCGGATGGGTAATGGATGCACTAAGGTGTCTAATGTTTATGCTTTATAATTCCTATAGGAGAACCTTTAGGGGAGCAGATTGGTTTAGTAGAGTGGATATTTATATAAAAATTCTATATTTAGGTATGATCGTTGATCATATCTTCTTTATCAACTTCATAGGTTTCAAATTTTAATTAAATATTAATCTTGACATTGACTAAGGTTCCTCATCAATAGATAATCTTAAGTAATCTGTTTCAACTTGTTTTTACTCAAGAAGCTTGTCTTTCAAAACGTAATGCCAACTTGCACATGAATATCCCCTTATCGTTATCCGATATTTACCCAGGAATGCTGACCTCTAACGGTGCCATTACCTTGAACCAAATGCCGTGGAGTCTCCACCCCCCTTCGGGTACATTGATCAATGAGGCGCCCGTACGCAAGTATCGCACCTGGAACGCAATCACCAATCACCGGGAGATAAGCCGGCGATATCAAACAATGGCCCAACACGAATGTGTCGGCCGTTGAAACACACACAGTTTGGTCTGCTTATGTTTGGGTTTATATTTTCATTTTTCGGCAGTACTTGAACGCTGACTGGATGAGTCACCCATCGTTGGTAATAACTAATTGTCTTTAAGCCTAACAGAATTACGTCTATCGAAAGATTAGTGTCCGTTGCCGTAGTCGGCCCATTTTTTGCCCAGTGCCTGATCGCGTGCCTGCTGTCGGAGGACCTTGCCGCTTCCGGTTTTCGGCAGCTCGGTGAGGAAGAAGACGCCGCAGTGGAGCTGCTTGTGCTGGACCACCAGCCGCTTGGCCACATATTCCACAATGTCCATTTCGGTGAGCCGACTTCCTGGGATTTTCACCACTGCCGCCGCCGCAGGATCGCCGTCCACCTCGTTCCACAGCCCAAAGACGCAGGCCTCAATCACATCCGGCAGCTCGGCGATGACCTGCTCCAGTTCGTGGGGACAATACTGGGCGCCATGGAAGCGCAGAAGATCTCCCTTCCTTTCCACAATGTGCAGATAGTTCTCATCGTCGAAATAGCCCATGTCGCCGGTGTGGAACCAGCCCTGGTAGTCCTGCATGCGCTTCGACTCGTTGGGATTGGCATAGTAGCCATTCCAGAGCTTGCCATTGTGCACCAGGATCTCGCCCGTCTCGCCGTGTCCCAGACTTCTGCCGGCATCGTCGAGGATCTTCACACGCACTCCCGGCACAATCCTGCCCACCGACGATGGCTTCGACACTCCCATATTGGCCGCCACTCCGCCGCATTCGGTCAGAGCATAACCATAGGATATCTGCCCGGTGATCAGGAAGTCCTGGAGCTTCAGGAGATTGGCCACGTAGCAGGAGCCACCGCCAACGCTCACGAACCGGATGCTCGCCAGTCGCTGTTTGCTGAGGGTGGGCGCCTTCAGGAGCGAGGCCACCTGCTGCGGCACCACCGTCAACAGGGTCACCTTGTACTTCTCCACCAGCTGCAGCATGTACTCCGGGGTGTAGGCCCGATCCGTGATTATCCGCGTGGAGCCGTGGCAGCAGCTGAAGAGCATGTTGAACATCCCCGCCGTCCAGTCGATGGTGCTGAAGGACAGCAGGACATCCTGGCCGGTAACAAAGCTGAAAGGAAGTGAGAGTTATAAATGAGCCTTGGATATTTTGGAGCTGAATTTGAATTGGCTCAGAAGGGATAAGTTTTGAAGTTTAATTATTAAAATATTTTGTTAATTATTTTTAAAGATTTTCATAATGGATTTTACTTTAATCTAAATGAACCTCTTTGTTTTCAAAAATTGTTTTAATATAGTTAATATTTTTAAAATTTTATACAGGATATTCAAAAGATTAAAAAAACAAGAAAGAACGCTATAGTCGGGTTGGTGTCCCGACTATCTAATACCCGTCACTCGGCTAAGGGGAGTGCGAGGGAGATGGATATATAAACTTTGATGAGCCATAACTTTTTAACGAATGGTCCGATTTAAAAAATTTCTTCTACATTTCGATAGGTATCGATAAGCACAACAAAACTGCATTTTTACTTTTCCGAAATATTACAATTTTTAAAATCGTTTATAAACTATTGTGGGCGTTAGAGGGGGCGTGGCACCTTCTGGAAACAAACTTGCGCTGCGTAGGAACTCCAAGAATCTTCATGCCAAATACCATACCTCTAGCTTTTATAGTTTCCGAGATCTCAGCGTTCATACAGACGGACAGACAGACGGACAGACGGACAGACAGACATGGCTAGATCGACTCGGCTAGTGATCCTGATCAAGAATATATATACTTTATAGGGTCGGAAATGCTTCCTTCTAGCTGTTACATACTTTTGCACGAATACAATATACCCTTTTACTCTACGAGTAACGGGTATAATTATTCTTTTAATCAATATGAACCTTTTAGACATAACGTTTAAGGGATATATTCTTTATAACTTTACTTTCCCAGCCCTTAAGTTAAGAAAACTTAATGATCTTACCCAAAATCAAAGAGGCAAGCTGAGTTGCTAATGCAAACGGCTTTCGGTAGACCCGTGGTTCCCGAAGTGCAGAGAATGGCCACAGTATGATCGCCGCCCAGGAGCAGAGTTTCGGGTCTGTGGAGAACAGAAGTCATAAGATAGTTCCTTTAGGGCACCATATAAATCCCTACACATAGTACAGCTCGGCTTTGGTGGGTTCCAGGAGATCCTCAACGCGTGGCATGCCCAGTCGGTGGTCCTTCAGCGTGTAGACATGGCTCTTGAGTATCCTGGCAATGATGCTCAGTCGCTGGTAGACATAGCCATCGCAAAAGATGATCCTCGGCCGCGTGATGGAGAACAGATGCTTCATGGTGTCCTCGTCGTGCCAGGGACTAACCGCATGAAAGGGTGTTCCATTCAGCAGACATCCCAGAACCACTGGCATGAGGTACGTGGTGTTGGTCCCAGCGATGCCCACCACATCGTCCTGTTTCAGGCCCAAAGCCTTCAGCTGCTGGGCAATGCGGATGGCAAAGGTTATGGCCTCGCCATTGGTCAGAGCAGTGCCCTCCGTGTCGGAAATCTAAAGAGAAATTACTAATTACAAAGGTTTTTGGGGCTTATTCAAGGCATTTACCCACCTGACAAATGCTCGACGGATGATTCCGCATGAAGGCGAACAGAATTTTACCAATCGAACAGTCCACATCGAAGAAATTCGCCGGCCTTGGTCCACTCCAAATTTTAGTGTATTTATCGAATTGCGTGCTCGAGCGTTCCATTGTGGCGACTGATAAGACTAGCCGGGTCTTGGGTCTCAGCAAGCGGGTTCTCTCCGGTCGTGAATCCGGGTCCGGTTCCAATAACGGTTCTTCGGCGACTGGCGACCGCCGTAATGTTCCGGGCATTTGCAGTCCAGGTGGAGTCTTATCGCCTTCCAATCGGTTTACTACGTCACCGATTTCAGGGCGAAGCTCGAAAAGCTCACTGATAAAGCGCTTCCAACCAGATAAGCCAAAGTCGAAAGAGGTTTGAGATATTTTCCCCGATAGTTCGCACTAATTTGAGTGAGTTATGGAATGATAAATGAAAAGATCTTAACCTGGCAATTGATCCATTTATCATTTATCTTCCTCTCAGTTAAGGGGGGAACTGCAATTTTTTCATGTTTTTCATGTTTTTTTTTAACCTATTAAGGATTGTGCTGGGAGTTCGTAACTTGGCATGTTGATTACATTGTTCTTATATAATTTTAACCAATTTTTATTTTTTTTTATCTTTCAAAATGGCGGTCGTGGGAATTTTCTTGTCAGGGTATATTGAAAAAAAGTAGGCCAGCTGCGGATCGTCCACAGGTCGCTGTGTAGATCCGATTTTTATGAAACCAAGTTTATTTTGTTAAGAAGTAATGTAGAAACTGTCTGAACCTAACTTACACAGAATATTTAAAAAACTCTGGTTGTGGCACTCTTTCAAAGTCAAAAGTAAATTTTGTCCATATTTTTGTTGTTGTTTTTGCCTAACAAAAAATACTTAAACGTACAAATTTCTACATAAAGTAGGTTCAGACAGTGGGCAATTTTATTACAAACATTTGTGTAGAAGCAGCATGATGACCGAAGCATTACTTTTTGAGATACACGAGGAAAACATGGTTTCGAGAAAAACGCATTTAAAGTAGTCAAATATGTCTACGGCTCATGGGTGCAGTCATCCTGGTATAAGTTTCAAAATAGCTCGAATTTCTTTGTGAAACTTTCATGACACATTCTTAAAGACTTATTCTACCAATTTAAATAATAAAAAAAAATGTAATTTTTATTTTCTCTATATGTATCTCCCCCCTTAAGCTTGGATATCTGGAATAAAATGAACGGGTCCGGTTAATAAATAATTAACCTGAATTTCAATTTTATAAATCTTAAACTAATATATAGAATCCCATATATTTTTGAGAAAACGGCACCGTTAGATTGTAATTTTATTGGCTTCTCTAGCCATTTTTGTGACAATTCTTTGATACAAAAAATTTTTTTGAGATTTTCCGTTTAGCTATCATTCTTGGCCTCCAAGAAGAAGGCTTTGGTGGCCATGCGGTTGGTCTTGCCATTGGGACTGCGCACCAGGTCCTCCATGATGATGGCTCCTCCGTTCAACTGCTTGTATTTGGCCTCGATATGGGTGGCCACGTAATCCACGACGTCCTGGGCCGTGAGTCCACTGCCCTGCCTTTTGACCACGGCGGCTGTGGCCTCGTCCCCGTTGATCTGATTCCACACCCCGAAGACACAAACCTCGGCCACGTCCGGCATCTCTGAGATGACACTCTCGATCTCATTCGGATAGTACATGATGTTCTGGTACTTGAGCATGTCCTTCTTGCGCTCCACAATGTAAATGAAGCCATCGTCATCCACGAATCCCAGGTCTCCGCTGTGGAACCACATCTGAGGATCTCGCATTTTGTGCGTTTCCTCCGGATTGCCGTAATACCCGGCCCAGTATTGATCGTTGCAGAGGCACAGCTCGCCCACCTCGTCGGGCCCCAGGGACTCGCCCTTTTCGCAGATCACCTTTAGCTTGAGTCCCGTCACCAAGCGACCCACCGAATTGGGCTTCTCGTCGAAGTGAAAGTTCATAGAGGCCATGCTGCCCAACTCTGTGAACCCGTAGGCAAAGTGCAGGCAGTCCTTGCTCAGGCGACTCCTGATCAGATGCTGCGTCTCCACCGAAGCCCGAGATCCACCGAAGAGGTAGAACAGCAGACTCGACAAGTCGGAAGTGCCAAAAGCCGGTGAGTTGGCCATCATGGCCATGTGGGCAGGCGCCTGGATTATCCACGTGATCTGGTGCTCCTCGACGAGTCGCATAAAGAAAGCCGGATCAAACACGTTGTCCGCTATGATTCGTTTGGTGCTAAAGACGCCCGATGTGACGGTGGTCAGGAGTCCGGTGATCCAGTCGAGCGTACTGTGTGTGTACTGAACGTCGTTGGTGGTCAGAACGCTAAGGAAAGATCGATTACTTCAGGATCTCTTGCTACAAAGAACTTACTTACTGGCTGTTATTGAGGATCTGTCGACTGTTGGTAATAGTCACAGCCTTTGGAATTCCCGTTGTGCCCGAGGAGCAGAGAATGGCCAGAGTCTGATCGTTGCCCTGTTCCAATCGAGCTGGCCGAAAGTCCACCTCAATGGGAGTGGCCAGAACTTCATCGATTCGTATCGAATCGATAGGATGATTACGCATGGTGATGATCTTCACATCCAGTTGAGAGGTGGCAGCTCGAACCTTCTGGAACTCATCGCCATCGCAGAAAATAAGACGTGGCTTGGTGATCTCGAAGAGCTTTTCGATGGTACTCTGTTCGTACGAAATGTTGAGCGAGTGAAAGGCGATGCCATTGAAGAAACAGGCGTAGGCGACGGCGGACATGTGGGTGGTATTCCTGCCAATAATCCCCACCACATCGGATTGAAGAAGTCCCTCGGATCGCATAAAGCTGGCCACTTGCATTGCGTTGGCATGGAGCTCCGCCCTGGTGAGTATCGTGTTCTCAGTAGCCGAGATCTAAATAGAGAGTTTGAATTATCACTGTAGTTCAATGGGAACCTTGAGATTTACCCACCTGAGCTATGAGCTGCGGATGCCGCCGCATCTCCTGAAAGATTATCTCTCCGATGGACAAATGTGGGTCAAAGTAGTATTCCAATTTGCCACCGCTCCAGACCTTGAGATCAGCATCGTAGAAATTTGCTGGTCTGTACGGCATTCTATGTCACTTTCTATAACGTTTAAATTCGCGACTGAATGCAAAGTGCAGCGGCAATCCTCCTTTTATAGAGCCGAGCGATCTATTCACAAACTGTTTTAGATAACTTTCGGGGCGTACGAGTAGTGGGTTTGCGCTGATTACACCGACACGCGATTACAGCAGCACTTGTGATCAAAGTAGTCGAGCAAGTGAGCAATCTCCATAACAAAACACTCGCCTTCTGTTCGAGTAATTGGCGGTAGGCAGACCCCCAACATTTGAGGCTGTGTCTCTCGCAATGACTCGGCAGACTCTAGATCGAGACTGATGTGTATATATTGCATTGTAAATATTGGCATATCGATTAGAAGTTGCCACTATTAACTGAGATAGAGATATAGAAGAAGCTTTCCGGAAGCTTTGTATATACCTCTGGAGATAATAGCTTATATTAGCTAAGAAATTATTAGAAAACACTACTCAATTTAATTTATTTGCATTATTCTCAAAGTAAACCTCTTTAATGAATTGGATAATGGTGTACCAATAGGGAGTTCATTTCTTTACGGACTATTTTTACTTATTTGTAGATTTTGTAGTTAAATAATATAACACTTATCAGACACCTGTAATAGTAGGTTTCCACTGGTTTTATTTAATAATTTCCTCTTAGTTCGCTAACAAGAATGGAAAATATATTTGTTAGCTACACTTGTATTCACTGAAATTTTTAGTGTTTTAGTGCCTCGTCATCGCTTACAATTAAACAAAGTTTATGCATGGTAATTGTTGATTGTTGATTGTGTTGTTATCAATAGATTCTAGGACTGGGTCACATCCCTCAAGTAGGCCGCCTTCACGGCATGTCGATTGACCTTGCCATTGGCGCTCTTCGCCAGCTGCGGAACGATCTGGACTCCGCCGTGGAGATGCTTGAACTGCACGGATACGTTTTTCCGAACAAACTGCTCGACATGTTTGGGATCCAGTTTGCTGCCGGATCGCAGGACCACGGAGGCAGCGGCGGCGTCACCCTCGGTCTCGCGCCAAATGCCAAAGACACAGACCTCTGCCACTTCGGGAATCTGGGCGATCACCTCCTCCACCTCATGGGGATAGTACATCATGCCCAGGTACTTCAGCATATCCTTCTTGCGCTCCACAATGTGCAGGCAGTGATCCTCGTCGAAGTAGCCCACATCGCCGGTGTGATACCATCCCCCCGAGTCTCGCATCTCCGCCGTGGCCTGTGGATTTCCCACATATCCGCTCCAGGGTTGCCCATTGTGACAGAGCACCTCTCCCAATCCTTTGGGGCCCTGCAACTGGCCCGAGGAGTCCACAATCTTCACCCGAATGTTCGGCATTAAACGACCCACTGAAGTGGGCTTAGACTGGGTGTCGTAGTTGTAGGATATCAGGGTTCCCACCTCCGTTAGGCCATAGGCATTTCTTAGGATTCCCGATCCGTGGAGGAATGATTGCATCTTCTTCAAAGTGGCCACTAGGCAATGACCTCCAGCGAAGAGCAGGTGCTTAAGACTTCTTAGCCTTTGTGCATTGGTGTTGTGACAATTGGCCAACATGGCCACATGGGAGTTGGCCATGATGGTCCACGAAATCTCGTGCTGCTCACAAATGTCTAGAAAGTGGGCGGTACTGAACATTTCACTGGAAATCAGACGAACTGTGCCAAAAACTCCAGCTGTGACCAGGGTAATGAGTCCCGTCAGCCAATCCAGGGTGCTGGGCGCATATTGAACGTCATCGGAACCCAGGTAGCTGGAAAAAAAGGAAAAATAAGAAGCTGTATTCATTGGTACCTCATTTAAAGGTAGTGATTTTGCCATATAAAGTACTTTTAAATGAACTCATTATAAATGGTTACGTTTCTCATGGATTTTATGCCTAAGCTCGTTCTTGGAGACCCCAATTTGTTATTTGGTGACCCCAAGCAACAAAAATGTTTAAAAATAAGCCAAATTTAAGTACACACTATAAGAGATGTAATCCTTTAGATAATCTACCTGTGAATCTCGAATAGTTTGCGGCTGTTTGAGAGGGTCACCGCCTTGGGAGTGCCTGTGGTGCCCGAGGAGCAGAGGATGGCCATGGTCCGATCGACACCTCGCTGGAACTTCGCGGGCTCGTAGTCCTCGGGGAGGGGATTCTGCAGGAGATCTGCGACACTCATTACTCCCTGTATCTTCCCATTGACACTCATGACCACAGCTCCCAGCGTGGCTCCTATGTCCCTGATCTTTTCATAGTCCCCAATGTCGCAGCAAAGGATGCGTGGCTTGGTAATCTTGTACAGACTGGCGATGGTCTTCTGCTCCAGATTGGGATTGACGGCGTGGAAGGGAGTCCCGTTGAACAGACAGCCGTAGGCCAAAGCTCCCACATGCGTGGAGTTACGGGCCATGAGTCCCACCAAGTCCGTTTCCTTTTTGAATCCTTGATCCCGCAGATAGCAGCCAATCTTGGATGCATTTTGCAGCATCTGCGATCGGGTTAACCGCGTGTTATCCGTGTGCGATATCTGGAATATCCTTTGGGACTGTCGCTGCAGCTGGCGGAAGATGATCTGGCCCACGGTCAGCTCGTCGTTGTAGAGACTCTGCTGGCTGGAACCACTCCACACCTTCTGATCCGGATCGTAGCTGGTCGCGGGATTGCCGTTGAGGTCCAACATCGTGATGCACGCGCGGTTTGCAACTGTTGCACACTCGCCTGCCGACGGCTCTATTTAAAGGTCAACGAAATTGCAAAAATTAGTCGGCAATTTAGCAGTTAAAGTGTCCGGATATTTAATTTCACCTATTGATTGCCCAGAGTTTCGCTTGACACGACATCGCTGTGGAAAACCGTTTGGCGAATCAGATGATTATTAAGCTGACCCCTCCGTCAGCAGTTATTTGCTGTTTAATAAAGCATCTTTTACGATGTCGCGCAGGTTAACTATTCATAATCCTAAGTTATTCTTATTACATTTTTAAAGCTATTGGAAAACAAAACTTTCGTCGCTCAGGAAGCCGAAGAATCTGCATGGCTATTCCCATTAATCTAACTTTTATAGTTTCCGAGATCTCAGCGTTCATAGGGACAGACTGACAGACGGAAAAACGGACGGATGGACATGGCTAGATCGACTCGGCTATAATATGTGGAATATATATACTTTATAGTAACGTGTATCAAAAATTTAAGAATGAAAGATGCAATAAATACCAATTATTCCAAATACCATTATTTAAATAGTGTAACGGGTATTTTGTCTTTTTCACCGTGCCACCTATGAGTGTAAAGTGAGAACTACTAGTAATTCTATCTACATGTAATGTTATCTACTGTACGTATATTTATTAACTTCTACATTTACAAGTTGACATTTAATGTTATCTACATGTATTTATACTCGTTACAGGTTAATCAATAACTAGATGTTTCAAAATCCGAAAAAAAAACTTTTTTTAAAAATGTATTAAAATGGCATCCTAACCGTTAAAAAAGTAATTTACTATGAAACGCTTCATTCCTACCGTCAGATAAGGAGAGATCGGAACCAAGATGGCTAGTGAACTGCTATAAACTTACGGCGTCCAACCAACAAAGATGATAAGAAAGAAAACGAAGCTGATATGTAATGAAATCTTTTGGTGGCCCTAACTGATAACACTATGTTACATCAAAAATTTACATTGATGGATGCGATAAATTTGAATTCGTTACGAATTCCCAAGTTAAACGTCGTTTTCCAAAACAACGAACCTTTAAAAACGAAGAGCGGAAACAATAAGTATGTTTTCTATGTTTTCTTTTATTTTTTTCTCTCTTAAAAAAAAAACTTAAAATTATTCCGAATTTGTTTTACACGATTGAGTATTAAATGCCCAAGTTTTGCTCATAATTTCCCCACGAAAAGTTCAGTTCATTTCAGAAGTAGTAAACGATGGACAAATTTGTGCTATAAAGAGAGTTTCTACAATTGAAATGAAGATAACCTACGAACAGCTATTACGATATTAGGATCATATCTTATTGATAAGATGCAAGCAAAGTGCGTTATCTTTAGTTCCACTTTTTGAATACTCCTGCTATGCTATTTGTATTTCGGTTTGCAGTCCCTTCCATACTTGTAATCTAAATGTGATAAGCCTATGTGAACGCTGCGATCTATAAAAGGGAGTCTGCAGTAGGGAATCACCAACAGTTAATATTTGACACTACAAGCAAGACAAAGTAAATCTTAAAAAAAATGCCCTACATTTCGGCCAATTCCTACGATGAAGATCAAAAAATCTGGAGTGGTGAGGAAGCTACGAAATATTTTGACCCGCACTTGTCCATTGGAGAGATCATTTTCCAAGAGATGCGGCGGCATCCGCAGCTTGTGGCCCAGGTGGGTATTTCACAAAGTAATTTGCTCCAAAGAAAGTTAAGTTAAAATACTTCTAGATCTCGGTTACGGAGAATACAGTGCTGACCAGAGCGGAACTCCATGCAAACTCGATTCGAGTGGCCAGCTTTATGCGATCAGAGGGTCTTCTCCAATCCGATGTGGTGGGGATTATTGGAAGGAATACCACCCACATGTTCGCCGTTACCTACGCCTGCTTCTTCAATGGCATCGCCTTCCACTCGCTCAACACTTCATATGATCACGATACGATCGAAAAAGTATACAACATTACAAAGCCCCGTATTATTTTCTGCGATGGCGATGAGTTCGAGAAGGTACGAGCTGCTACCACTCAACTGGATGTGAAGATCGTAACCATGCGCAAACATCCTTCGGATTCCATTCGGATCGATGAAGTTTTGGCCACTCCCATTGAAGCGGACTTCCAGCCAGCTCGACTGGAACAGGGCAACGATCAGACTCTAGCAATTCTCTGCTCCTCGGGAACAACCGGAACTCCAAAGGCTGTAACCATTACCAACAGTCGTCATATCCTAGCGGGCAACTAGTAAGATGCTATTTGGTATTTCCATAGACCTCCTTTAACTTCTTCATCATTTTATACCCGTAGTCATCTAACCACCGCAGATGTTCAGTACTCTCACAGCACCCTCGACTGGCTTACTGGCCTGGTCACCACTATGACCTCTGGAGTGTTTAGCACAACCCGTATTATTGAGGATAATGCTTTCGATCCAGTATTTGCAATGCGAGTGATTGAGGAGTACAAGGTTACGTGGACCATTCAGTCGCCCTCCTGCATGGCAATAATGATTAACTGTCCAGAGTTTGAGACTTGCGACCTGTCCAGCCTTCGAAGCTACATGTTTGGGGGATCACGGGCTGCCATTGAGGTTCAAAAAAGAATTCGAAGTCGCCTGAGCAAGAATTGCCTTCAGTTCGCTTATGGATTCACGGAACTGGGTGCCAAGGCCACCATAAACCGTCACTTTGACGAGAAACCCGGATCGGTGGGTCACTTGGTCAACGGATTAAAGTTGAAGATAGTGGACGATGAGGGTGAAGCTCTGGGACCTGACCAAGTTGGAGAGGTGTGGATCATGAACAATCAGCACTGGTCGGGCTACTATGGAAACGAAGTTGAGTCACGCGCTATACGCGATCCCCAGCAATGGTTTCACTCTGGTGACCTGGGCTACATGGATCGAGATGGCTTCCTGTACATTGTGGACCGCAAGAAGGAGATGCTCAAGTACCAGGGCATCATGTACTATCCCAACGAGATTGAGAGTGTCATCTTCGAGATGCCCGACGTTGTCGAGGTATGTGTCTTCGGGGTGTCGAGTGAAATCTACGGAGACGAGGCTGCCGCCGCCGTTGTGAAAAAACTAAGAAGCGATCTTACATCCCAGGATGTTGTGGAATATGTGAGCAGCCGGACGGATTCGAAGTACAAGCAGTTGAACGGGGGAGCCATCATCGTGGAGGATCTGAAGCGAAGTGCCAATGGGAAAATCAATAGAATGGCCAATAGAACTCACTTTCTGCACATACGGGATAGGAGCTGAATGCTCTAGAGAATTATAAATAAAAAACAGAATTAAAAGTGCCAGTTTTAGTTTGAAAATTTTTAATTGTTACTAATTAAATTTAAAAACTCAAAAATATTATTTTGTTTTAAGAAATTTGTTTACGCAGAAGATTTACTTTATAATTTACTTTATAATTTGTTGATGATTCTGCCACCACCTATGATGTCCACAGGATGGGTACTTTTTTGAGGCTCAGGAAAAATGGTCTTAGGGTCAGAGTTTTCGATATACCTAAAATATAATTTTGATAGATTTTGCGCCAAAAGCTCCTATGCAACCACGTTGCTAGACTGGTTTCGAATGACCTCTTTGGATCTACACGTATGTTAACTGTTAACTTAGGATCTATAAGTTCTTCTCGTGTTTACATCGCAATTATCTCCGTACAATTTTTATTTTATTTACTCTACATGTAATTGTGTCTTTATACATTTAGAGGTTATCTACATGTTTATCCCTGGTTTTTACTACTACACGTAAACGTATAATTATACCCGTTACTCGTAGAGTAAAAGGGTATATTGTATTCGTGCAAAAGTATGTAACAGCTAGAAGGAAGCGTTTCCGACCCCATAAAGTATATATATTCTTGATCAGGATCACTAGCCGAGTCGATCTAGCCATGTCCGTCTGTCCGTCTGTCCGTCTGTCTGTCTGTATGAACGCTGTGATCTCGGAAACTACAAAAGCTAGAAAGTTGGGATTACCAACACATATTCTTGGGCTTCCTACGCAGCGCAAGTTTATTTCAGCCGAGCGCCACGCCCACAATCACTCTAACGCCCACAATCACCCATAATCACCCACAAACGATACTAAAATGTGTCTGGCGCCCACATTTTTAAAGATTTTGGATAAGTATAAATGCAATTCTGTTGTGTTTAGTTATACCTATCAAAAAGTAAAAGAAATTTTTTAAATCGGACCATTCGTTAAAAAGTTATGTCTGATCAAAGTTTATATCTCCATCTCCCTCGCACTCCCTTTAGCCGAGTGACGGGTATTAGATAGGCGGGACACCAACCCCAACTCTTCATTTAGTTTTGGGTTTTTAAACTTAAACCTTTAGTCCCTTTCTTAAATCTTATATTTATTAAACTAGGTAGTTAAGCCCTCTCCATATATCTTTTGGATTTATCTTTTGTGGCAAAGGGAGGAAGCCAATTTAATAGTTGACCTAGAACAGCAAACAAAAAAATCCCATG